>CM063503.1:64511565-64674065 GCA_032207245.1 Pardosa pseudoannulata
CTAAAAAGATATTATATTGGTTCTCTTTACTGATATCACATATATTTTTAATAGATATTATATCTACTGGTCACGCCGCACCAATGGCCGACTAACTCCCCCCATTTGTTTCTGAATCCGCTATCGTCCCCATGGAAGGCGTTATCACCCCCGTTAGGAATCTATGATTTAGATTTATTGGTTCTTTTTATAGATTTTTTTTGGTTTTGGTTTGGAGCGCTACGGTCTACTGTTTTGCACACGAGGGCTAATGAGACCGGGACCTACAGTTTAAAGCCGATTCCGAACGGCTACAAACATCCATGCCAGCAGCGGGTCTTTTTATAGATATCTTGTATATTTTAATAGATATTATATCTACTGGTCACCCCGCACCAATGGCCAACTAACTCCCCCATTTGTGTCTGAACCCGCTACCATCCCCATGGAAGGCGTTATCACCCTCGTTAGGAAATTTTCGTTAGGAATAATATTCGAAAATGTGACTGGCTCAATAGTTTTGATTGTACTGGCCCGTTCCTGTCCGACATTTTTCCGATTTCTAATATCACCTAAAATAATGAAATTCTAAAACTTTTATTGTTAAGTCGAGGATGAAAATTTAATTTAACAAGTTCAAATATGAGAGCATTGATATGTGAAAATTAAACCGAAATAAAATAGGATCATGCAAACTAGATTTGTCTCTTCTAATCTGTAGAGTAAGTTTTCCAAAATTGACGTGAACAGTTTATAGGTATAGATTTTATTTGCACGTTATATTAAAATTTCTTTTCGCAGATTTTAACTTTTTACTTCATTTTATTATATTTAGAGGGAATCAAATTTTTAAATCGCAAACATATCAACGAAATCTGTTAAGGAATTTTGACAACTACCTACGAATATTGCAGCCAAAAACTTTGCAATAGGGTTGTTAGAAATCTGTTGTGAAGTAGGTAATCTAAAAATCGATCAGTGTATTTAGAGTTTTATATACCGCCATCCCTATTCTTCAATTCTACATGAATATACAAGGTTGGGCAGAAGCTCCAATTAAATCATTTATCTTAATCTATAAATTTTGCTACTCGTTTTGGGGTGTTTAGAAAGTTAGAGAAAATACAGGATAGAGAAAATAAATTTACTGTTAGTCCCCCCATTTAAAATTGTTTAATTCACGCGCCAGAAACAAGAAGATTGAGATTTTAGTTTCAAAAATTTTGAAAATACAATTTTTATAGTATGCGTATGGTTTGCCAGAGAGAATGTTTCACAATTACCTACTAACCTAACATTTATAACCTGTCAAACTTGATAACTCCTTGCCTAGAAAATGATTTTCCTCAAGTTTAACACCTTAATTTTCTTTTTTTCATGATTTCGATCCATAAAACGTCAATTGTTATCACATATTTTTGTTCATTTTACATTTATAAGCTGAAAAATGCTATTAAAAGTAATATTTCTTATTATTTTAATCATATTAACTTTTTTATAGGAAATAATGTTTTCCATGGAGGTTGTCTTTTTTCACTCATATACGACAGACAGGAAAGTTACATTTACAGTTGATCATATAAGAATATAAATATTTTCGATTACAATTACCAGGCCCGTAACTAGTTCCTTTAGCACCCGTGGCAAAAAACTGGTCTGCTCCTCTACCACCAAATATAGTGAGAAAACATATAAACTTTTTTTTGTACTATATATATTCAGAATGCACTCAAAATAATTTGTTAATTCTTAAAATGTTCCCAGTGTATTAATTTTTAACTTTTTCTTCTATTTTTACATTATTAACACTTAAAGATATTTTTGAACATTTTGGGGATATTCTTTTGCTGATAATTTGAATAGTTTATTTGTGGGGAATATTTTTTATTTAGATGTTGAATTTTTATAAAAAATTGGTGAATTTCTAAATTTAAAATTTAGTTTTAATAACTTTAATAAATTCAAAATTTAAAATGAATACCTAGATTTATATTAAAGCATATTAGTGGTATTTGGTAAGCATTTTGTAAGAATCTATAAGAAGTTTAGCTGCTAGAAAACAAGAAAAAATAACATTTTAAAAAAAAATAAGAAAATTCCTAACAAAAGTAATTTTTAAACACATTGGATTTTATAATTAAAAAAACTATTTTTCAAATTTTCCTTATTTCTACTTAACAGTATATTTCAACATTAGGATGACACTTTAAAGTTTGTAGTTAAAAAAAAATGTTTCTGTTCGACATCCAAGGATATTTTACCAGATATCCAGAGTTGCTTTCGTTGATGGTCAGCCAAGGCATTAAGTCTGGCATTAAAAATCAAACAATTCCTGTTTACATTTTGGTTGAATAACTTCCCCCAAAATATGTTTCGGAGCCTAAATGACATACCACTTTCTTCTTTTTAGCTTGTTGCACCTGTTCACATGCTGGCAGTCTCAAAACATCCCAAAAATTGCTTGCGTAGAACAAAATGACGCATTTCATTCAAAACTTGAAGTAAAATTCATTGCCTATTGCGATTGTTGTATACCCAGTGTACAAAGCAAAAGAAACTTTTTTTAACAACGATACATCTAATATACGAAATAGCTTTGACTGTACTGACCCGTTCGTGTCCGGCATATTTTTGAGTCTCTAATATGTCTGAAAATTGTGAAATTCTAAAACTGGTTGCCAAAAACTTGCACGATTAAGGCTAGGATAAAAATTTAATTGTAACAATTTCAGGTATGAAGCATTGAAATATGAAAATTCAACCAAAATAAAACTATACTAGAACCATATAAATTAGATTGCTCTTCTAATCATTAGAGCATTTAACTTTTCCAAAATTAATGCTATAACTTTTTTTGGAAACTTTCTACTGCTTTATTTTATTTTCTACTGCTACTTTATATTTAAAAAATTATTTTGAAATTACTTTTTTAATTTTGTTCATTTTATTAATTTTAAAGGTTAGAGGGCAGGGAATAAATTAGTTATTGATTCTCAAGAGACATATCAACGAAATTTCTTAAGGAATTTTACAACAAGTACCTACGAATATTATAGCTTATAAAACTTTGCAATAGAAAAATAAATCTAAATATTGGGAAGTAAGAATTCTAAGCACCGATCAGTATATTTATCGCTATATATCACCATTTCTACTTTTTTCAAATTCTGCATGAATGTATCAAGTTTAACAGAAATTTTAATAAAATCCTTTACCTAAATCAATGAGCACAGCTACTCATTTTCGGGTATATAGAAAGTTAGAGAAAATACAGGATAGAGAAAATAAAATTTATTGTTAGTCCCCAATCTAAAATAAATTACTAAGTCAAAAGCGAGAAAATGAAGACTTTAATTTTTAAAATTTTGAATATAATTTGGTATTGTTTTTATGCGTATAGTATGCCAAAAAGAATATTTTGTAATTACTTGTTAACCTAACATTTTTATCCATCAGTCAAACTTGACAACTTCTTACAGAGATTTGGCTCACCATTTAAAAAAAATTCTAGTAGAATTTTAATTTTCAAATGAATTTTATATTTTATGAGCAATTAAGCCTCATTATTCATTAAACTTAACTCCTTATCTTGATAATCCTTGCTTTGAGATTTTCCTCAAGACTAATTTATTATACCGAGAATTGAGCAATTTTAAAATTTCAAATGAATTAATGTTTTATCCTTCCTGATTATTATAACGACTCATTCATTAGCTTAAAACAAAATATTAAACCAGATATAATTTTCTTTTCAAAAATGGATTCAAGTTTTGTTCGAAATGCGACACCATTCTTCAAGGTGATTTCTTAAATCTTCCGAAACCAGCAGTCAGAATTTAAATCTGTGAAGGAAAGGGATGCAAGAGTTAAATTCATGTAAATACTAGACCATACAAACTAATCATGCTTCTTCTTATGTTTGTTCACTATTAGTGCAAGAGTGTGAGTGGTTGAAGAGACCAGGCAGAGGATACATCACATAAACATTTATATACATACGTAGCACACTCGACATTTACATAACACCATTATAAAAGAACAACCTATGTACATCACATATTTCAGTTTTTAGCGTTCGGACATCCGGCGTGAACGATTTTCCGTCAAGGTTATCCGTTTATTCCACAGTTAATACACCACACTTCTAGTAAATGCCAAAGTTTTACAACAGTGTTAGACTTTTAAATAGTATTTGTACAACATTAATACAAAAGTTAAATAAACTTAGTCGTAACTCCAATGTTTTAGTTCGCAATAAACGTGTAAACTATATTTTTATAACTAGAAGGGAATTGTTAATTCAGTAGAATTATGTATATTATATATGCATATATCCAGTATACATATATGTAATCCATTTTTTTTTAATTCCATGACGAGGAGAAAGCTCAACAGCTCTAAGTAATGAGAATGCAGTCGGGCCGACATTGGACAGAACGGCTTAAATCTAAATTAAACTTTATTACAGAGCAGTAACAAAGCACATTCATTCAACTGGACAACATACAACCAAAAGCCACAGCGTTCACTCTGCTCGAACAGAAGTGCACCCAAAAGCGATGACAAAAAAGAATTTTCCCACAGTAAAAAAAACAACTTAATAAGCGAATTAAATGCAATATCAGCAAAACGCGAACCATGTTTCGTCAACAGCTGGGAAATTGCTGTATAGACAGAAAGTTTACAGTGTTATGACAGAAAGGAATGTTAAGTGTAAAATACTTCGTTGATTAAACCATTTAGAGGCTGAGAAAGAAATTTAAATGAATTAGAATGGTAGAGAGGAGGTTTTTGAAGAAATATTAAAGTTAAATAATTTCGATATATTACATATATATATATATATATATATATATATATACATACATATATATATATATATATATATATATATATATATATATATATATATATATATATATATATATATATACACACACACATATATTTTTTATGTCGTATATCTAATAAATCTAATATAAGTTTTAACTTATTAATCCCAATAAAAAATTAAATAGATACTATTTCCTAAGTAATTCAATATTGGGAATATTTTCTGGTGGGTAACTTAAGCTAAATAATTATATTTCTGCAAAAATTGCACTTAAATTAATCTGAGCTAAGATTTGAAATAACCCAAATTCCTAGTTTAACTATCCAGAATGAATGACTGTTTGCACTTACGTCAAAGCTGCATATGGAAAATATTAAATCCTTCAAGCTTCTATACTTGTGACATCCTAAATTATTTTACTTTTTAAAATACTATGTCAAAAAACGGCTGCGTTATTAGGTTTTGCCAAAATATAAATGTAATTCAAAGAGTTTGAGTTAGGTAAAAGCAGCTTCTGAAGGACAGAAAGCAAGACGCAACCTTTGGACTTTGTGCTACAGCTGTAAAGTGCCAATCATGGTGAAAGCTTCCTCGAAAGTACGCTATCATGGCCCCGCACTGGATGAAAATTTGCATATTAGCAGTTATCACATACAAAGCCCTATTCTGCTACTACTAATAATACATAATATCTAATTATGAAAGCTACAAACTTTCATTATTTTTATCGAGGGGTGGTAGCATTTTTCACACATAAAAATAAATTTAATTAATTAATAAAAAATAATTACAATAATAAAAAGAAAACAGCTTCACTTTTTTAAAACCCTGTGGCAAAAAAACTGCTGCGTTGTCGTTAGGTAATGCCAAAATACTAATGCAGCTTAAAGACAAACTTTTCTGAGTTAAGTAAGGGCAGCATCTGAAGTAAAGAATTCAAGACGCAACCTTTGGACTGCCCTGCTACAGTTAAAAAGTACCAATCATGGTGAAAGCTTCCTCGAAAGTACGCGAGCATGGCCCCGCAACTGATGAAAATTTGCACAAAATCATATTGGACTACTACTAATGCATAAAAATCTAATTATGAAAGTTACATACTTTAGTCATTTATATCTATATGTGGTAGCATTTTTCAGAAACAGAAATATTTTTAAATAAGTCAAACAAGGTAATTTAAATCTGTTACTAGTTTTTATGTACAGAGATCACCTAAACGCATCTGAACTTCATGAAAAATCTATTTAAACTTTTTTGCAT
Organism: Pardosa pseudoannulata; assembly: GCA_032207245.1. NCBI lineage: Eukaryota > Metazoa > Arthropoda > Arachnida > Araneae > Lycosidae > Pardosa > Pardosa pseudoannulata. The sequence goes on from CM063503.1 coordinate 64,517,639, forward strand.
TAAAAAAAAAAGAAAAAAAAGAAAAAGAAATTTGGCAATTTTTTGTGAGGTAAGTTTTTGTCTATTACAGATAATTATAACTCAATATTACAAATAGAGTTTAATTTATTGGTAATAAATATATAGGGCCAGGGCCTGATTATCGCAGGGGCACTTGGGGCACGTGCCCTAGGCATGAAAATTTCAGGGGGCACGAAAATTTAGTCGAGTGCTTGAAACACATATTAAGTGGGGAAAAATTGCAAACATACGCTACCATCGTTAAGTTTTAATAAATTATTGTACGAGGTAATTGTGTTTGTTATGAACTCTAATTGTTTCCTATTTATTTTAATTTTACTGTTATTTACCTGATAATTAATTCCCTTAACGAACCTGGTGCTCTTTTTATCATATGGGTTATAGCATATTTATCAGACAGATTATTAGCAACGTACCACTATAAACCATTAAATCATCTCATCAATTTAAATTATTTTTAATTCTATTATTATTTATTTTCTGCACCACAGAGCTTGTGAGTGTGACAAGGTAAAATTAAAAAAAGTGGGTCACTCTAGGTCGTTAATTTTTAGCATGGCTAAATAGAGATAATAATGATTAACCCTCTGACTGCTTAATTTGTAAACCGATATCTTTTCAAAAATTGCTTATTTTTTTGTTGCATATATATATATATATATATATATATATATATATATATATATATATATATATATATATATATATATATATATATATATATATATATATATATATATATATATAATATATATATATTATATACATATATATATATATATACATATATATATTATATATATATATATATATTATATATATATATATACAATATATATATATATTTTCTATATATATATATATATATATACGTATATATATATTTGTAATTTATATATATATATATATATATATATATATATATATATATATATATATTTTATATATTGAAAAATGAATACGCATTTGTTTCTAGAAAATATTTTTTTATTGATTTTTATCATGAGAAACTAAACTGTCAGAAAAACTTATTTCAGATGTTATCCCTAACAAAATTTATTTTTTAATAATTTTCAATTGAATTACAGTTAATTTCTATTTATAACAAATATCCATAAACTTTATTATTAATATAAATATGTTCTCGTCTAAATTTATTTATTACAAATTTAAACCTCTAATACTGTATATAATTTATGACATTGGTTAAAAGGTGAAAAGACGGTATGTGGTCTTTAATAAGGTAGAAAAACATGTCCGCGAAAATCGCGGGATGAGCAAATTTTGCTACTTTGAATTGCCCGTGGAAATCGCGGGATGAGCAGTCAGAGGGTTAAGTAAAATGAAAATTTGGTGTTTTTGATTTTCAATATTACTTTAATGCTAATTTCTTAAATCTGTTTGCTAATTCAATGTTATAATTTTTATATGACTGTAATTATAATAACTTGTCGCTATAAATTTGCATGTTGTGGATGGCACAAAAATTGGATTGTGCCCTGGGCACAAAAGTATTTTAGTCGGACCCTGTATAGGGCAATTTCACGCAGCAGGGTTCATCTCACACATGATGTTATGGCTTTTGTTTCAATCTGAAGGTAAATCGGGGGAAGCCGCAATCAAAGGTTGAATACCGAAAGAACTCGCGCTGTTCGATAGGGAGACTTTCTTACAGGATTCGTTGTCTGTGTGATCAACACCTGTTGCTGATTTAATTTTTATTGGCTAAGTCTTGGCGTAGTGACGTCACAGCGCGGGTACTACAAATCACCATCTGCTGTAAAGAATAATACAAACTCTGTCTCTCAGACGAACTCATGTTCAACGCTATTTGCAGCTATCTGTTTAACAGAAAATTTAATTTAGAACGGTGGTTCTCAACGAAGGAGATACCGTCCTGGCAGTGAACTTGTGAGCAGGTTTTGGTTTTCAAATTTAATTTTAAAATGCCATACAAATTTCTTAAATTAATTGCTAACAAATTTTGCCTCTTATAATTGAGTACTTCTCCTAGCGTACACTTTAAGTTACTAGATTTTTACAAAACGGGGCACATTTTGGCTTCATAGGGGGATGTTGAACACATTTCGTCGCAGTAAGGGGGCGGTAGTTTAAAAAAAGGTTGAGAATGACTGCTGTAAAACAACAGAAGACCTCGCTTACATTTGTGCTATGCATTGTGGAAACATAATACCTCATCTAGTACGATAGGATTGAGAGAGACCAGAACTTAATACCAAATAAATAAAATGTGTCTTTACGTTTTGGTTAAGGCTAGCCTAAAATGCTAGAATCTGAAAATGACCAAATTATCATATGAGAAAATTGTAATTTTTTAATCGCATTTAAAAGTTGCAGTATATAAAAATATTTACATACTAACATAGACACATATAAGTATGAATTTTTATGAGCATGTGTCATATAAGTATGTATTTATATGCAAGTATGTTAATACCAATACCTTTAAGTATTGAATGCTTATACAAGCAGTATCTAATCTTATTGCACTGTCTCTTATAATTCATTGAACATAAATATCTTTAAATAGCTTATATTGATAAAAACAAAAGTTCATGTTGGAAAATGCTATTGGTAAAAATCTTTAACCAGTATAGGGAAATTTTTAATTTCTAAAAACACATAAATATGTGGCACCAAAACCGACATTTCTACACTTCGATTTGTGACAGTTGCAACGACCAGCTGTAAACATTAGCGGTTGCTCGCAATTTGCAACCGAGTATGGCACACACTGATAACACCCGCTATTGTTAATGTTTTAAACATAAATAATAAATAATTATTAATTATTTGTATCAAATTGTTTAGATGCACAGTAATGAAAGTATAAATGAATGATTATAAGCATTTAATCTTGTATTCTTTAACATACCTTGACTTGGTTCACTTTCTTACAATAACTTCTGTTACATATGAAACATTCAAATTCTTTAATCATAATGTTTTAGAATCAGTCTCATAGAGAATATGGCAATGGTTATAATTTTTTTGTCTGAGCTCAACTATCCGTTATCGTAGGCAGTAGGCAAGGTAGGCGAATGCTTATGGTGGCTGAATTTTGTTTTTTAATAAAACAATTTTCCTTAAATTTGTATTAGTATTATTGTCTCAAGGAAAGACTGAAAAGATATGAGATTTTAAAAAATGGCATGTATTAGTATTCAATTATGTGTCATTTTTCTGATTAACTTAGTTGCTTTATAATTTTGTTTTTTTTAAAAATTAAAGTTTTTTAAGCATGAGGGTGTATCAATTTTAGGGTTAGTCTGTAGCGACAAAAACGCTAGAGTCAGTCCTGACCGTACGAAAGTAATGGTAACATTTCTTACATTTGTGGTCGCGCAGCTGCTATATCAATAGAAATACAGTATGCACAGTATATAGTAGTTTTAATGAGCATTTTACGGAAATTAATTTTATACTGTATTAAATGATTAGTATAAGATTTAATAGTTAAAAGGTTCTTTTTTATAAAAATCAATACACACACGCTATAAGGCAATTTCATGCAGCATAAGCCATCTAAACTCATGAAGAATTTTACAATCGTTGAAAATGGAACGGCAGAATATTGGTTGCCTATTTGTTACAAATGGGCTACGAAGGGCATTAACGTAATTAGTGACGCAACGTGAAATTGCCTTATATAGGTATGCTCGTGTACGTGTATTTGTTCTGAAATGCGTATCTTTATCGCCGAGGAGCTCTGGTTATACTAACAGAGTGAAAGCAAAGGGTTTAACAACGAACATTTTATAAAGAGAAGAAATTTAAGTTGCGAAAAATTAATAGAACAAATAATGAAAATGTGTAGAGAAGCATTTCTGTTAAATACAGTATGCCATAGTACTTTTTTTTCTGGAATGTATCAATTTCATACCTTAAATTAAAAATAGCAAGGTTATTCCCATGGAAACTTGAATTTCATTCGCTAAATAGTGGAAATGATAAATAAGACTATTTTGCAATTCATTCATAGATGTGGAGCTGAGAATGGTAAATTAACGTTTTTTTTAACTTAAAAAGGATTTACTTCATTTCTTAATATGCAGAATTTCTGTAATATTTTATAATTGTACAGCCATTGCACTTATGCGTTAAGTAACAAATGTTCATGCTCTCGTCCTATTCCCTTACATAAAATTGAAAAGAAATTTTGAATCTAATGCATAAAAGCCTTATTTACAGGTCAATCTGTACACGTTGAAAAACAATAGATTCAATTTATTGCCTTGACAGAGAGCTAGGGGCAGAACACGTGTGTGTTAGTGAAAGTTTTACATTGCATGTAGAGATGTGTGTCGATAAAATTGTGTTAAGAAGTACTTAATTGGATTATCTATCAATACTCAGTCGCGATAGAGAAGTATAACAAAATAAAACAGTGGGATTCAAATCTAAATATTCACGGTAAAAGAAATTTAATTTCAATATAACGAAAAAACATAGGGAAAACTTTCAAAAATCACAAGAATGTTGTAAATCAGGTTTAATTATTATTTTTACTGTAATACCAACTAGAACTTTAAAGGCCCAGTACTTAATGTAAGCATATTCATTAAAATATCAAAAGAGAAATAGTAACAGGAAATTAAACTCTTCGAGAAAATAACATTGACAGGTGAAACAACACACGAATCCAGCTTCTTTCTCAAATAATCTAACACTACTTGAAACATCAAGTGGGTTTTCTTTGTAGGAAAAAAAAAGATGAATTTGTAATTTAGCTGGAAATTGGACAGTCAAAAAAGACCCTAAATTTAATATATATATAATTGAAAGAAAATATAAATTACGATTAAAATCTGCATAACGTACTTCAAAATTCGTCAATAGGAAAAAAGAGACATTTGTTGTCATGAACTATACAATAAGGCTATTCAATTTTACCTGGGTAAAGATTCATGTCTAGAATTCAGACAACGAATATGCAGATTTTCTTGTAAAAAGCTCAATAAAACATAATCAAACATTAACTTTAAAATATCCTTAATCTACAGTTAAAAATGTATTAAAAATAATATTTTGGGTGACTGAAATGAAGAATGGAAAAAAATGACGATGACAGACGTTCTAAGTACACTATATGTAGAAATGTTAATTAATAATTAGAAATTAATAACGTGGATGTAATATATTTCGTGACCGGTAAGGGAATTTTCCCCATTTTTCTATATTAAATAGGTAAAAGTTATAGGTAAAATAGGTAAAAGCTCTGTATCGCAATTAGAGTCTTCTTGGTGATTCCCATTACTATTCTTGCACTTGTTCATTTAGCGAAATTTTATTTAGTAAAAAATAGTAAATATAAGATAGTGAATCTTACTATAGTTACTATACAATTGATAAATGCCGAACACTGGCCGATTGGTTAGGGCGCTGATCGTTGGTACCGGAGTTCGTGGGTTCGAATCCCACTATGGCATGGATGTTCGTAGCCGTTCGGAATCGGCTTTAAGCAGTAGGTCCCGGTCTCATTAGCCCTCGTGTGCAAAACAGTAGACCGTAGCGCTCCAAACCAAACCAAATACAATTGATAAAAACAAGAAACATCCAAGAAAGTCATAAGATCATATATATATATATATATATATATATATAACCATTTAAATACCAATCATTCGGTTTATTATTTTATTTTGGGCAAGTTCTGTAATAATGATTGCTCAAATAAGTTACTTTTGAAATTCTTTTGTTTAATCAACTGTTGTTAATGGGTTATTGAGAAATTATGGTAATTATTTTGAGAGGTAAAAAACTGATAATTTGTGAATAAAAATTTGAAAATATGTAAACTATGAATATATATATAATATTGGTTTTAACAAGAGGGTGAAATTGTTATAATTTATGTAATAATTGCTATAATTTATGATGGTGCTATAATTTATGTAAAAGGAGTAATTTCATTTTAAATTTTGAATTATATCTCACAAAAGAATTTGTAAAAACATAAGTTAACTCCTAAAAATCGAAAACTGTTTCAATTTATTACGATTTGTCGTTTTCCATCTTCTGAGGAAATTCAGATATGAGTTTGTTGGATAGAGGTTGGTTCTCTCAAACTCACCTTGACCTTAGAGTAACCACACACCCTATTAGGAGATGGTAGTAAGTTCTGATCCCCTATACAGAGACGTCACCATAGCAACCGTATAGAGGTTGGTTAACTCACCTTGACCTTAGAGTAACCACACACTCTTTTAGGAGATGGTAGTGAGTCCTGATCCCACTATACTGAGACGTCACCATAGCAACCGTATGCAATGGTATTGCCTGCATAGCTGACAACTGGTCTACCTTGTTTTTATCAGATAAAAGGAGATTCAGTCTTTCACTTGATTGTAAACGTAATATTGCGGAAGATTGGCAGGACTTATTGCCGAAAAAATATTACAGAAATATATCCATAAGAGACTTGCAGTATGCCGTATGAATATAGGAGTGCTCGCAGTGGCTTACGCAGAATTTTTTCAAGGGGGGGGGGTTCATAATTTTCAAGGAGGGGATCATATTTCTAAAAAATAATAGCCCGCATAATTTCTACTAAAATTTTTATTTTTGCCATTTTGTCTGAGCTCAAGGGGGGTGTTTAAACCCCTAAACATCCCTCTTGCGTACGCCCCTGTGTGCTCGGTCAAGGATCCACAAGACCGAACGAGGGTTCACTGATGTCCTTCTGCTTCCGAATCTTCAGATGAATTTTTTGAGCTTCAAATAATTGATTTCTTTTATTACCTGATAACAAAAGTAACCTGATTTAATTATAATTCGTTAAGTGTACAAAATGTCATAACACCAAGTTAATAATTACAAAACCGTTTTGTAATATCCACTGTTTCCATAAGGAAATGAAAAATCAAAAGTTTAGTCCAACTTATATTTCTCAATTTGCGTCACATTAAATTCTTTTTCCAAAGCGTACTGTTGAGTGGATGCCTCTATTAATTCATAGTTGACGATTTTCGTTTTCCAAGGTTTGATTAGGAGTGCTTTCGTCTACTTTTTTTTTTCTACAAGAGGGCCAATGAGGCCGGGACCTACTGCTTCAAGTCGATTTCGAACAGTTACGAATAACCATGTCAGCAGTGAGATCATACCTACAAATACCTCTGGCGACTAAGAGAGGCGTTTCATCCGGTCATAGTTCGTCATTATTTCTTTACATAAGACAACATTCATAGTCATTTCAATAAAACACTCAGGTTTCCGTTAGTCATAGTTTACAAACACAAAGGTTAACAGCAACATATCCATATTGCTTCTAATAAATAAAGAAGCAAAGAGGAACCCACTCACAGACGCTCTAAGCAAAAATTTAAATGCAAAGGAAGAAAGAAATAAATCATAGGTTTTTCAATAAGCTAATCCTTTTTTATTTAAATGTAAAATGAAATGTAAATATTCGGTTTTCTATACAAACAGTCATTATAAACTTAATCCCGTTTCCGATTGTTTAAAAATGTTTTAAATACTGCCACCCGAAAATTAAAAGCTTCCAATAAAAGATGAGCATTGCCAACAATTTTTTTACAGTTCGGTAAAATATGGAGTGTTCCCCTAACCATTTACAAACAAGACATACAGCGATGAAAAGTACCATGACATACCATAACAGCTGTATGAGAAGTACCATAATTTCCGAAAGAAACGCCACGGGGTTTACTCAAACTCTCAACGCGTGTGGAGTTTCTATCAATTCGATGCTTACATACTATTAAAATATCAAAGCTCTGATTACATTCTTCTCATTTCAAACAGCATTCACGTCAGTTTGAAATGCGGACATCTTGTCAATTACGGATCCATAGGTATAAACATTTGTTGATTTGGTTTGAGGGGCAATGGTCAACATATTTGCTACACTAGGGCTGCTTAAAGCCTATTCTGAACAGCCACAAACAACCATCCAAGTAGAGATATTTGAAACCTCAAACTCCTATACTTAAAGGCAACGCCCTATCATTAGACTAAGTGTTTGTTGGATATTCTTTAAGTGAGAAGGAAGCGAAAATATTTTTGAAATTAGCACCTAAACGACATACGGCTAGTTTTAAGCTTTGTGCAACTTCTTGGCCCGAACAAGTTGGAAATCGAGCAACAGCACAGCAAGTCACGATTTTGCGTCTGTGATGCCTCGTGCAACTTAACGTAGAGTGGCGTTTACGGCTGATATGGCGTTAGTGTGCAATTTTAGTTTTTTTGTGCCATTTTCCTTAAGTGTAGTATTTACGCTTATGCGGCTATTCATACCGAAATTACAATATTTCTGTACAGAATTAAATTTAAAAAATCCTTTCAGCAACTACTAATAAAGAAACCTAGTGTAAATATCCAGTCTCTCTAAGTTAATCTAGCATTATTGCAGCTAATTCAATTTAAGGTTTATTTCAGCAAGTATGCGTTTCACAATGAGAAACTGATAAGAAATTTTAAACAGCAACTTTCAGAAATCATCCACAAAATAAGAAATGAACTTTCAAAGATTTAGATATCACACTAAAATACAAATAACTTGTTTCACTTGAGTGAGTATATGTGTGGTGGGGGATTGAACATTTGGTGCAAGCTAATGTGAATTTTGCAGTTTTGTTAACATGTATTTACAAATTATTTCCAATATTTCAGGTTTATTTGGACTTACAAAGGCCTTCAACAGTTGAAAAAAAAAATGAAGAAAAAATTAAGTAATATTGTTTCCTCATTGCTCTTTTTGCCAATATTCATTTCTCAGTGTGCATTTAGTCAACCCCTCGAAAAAGAAGTTTTTGAAATGCTTCTCAATCCACAAGCCAAAGGAAATCTCCAGGAATCAAAACAATTCATTGGACCCAGTATTATTGGAGGACTAATGTGGCCAGTTTTACTTACCTTAACAGTGACAGGAATTATGGCAAGGATCCCTGATGTTTTGCAAAGACTACTGTCTGGAGGAGGTCGTTACCAATATAGGACTCTTCATAAAAGATCAGCGCACAGTCAAAAGCATTTAGATAGGATAATGAAATCCCTCTTAACAGCTTTAGATACAATAGAAAATATTAATTCTGAGGCAAATGCTCAAAGATGAAAAATTTAAATATTAACAAGATTGAAAAGTAATTTTCTGAGACTGATTGTATAAAAGGTGACCCCAAAAACACCTTTTGTGACAAAAAGTGAAGCAATATTTAAGAGGACTTTGAAGTGAAAAGGAAATTTTAAACTGTAAGATTAAAGAAGATTTTACATAAAAATTTTGAAAGATAAAAATTATGCAGTTTTAAAAAATATCACATTTTATTGATGAATTATGTTAATACAAGTAATACATTTACAACTGACTGAATGAAGTGAAAGAACCTATGTGAAATTTCAGAAAAAAAGGTAAAAAAGACTCAAAATAAACTTATGTATTAATAACAGCTTATAATAAATGCAATATTAATGCATAAAATAGATGTTTCTTTTCAACTCTACAGAAAATCATTAAGTAGATCCAGTGGATGAGAATTGAGAATTAATTTTTACTACAAATCTTAAAATGCTGAGAGAAAAAAATTATCACAATACAGAATGGCAGCACTAATAAATGTTATATAAACAAGTACATGCTTTGTTCTGAATTTTTCCATTCTGTTTTTGCTTTATAAACTGTTTAAGACAATGACACCTATTTAGCTTATAATAAATTTAAATGTATTAAACACTTTTTACAAGTTGCGGACAAATGAGTTTAAGGTGTTATAAAACATGCACTCCACTGTTAACTATTTACAAACAAATGAATCTGTAGTTTAACCCTTTCGCAATGGGCACCTCAGACACTGGACAGGGACGGCACTCTTAATACAATGCACTGTCTTGTAATGATGGCTAATTCATGATAAGCTTAACTTTTAACAAGTTTGCATAAATTTGTGACCCAACATTTCAATTTTCGAGAAATAAGAACACTCAAGTAGTTATCAATTTTAAAACTATCCATATATTTTCTTTAGAAATTCTATAAAACAAATTCTACAATAAAAACTTGCTTTCTCTATTTCATGTAGAAAAAATATTCAAACAATCACAACTGTATTTTACATAAACACATTTATAAAAATATTAGAAATCTCTTTCACAAAAAGAAAAAAAGATCAGCATGAAATATCAAATCGGAAGTAATATTTCAAGGAGATAGTATATAAAATTATCTGAGACATGTATCTACAAAGTCTTATATTGCTTATCTTATAAGAACAGAGCCCAACAATAAGCTAATAGGTAAGTTGCTGCTCATTGGTACCAGAGTAGAAATCCCACTACTGGCAGGGATGTTCATAGCTGTTAGGAATTAGCTTTAGGCAGTAGATCCTGGTCTCATTAGCTCTTGTACAAGAAAGATGCCAAAACACTCAAAACCAAGCCAAAACTCATAATAGATTATATCTTATTATTCTCCCTAATACCACTTTCTTTTTCTTCTCTTTTTGTATGTGTGAACAAACGGTACATCATCTACAGAACTTCTCCCCCCACTTTTATTTAGGTTAAAGTAGTCTTTCTAAAAGTATTGAAGGTAAGAGTGATGATTCCACAATGAAGTTTTTTATGCACTTATCTTCATAGACTTAAAATATTTGTTCCAAACGATTCATTTTTAATTTCAGTAGTATTTTACATATTTATTATAACACAAAATAGAAGTAAGTTTCAAAGTATCCCCCTCAGTGCTTTTAACATTGTGTCCACTTTTAGTCAAATATGGTACATGTATTATTGTCAATACAAATATATACTTTTTGAACCTGAAACAATCATATTTCTACCTGGATGGTATCTACCTTCCTCTTTAAAATCTTCTTTAAAAATTCTTAAACTTTTTATTTACTCATTATAGTACCACACAGATTTGTCTTTAAATATTCTATATATTCTACAAGTAATATAAAATTAAAATATCAGTCAACATACAAATTGTATTCTATCCTAGATAATTCTGGAATGTTCTAACCACACATTCAAGATACATCTTGTAAAATGACTGTTTAAAAGTGGTATAACAAACATCTCATTAGTGCTGAACTACATTTCTGAATTCAGCTTTTTGATTCTCACAAAACAAATGAAAACAATTTCCCTTGCTCCAGTGCCATATCCAAAAATGTCACTGATTTTGAAAATAGGGACTACCTCTAAGGTGACTTTGAAACTTATGCTTGGGATGCATTTTTCAAAAGATGACCAGAAAAAATAAATTTCTTTAACAATAATTATAATATTAATATTTATTGCTCTTACAAAATCAAGAGATTTCAAATCTTGAATTATTCTAGTCCAAAATGTGTCTACTGAGATACTGCTATAAGATGTAAAAGGCATGCATGCTGTAAATTTTTGTATTTAATAATAATATTTAATAATAAGTTCATGTTAGAATAGCAACAGCTACCACTTTTAAAAATATTGTTTTGGAAAATTATTGTACACAATTTATGAATTACTATTTGAATTATAAAAAATGTTTCACTAAACAATGTACAAAATATTCCTCTCAGGTCATATAGCTAAACTCTAAGAAGAATAAAACATCTAAAACCATAAAACATCTAACTGCCTAAAGTGCCAAAAACGAAAATATTCTGCAGCAATCCCTCATCACTATGTTTCATATGTATGACAAAAAAAAAAAAAATTTCTATCAATAAAATTTCATATATAAGACATCTGTTATCAGAGTCAATTCATATGACACACCCAGTTATATATACATGACATGCCCATCCCGAAAGGGTTAATGTTTAAAAATCTATTCTTGTATTCCACATTATTGCATTAGTCATACCAAGGTAAATCTCAGAATTGTGATTTTAATTACAAAACTACAGAGTTAAATTAAATTTTTGTTACAAGAAACTTATGCTGAAACAGTTAGCATATATATATATATATATAGATGGTAATTTAAGATATGAAATTACAGAAACTCTTTGGTCAGCATGGTGTCTGAAACTGGAGACATATTAACAATAAAAATTTTTAAAAACATTCAATATCCTGTAAAAAAATTTTTACATTTCCCTCTACAGGAGTTGAAGAGAAAATTGAAAAGGTTTATAAAAATAAAGGTACATTCTTTTATTTTTATATAACAAACTAAATCACAGTATTAAGCCACATTAACATGAAACAAATTTCAAATAATATAAAATGTAATAAATAAAAGTAAACTAAAAACATCAACAAATAAATAACAAATCAAATTTTAAAATGTTAAGAGACAGCTATTAGAATAGTAGACATAATTTTCTTGGCTCTGTATAAATGGTACAGAATGCTATAGAGGAGCAGTTAAGGATGAAAATCAGCTAGATTATTTTTTCTTTAAGAAAGAAAAAGTCCCTAATGTCAAATATGTAATGAAAAGCAGCTGCATTAAGAAAACTAATTTTCACAAGAATGCTTCTATATATACATAAATGCTTATATATGTATATATATGTATGTATGTATGTATGTATATATATATATATATATATATATATATATATATATATATATATATATATATATATATATATAAACAAGATTACGAAATTTTCAGGGAAATACATAATCTACAATCAGGAAATATATCAAAGTACTGATTATAGCACTGGGATTTCAAAATAATTAAACCTTTTATAATTTCAAGTGGTTTTTCACAAAATATTGGTAACTGCAAAAAATCGCTGACACTTCTTCAGGACATTAATATTGTTAGTACAATGCATAATATAATAGTCTAAGATATTTCAAGGAATAATGTTGGTAAAAATTGAAGCAAATACAAGATATTTGAACTTTTTTATTTTAATATAGAAATAAGCAAAGCAGTTAGAAGGCCAGTAACTTTATTACAACTTAAATGCATGAGCACATTACACAAAAACCAAAACATATATGAAAACTTATTTATAAATTTGTTAAAATACTTTTCAACAAGCACAATATTCATAAATAAAAATTGCTTTAATATTTACAAAAGTAGCAAACTGCTCATAAAAGTTATACATTGAGCAATATAATACAATTATTTTCTCACAAACACACACAATGACAGCTACATGTAAAACTTGAAGCACTTAAATTTCTTAACTCACTACCAGTTATTCATTCCTGGTTTGCTTAAAGTCATAAAATATATTTGACAAGCAGAACCACCTTTAGCAGATGAAAAAAATACCTAAAAATAAAAACAAATTTAAATATAAGAAATATTTATAAAATACCAAGTAATGTGCAACATGTTAAAATTTTATTTCTCTTATTATTCTAATACAACAAAAATGGAATCAAAATAAAAGTAAAAGTAGCTTAATATGAACAGGATATTCCTCAAAGTTAGAGTGTTCTGTTTGATATAAGTACTTAAACTACTATCTATATTTAACAGACAATAACCTTTTATTATCTTCTAAAATTAAAAATATAACTTTGTCTAGCAATTTTACAAATATTTACATGTAAGCTCTCTGATTAAACTACATTTTGTAGTAGTATTATGTAAATATCAAGAATACAAACCAGATATATATATATATCACCATACAAGTTTTTGAAAAGACTTCAGTAGTTGTTTTAATATGTAATAGGATATAATATACTAGTTGGCCTACTAGTAATATTTAAAAATTTCTACACAGATCATGCTGACAGTTTAGCAAAATGTACTATTATGCTTTTGTTCTCTGACACCAGTGGTTATTGAAAAGGATTCATAAAAGAACCAGTAAAAATTATCATTTTTCCCCAGTTATAAATACAATTTTATTTGTAGGTAATTTCTATTCCAATAAATAATATTCACAAAGGTAATTTTAGTTCTTATTGGATTTTTTATTAGATTTCTTTCACAAAAATTCCTTACACTCAGATAAGTTTGACCATTAATAGTACATAATGGCAAATGAGAATCAAATGTTACTTGGAAAAAACAATTTTATGTTTGTATTTATACTGCCTTTTATTGTCCTTACATTTGGGTCTGCCCTAAATGTGCTGCAGGTTTGCCCAAGTAGCTTGGCATCAGTTTAAGCTTTTAAAGTAATACTAATAATTTATATTTTCAAAAGTTACTATTGAGTCTTTCTAAAGATACCATAATAGCATTAGCTTAAAAAAATGTAAGTGTTGAAATTGATTTAAAAACTCTTAGAAAAAAGTATGAACAAATAGCCCTATTCTAACCTATAAGAATTATATTAAAATTAAATTACCTTTTCATTTCTTTCACATAAAAACTTTAATCTCTGAGCTTTTTTGTGCATAAAAACACCATCCAAATGACCAGTTTCCACATTTCTTATTTCAATAGCTTTGTTTCCCCAGCCCATTACTTGACCAGTTCCAATGTAGGCTGAAAAAAGTTGTAATTATACATTAACACTAATTATAGAACACTGCAAAAACATTAAATTAAGAAAATATTTGAACTGAAAAATAATTTGCATTTCTCTTCTGTCAATTGGCAACAGTTGTATCTTTATAGAATATTTCATGTATGATTTGGTCGGGTACAGTGTAAACGTTCTTTGTCCCAAATGTTTTGCAATTTGTTTCATAAAATTATTAAAACATCTAAACCAATGTATTCAATCCATGTCATTAACAACATTAATGGTTACAAAATATACATATTTCAAAGCAGAGTAATGATAAATATTAATCAAGTTATATATATGCATACTAAAGACATATTGAATATATTATTAAACAATAATTAGTAAAGATAAAAACTATTTCTGTGATTTATAAAAAAAAACTATGAATAACAGAAAGAACTGTAACTGCTTTAGAGATGTCAGTTGTTGCTATGATTTAATTGTAAGAAATTATTCACTAATAAAATTATTAGAAAAAGACATTACCCACTGAAGTTGGCATCTCACCCCACTGAAGAACTATATTTTTGCTAACTTTTCCAAATGTGTTTACATATATTCCTTCATCTAGTAAATAAAAACATTCATAATGTCAGTTCATATTGCAATTAAAAATATCAAATATGATTTCATGCTATACAAAAAGCTTTAACAATTTATTAAAACATTCTTATAACATATTAAAATGAATAAGAATATATAAAATACTAAATGAAATATACAATTCAACAAAAAATTACTTTTCAGAGAACTTTACTTTTCAGTGGTTTGGCTTTGAGAGCTACAGTCTATTGTTTTGCTATACAAGGGCTAATTTTAGAGAACATTATAGACACTACATATAGAAAATGTGTAACACCCTACATGCCACTTTAAACAATCTTACAATCTTGTATATTGAAAGCCCAAAATGCATATTTAGGATGCAAGTATAGTATGCTTATATATAAATCTAAATAATAATAATACTTTTGCATGAAATGTAAACACAATTTCATATAACCTTGATGTTTCAATTGATTGCACCCCAGTATTTCCAAGAAGCTTAAATTTACAGTTTACATAAACTAGAAAAAAAGATCAAATTTTGGACAGAGATAACTACAAATGAGCTATTTAAATCAGATTTCTGCATAGAGGTACTATAAAATATATTACACATACACATATATTTGCATCTACTTTTATCTATTCTTTTTATAGGCGGAGGGAGGTATTCTCTGTGATATGAAATTAAAAAATATATTTTAAATTGTTTTAAATCATATGAAACTTACTCCAAAATAAAATATATTGAAAACCATAGCATCTTAGTATATAAACAAGCTTACAACACAAATTAAAATATATATAGGCCCAAGATATACTTGTTGACAGGTATAGATGATGTAAGTTTTATAGTGGAAACAAATTTCTATAGATAAATTTAAAAATAACAAAATATCAAGTAAGCTTGTTTACACAAACCATTTTATTTCTAAACAGTCTTCAGCAAGAAAATAAAAAGGAATGTCAAGGAAAAAGAAAAACCTTAGGATAGATAGATTTAATTGCTTGTGCTAGACCTAATACAAGATTTACGAATAAATAATTGCCATGAGACAAGTATCAAATTAAACCAATTCTACCTCACAAAAACTATTTAAAATGCAAAAATTTTACAAGTTTCAAAACTAGTATGATAACAAATCTTAGGAATGAAGAAATATTTCAGAAAATGAAATGGGCAAACTTTTTTCTATTATTTAAAATATAATAATACACATATAAAAATATCAAGTACTACATCCTATTTCTTACTAAATTGGGATACTAAGGCTTAGATATCAGCTTTTTTAAAATATTCAAATATCATTTCTTTTTACATTTAACAATATAAAGTGACAAAAATGTATTGAAAAGTAATATACTTTAATATTAATTTTAAATTTTTGCTGAACCTAAACAGTGTTAAACTTTTAAATTTACTTTTGTGAAAGAATAACCCTAACTGCAAAAATGAGCAAGTCATGTATTTATTAGTAAATACAAGACTTGCTTAAATCACCAAGTTAAAATAAATCAACTTTAGCAATACTTTAATGTGAAAGTGATCATAAATTTCTAAAGTATCAGAAAATTCTTTTAAAAATGAATCAAATGATATAATACTGAAAATTGTTTACAGTTTTTGTAAGTGATTTTGATAGTTAATTTTTATGTATCAATAGTACATATTTTGCAATGATTTGCTTGTAATTGATAGCCATGGTTCTTGACTTCAGCTTTAGCTTGAATTTTTAAAATAATGTAAATTTTTGTTACTACCATTTGGAGAATCTTATCCTATTTCTTTTAGAGTAATTCAATACAATTCAATCAAGTCTACTGATTGTTCTTTGATACTCAATTTCTATAGTTTGTTTCTATAAATTAAAAGTATAAAAGTCCTCTAGTAAAGAACAAAATCATTTTATCATATGGGATATTCTTTCATCCTGTTTGATTTTTTATTTACTAAATAAGAGGCTATTTATTGACTTAGGTGCATGACTAGAGTATCTGTTCATATATAACTGTATTTTTATTAATGTCCTTTTGATAAAAAAAAAAGCTGTTCAAAAAGCAAAAACTGGTCCTAAGATATTCTATTACTAATAGAGAAAATTGATTTTGCCTGTAATTCAGACTTTTTTTTAATTTGCCATTGAAACAGTAGTGATACTGACAAATTGCGAGCCTTCGCACACAAGATTATTGAAAGAGCCCTCCTAAAAACATTAAGCAAGACAATTTTTAATACTTGACTCCCAGCTATTTACCATCAACAAATTTCAAAATCTGATAAGTTTAAGTTCATTAAAACATTTTTTAAGCTTATACAACCTATGTTTGACATAGTTACTTAAAAAAAATTTTTTTACTGGCAAACATTTCCATTTTCAGAGCCCATTAAGTCCCAAGAATACACTTTGTCAAAAGAAGGTGAACTGTAGTTTAAACAATTTTTTAAACTTCAAATCTTTATAAATAACTTTATTTACAGTGGCAGAAGACATTCCTAGTTATGATGTAATAGATCTTCAAATAAGTCTATTTTGTTTTAGAGCCATGGACTTCCCTTGTGTTATGTTTACTTATGTTTGAAAAGTATTATGATGAGATTATACAGTCACTCTTATTTTAATTTGCTTTAGGCATTTTTTTTTTTAATTTTGAGTTAATGATTTCTTTTATCTTTCAAATCAAATGCAATTTTTTCACTCTTTTTAGTTTACTAATTCAAATATTTTTCAAAACAAAATAAAAATTTAAAAAATATAAAAAAAGCAGTTATAGCCATCTTTCAACTTTAGGAGCCATTCACAAAATAAATATTTTTTGGTTCGACATTTTAATCAAAGAAAAATAGTTGCAAACAATTATTCTGAAGTTACTATGTATTTATCTGAAAATGTAAATGAGAAGAATAAATCCTTAAAGTGTAAACTTTCTGTATTATGTGTCTACATATAAAATATGCCTGGTAAAAAGTACACAAGAAAAAATATTTCAAAACATATGAAAAATGAGAATAAAATTACTGTAGAGATAGAAGAAATATGACTTACTATCATAACACAATAAAAGTTGCATTCCTTTAGAATTTGGCAATGTTACAATAGCATGAGGTGTGATACACCCTTGGGACTAAAAAATTTAAAATAAAGAGAAGATTTTAAAACTTTAGATGAAAATTCTCCTGAAAATTGTTTACCAAAATAAATATAATTACATAAGTAAAAACATATTATTCTAACAATATATACACTGCACAAATATTAAAAGATTTTCAATTAAACAAATTCTTATTTTTAAATTCAAATATATTTTAGAGAAAAAAGGAAATATTAAAGGCAGTTCAACATTTAAATAACTTGGTAATTGCACAATAAAGCATTTCTAATTTTAAATACTAGTACACCTTATTTATGCAATGAAGCATGTTAACAAACATTTACTTGCATTAACATCATTCTGTTGAATTTAGATACATTTTACTGTATTTTCAACTGTGAATCCTAATATACAGGGCAATTTCAGAACAGACTAACCCATAAATAAGACAGACTACTTGTTTATTTCTTGAACCAAACCCAATATGGTATGCGTGACAATGACATTTTGATAATGGAAGTAAATGCTATGCTGCATGTTTTTTTTGTAATTTTTGCTTAAATAATATCAATTCTCCACTAGATGCAGCATAAAACAGTCTGCCTAAATGCTGTATAATTCTATTTGATATTATAAATTTATGATATTAATAACTATTTTTAACTTATAGCTGAATAAATTGAAACTATATTTAAAATAATTGCATTCAGAAAATCTAAGATTTTAAGCCAGAATATCCAATTTTTTTTTGGCATACTCAGCCCAGTTCAAATTAACTCATTTTGATAAGGTAAAATGAAAAATATATCAGTGTATTTGTCTAAGCTATTATTTAAGTTTAAGAAGATTAATTACTTGAGCAGATCTCAAAAATGAGTGCTACATGTGGCCTCCCAGATGGACAGTATTGACAGAGTAACTTTATGACTTGATTTTCAGCATATAGTGTATTTACTTTAAAGTTTCAGCATTCTCCTAGCTGGCTATTATCTAGTGGGAAATTAGTATGTTCAGTTCAATATGAAAAAAAAGGTGAGGTGAGGAAGAGCCTGGAGTTAATTTGTATGACTCACTAAAAAATGATGGCTGTTGATAACATCACTTGCAAGCTGAAAAGTTTCTTTTTTTTGTGGAAAAAACAAAAATAAACACAATAAAAAATCAGGGGAGTAAAGTTAATGGAAAATGAGTTCAATGTAGTAAAAACAGGAAAAAAAAACAGAAAAAAGGAGGTCTTTTAAAAAAAATAGAAAAAAATAGAAAAAATAGGAGCTCTACAGGGCCTGATTAAAATAAATAAAATAAATTATATTTAGGCTTTAGATAAAAAGAAGGCTCAACTATTAAAAGAAATATTGTATAAAATAATTTTTAAGAGTAAAATACAATTACAAATTGATCAAAATAATGAATGTTCATCTTACATGTGCAGGAAGATATACATCATAAACAGCACCAGAATCCAAATCCACAGCGTGGAATCCTTCAGCAGAGCCAAATATAACTTTAAGGCGAATGTTCTCTTCAACCGTCAAGTCAACCAATAAGGGTTTATGCAGCAGATCAGAGAATGACTTAAATGCCATAAACTTGTGGTATGGTTTAGGAGCCCATGCATAGATTTCAACACTTTCTTTTAAGGCAATGACGAGGAACTTTATCCTTTCATATTTAACTAAAAATGAAGCATAAATGACAGTTTTAGACAGAGCTAGATAAAAATATAGGCATAAAAAACCTCAATATCAATTAGTTCTGTATGAATTAGATAATACAGATACTAACAAAAAGACTACAAAATAAATATATTTTTCAACCTAAAAGCCTTTTTTAGCTAATAAGGTCTCATAAATTTAAGAGCTTTTCTATCACCTATATGAAAATTCAAAGTAATAATTATAAAATTATGTTATTCTATTATGAAAATACTGTTCATAGATATATAATTCTTACAGCTTTAAGTAACATAACTCCAGTTTTGTTAAAACAATTCTTCCAATTACACAAGGAAGAATAATAGAAAAGTCAATATATATATATATATATATTAAAGACTAAAAATTACAGTCTATTGATTAAAAACTACAAAATCTAACATTTGTATACCATATAAAAAAAATTATGCTTTCAGACTTTTCACATGTTTCATTATATCATAACCTTATAATTCAATTACATTCACCTCTAATTTTATATCACATTTTATTGGTTCTATTATTTAGATAGCTTCATAAGAAATTAAGTTACTATAGTGAAAAAAAATAACGGGAATATTTCAGATAATACAAACTATAGAAAATATACACAAACCTTTATTGTAAAAATAAAATTGTACATGTATTCAAGTCAATAACATACAAAAAGGAATCATAGTATACAGCTCAAAAAAGTTTCAAAAGGCAGTAAAAAGTCTATATACAGTGCCTCCCTTCTATTATGTATCTATCGTTAATTCTTATTTACTTTATAAATACAAACTATTTTTTAAAACTATGGGAGCTGGTAACTTTAAATTGCACATAAAAACATCTATTTACTTAAACTAATTATGAAGAAAGACTGGTGGTAAAATATAATTACCAAATATTTATAAAAAAGATTTTTAATGTATTCAAGATATTTTCACTTGTTAGAGAAATACATGCCTAAACAGCTTGTTTAGATTTAGTTTGGAAAAAGTATCCCAATAAATATCCATAAATTTTAAACAATATTTCCTATTAAATTTTATGAAATCAGCTTCAAATTTTTAATAAAAAAAATGAGTCAATATCTCTCATATATTCATTTCAATAAGTTCAACCAGGTTGATATTGTGAACATGTGAATCATGTATATGCCTAACATGTTATTAATTATATGCAAGCCACTAGTATATCTCAAAAAGCAAAATGAAAACTGTAAATCTAAGTAGCATAAATGAAATTATAATCCCAAATAATGCCAATTTTGTATGTGTATGTTAAAACATGATATGCAACTTAATTCTGTGATAAAATAGCTCTAGATATCGTGTTAATTTTCCATAATTTGTTCATGACTGCGAGTATTACACACCCCACAGAAAACAATGATCTTAATAAGAAGTTTTAATGGAAAGTTAGGAATTAAATACACAGATAATCTCATAAGTCTAGTTGATCCTTTAAATAAATTTGTGTCATATCTACCAATTTGGTCAAAGTATTGTATATTACTTTATAGAGTATAAAATCATCTTGCTGTTTTTACAGAAAAGATTGTATTATACATATCCTATTGAGATAGCATTTAAATATATGTCAAGAACAGCCATATAATTACATTTAGAAAATGTTTTAACAAGCTTGAGTAGTTACAGTGGCATATAAGATAAATGCATAATTAAAGTAGGTAAACCTCAGATACAAAATTTTGTACAATCTTAGATGTTTTAATTAAAAAAAATACTTTTAAACAATTAGAGACTTAAAGGAATACAGCATTCTTAACTTTAATTATATACACAAGTGATATATAACTTTTTATTTAAAAGAAAAGGTTAGTAACAGTTTTATTTACATGAAATAGTTTAATCACCTCAAATATATGAATAATATTTTTAAATTTAATGAATTCCAGTAGTTACAAATGTGAAAATACAAATCAAATTTAAAAACTAATAAATGAACCAATATCAAACAAGAAATTAAAAGCTTATGACAAGATTAATAAAATTTAAAAGAGTTCCCTACTACCAATCTTAAACAGATGATAGTCATATATAGCTAAATAATAAACTTTCAAGATATTTTATTGAATTATATTGACAGAGTTATTTAAGTAATTATTTTTTAAGTAACTGCAATAATGTTAGGGGTAGCATCTTTTATTAGCCATTAAGGTAATTAAATGATGGGGAAAAGATTTTAACAATTAGGAGAAAAACTGAGACTTAAAGACTCCTTGAAAATCAGCAGTGTATCATTTTGCACTACCTAGTGATGTCCTAAACAAAAAAGGTTCACATGTAAATTAAGTGTGAAATAACTTATTAAAATATAGCCAAAATCTATCCAATTGGAAATATAAATGACAACCAATGTAGTCAGCTACAACTTAAAATGTGAAAAAATAGAGAAATAATTACGATATAGCACCAGCTTATCTATTTGACACATAAATGCATGGTTTCTTTAATCTTTAATTTAATCTTAAATTTTTTTAATTAGAAATCTCCACTTGATCCCCCACTGATCTTTATGAATTTTTTCTTACATTTGGAATTAACATTCTAATTTCCGAAGTGTACATAAATAAGTAATAAAGAAATAATTATGATAAATTTAGAAAACAGAATAGAATTAAATTTCAATTGCTCTATCAAGGTACAGTTAAACTGGTTTCTTATGAGCACTGAGATAACTTTTTGATTATACAAGGGTTAAGGAGACCAATATCTAATTGAATCTAAATTTGCATGGTTATACACATCCATGACAGAAGTAAGACAAGTGATAATATAAATCCCTTGTACATTTAATACCTAAAAATATTCTTTTTCAGTTGAGAACTTAGAAACTCATTCATAAAAGAGACAAAAGATGTACTAAGAATTGTTTTTTAATATTATTAGGTATATCTAAATCTTCATATGCAAGCATGCAACTATAAAGATAACTACTAGAATTTTCAAAAAATTAAACATTACTATTACATTAATTATGACTGAATATCAAAATATGGCACTTCAACAAATTCATTTCTTTATGGAATAAATTATTAAATACCCATAACAAAAAACCTGCTATACTGTTGAAAGCTTTATGAGCTGTGTCACACAAGATTCATTAGCTGTTAAAGCATAACTGTGTTTGCTTATCAATACACATTTTTGGTCAATTATTTATTACAGAAATAATCTCAAACTTTCCTTCTGTAAAAGTATTTTTTTAAAGTGAAACACATTTAAATAGAAAACTTCACTCTATATTAAAATAAAAATTCTATAGCTCAGCTGATAAAATTATACATCAGTAATAATAATGGCAGAAAAAGGCTTAAATACTGCTAAAATAAAATGCATAATAAAGGGTAAAAATATTCATACTAAGAATAAAACAATTTTTTTAATTCTAGTAGGAAATAAAGAACACAATTTTTACCTAAAATTGTGGAATAAAATTAATTTCTTGACTACTGTAAAAATTCAAATGAATGGACCCAGAAATGAATCTCAGCCAAAAGACACTTTTAATGTCAATGAGTAAGCTATGGCAAAAATTAATTATACATGACTATCTTTCATAGGAGAAAAGGGGATAAAGGAACTAAATGAGTTTAAACTATAAAGCAAGATAAAATCAAATTTTTAAAACATCACACCAAATTTAAATGTTATTTCCCCTTTAAAGAAGTCATGAATCCTGGAAAAAAATGTTTAATATTATTTTAGCAAGAGCGAAATTTTTATAATCTTTCCCAAGCATGGACATTATAAAATCTTTGTATTAGAAATACTAAGAAAGTTTCTAAAAAATGGTGATGATAATGAAATTGATAAAAAATTTAAAAGTTTTTATATTAATCAATTAGATTTGCTAAAAAAAAAATCTTTTAGAAATGTTTTAATGATAATAACAGGAATTAAATATTATACATATTTTAAAAGTTATTACATATGCACATAATGCTGGGAGAAATAATCAGAATGTAATCTCAAAGTAAAGACAATATTACCAAAATAATGACAAATTGAATAAAAAGAAAGCCTGACTAACCAGTTAAAAAACTATCATTTACTTTAAAATTTGTACAATTCTCAAATATCAATAAACAATGTATGTGAACAACTGCTTTCTAAAGAAAACATTGGGCAAATAAAATGATTATATATCATCTTTAAATGATTTGGATATATCAAATAAAATATACCTAGTAAATAACTTCCCTTTGAATAGATTATTACCTGGACCAAAATCAAAAGTACTCATAGGAAAATTTTGGTACTCACTCACAAAAAAAAATTGCTGATCCATACTATCATGCTTTTTTTTAAAAAAAAAAAAAACAAAACATAAAACTAAATACAAATAGTCTAGATTTTAAATGATACAGATGTGATACTATTTAAGAAAGAAACTCCTATGCAACAACTTGTACCTTCATTTCATAAAGAATGCATAAGTGAAGAATTCAAGAGACATTTGTTGTTAAAATTTTAAACTTGTATTCAGAGGACAGAAATATTTTACCATTGCCACTCCATATTCGAAATGTATTTTCCCAGTCTTTAAAGCCATGTTGAGGAATAGACCACACCACTTGGAAAGCAAAAAAAAAGGGAGAACAAAAATTGTAAAGGCTGAAACAGATTTCTAACTTTTTTGCTAACAGCATAGCATTTTAGTAAAGAAACATAAAATTTAGAATATACTCCAACATTAAGTGAAGACATTGATTTTCATGCATATATCTGAAGATTTTCTGCAATGGAGCATTTTCATTGAACAAGATCAACCAAAAGATCTTCTGTCAAGCAGAATCATATCCATCATCTGAATAAATTTCTGTTAGTTAAACAGAAAAAACTTCTGTTAGTCGAACAGGATAAAGGAAAGGTTAACTACCTAATGCAAAAGATTAAGAATAATGGAGAAGTGTAAGAAAAATGTAATGCTAAATAATGGCAGACCAAAATGCATGCTTGCCATGCAACAGAAACTAAAATACAAACAAAAGATAAAATAAAAAATGCTAAGAAAAATGGGATACAAAAGAATAACAGAAAAAAGCGCAAACGTTCGACTCTCAGAAGCTTGAAATGCATTACAAATTATATAAAATTAATATGCATTTAAACACACTAAACTTATTTTATCCCATTTGAAGGGATTTCATTACCTATGCTTAATATGCTTTCAAATAGATAACTAAAAAATGAACAAATCAAAATCCAATATTGAATTTCATGAGGTGAAATGTTAGAGTTCTACAAATAATCAAATTCCATGAACTGACATTCTAAATATATAAAATTAGTTTTGTAAATTAATCATTGATATCTTAAAAAACTAACGAAGAGGTAATTACTACAGCTGAGACAAAAGATATCAAAATTTCATACCCAAAAACTAATATTACTGTAATATTCAAAATTCTTTAATGAAAAAATTTGTAAAAATGTTTTTTAGTAAAATTAATTTAAAAGAACTATTTCAAATAGTTGTGAATATATAAATATCTGTTCATATACATTAAATGCCTGTAAACTCAAAGTGGTTCCAGAATGAAAGAGTAAGTGATATTGAGGCATTAAATCAAATTGAGAGTAACAAATTACAAAAATATAACAAAAACTAACCTAATCAAAATACATTAAAACTGTCCTTTCAACATATTCTTTTACAAACTTTGTTTTTTGCAAATTGACTATTATCCCTTCATATTGACTGATTTTGTTTCATATTTTTATATGTTTTCAAAATTAATAATTCTTCATAATTTCTTCTTAACTACAATGCTATTGATTATGGTATTATCTTCTACTCAATTGGGTATCTTTAAAAAATCACAGTATAACAAAATGAAAGTCTATTTTATTAGTATTTTACAATATATGTACAAACCTAGGATACAAATCAAAAAATATATACAAAATTTTGATAGCATACATATTTAAATGCTAAAGACATGTCCTTGGGATAAAAATAGTACTAAAAGACTTATACCTTAGGTGATGTTAAGAATTAAGCTTTATATAAATCTTAAACCAAAGTAAATTTAAGAAGATAAGAAAAATGAAACTCTCATATTGATTCAAAGCAAATAATATTCTAATAAATTATACATTTAGCAACTTAAATTAACAAGCAAATATTAGAGTTTTAAAAAATTATGGTTTAATTTACTGATTTAAACGAAAGTACATTTAAAAAAAAAAGTGAGAAAAAAATTAACTGCACAGTGTGCGATGAACAGAATCAAAATAAAAACTACTGTGGATGAACTAAATATTTAAACTGTGCAACATACTCAGGAATTAATTATTTACATTTTTAATAAGAAAAAAGTATGCTGTATATTGCTCACCTTGCCCAGTTCTTTGAATTTAATTCTATTAAAGGCAGATATTAAATATCATAAAGAAATTGAATGTGGTATGGGGATTAGCACTTTAAATTCTAAATGAAGGTGAATACATTAAAAATAAAATTCAAATACAGCAGAGCTTCTTATTAGAATTTTTCAAACTTTTAACATTTACAACACCTTTCTCTTCAGTTTAGCTTCAGTGACTGCTTAGTCATTACTTTCATGAGCTTATCTGGTATTCATTGATTTACTTTTTAATGTATTTTGGCATACTTTAAGTCATACTATATAAATGTTTTTCTACTATTTGCAAATAATATTGAAACAGAAGCAAGTGTATAATTTTTATGTGAATGGTCTTGTTATTTTTCAGTTTCTGACATTAACATCAAATTTCCATTCAGAATTTTTATTAAGCATAATTACAATGGAACTATAAAAATAACTAAGTTTCTATATTTTAATAAGGTGGCAATACTTTTAACTAGAAAAGGTATTTTTTTACATAACCTGCAAATAAAAGTTTAAATTAATGCCATAGAAAGAAAAGGCCTATTAAAACTTATTCACTTAAAATTTTAATATTAAATGAAGTACTTGCTAGAATACAAAGATTTTTTTTAATATTAAACCCAAATGATTTCTTTCACTTAAGCCCTTTGAGGTTAAAGTTTGTTAGACTTCATTTATAAATGCTTTAACATGTTAAAAAGCAAATTTTAATTTCTTTTGTATTTTGTATTTCTTTAGACAAAAATATTTTATTTCCTATTTCATTTTTATTTTATTTCTAAGCTTAAATATAATAGAACAATTACTTTGGCAACAACATCAATTCTCTTTCATTAACCTTCATCCATAAAATTCATGTATGTAGTTAAAATTGGTAGTCTACAGAATATAATTTAAATTCCAAATTTTTTTAACTGTCTTAAAGGCAAGAACAAGCAACAAATTAAAGAGTTTAAATTGCTGATCTAATCTTCATATATTTATATGACTGCTATGCATAATCTATAAACTATTCATAAACAAGACTAAACCACATACTGCATATTGCATTTTAATATTATCTTATGGAAATTTATGTCTTTAGATGTTTGGAGAGTACTTGCAAGTAATAATTATTGTAAAACTGTATAATTATTGCAAATAAAAGTACATGCTCTCTGAATAATCTGTGGCATAATATAATAAATATATTTTCTTTAAAACTGCACAGTCTATAATGAAAGAAAATATGCTTTTAAATTTATTGAAAGGATAGAAAGTTATAATGTTTAAATAAAGTTAATAAACATTTCTAATCAGTATGTAAGTATTAGAGTAGTTTAACTATTTTTTCCTTTATTAATACATGATATATGAAATACTATTCAAAGCATTTTTAATCTCAAATGCTAATTATTTTTAAATTAATATAATTCTTTGTTTTCAAATAGTTATAATTAAAAATTTCAGAATATTGTATTTTTAAAATGAAAATGTCTTAATATTTTGATGTAAAAAATATAACATGTTCAAGTATTTAAAATATATCCCTCAGAACCAACATTGAAGGGGGGAAACAGAAAACAAAATTAGATTATTACTCTGACAAGAGTATGTATAGATATTTATAAATTCTCAAATACTTATGTAAAAATAAAATTTATACCATAACCATAAAATAACTTTACGTACTACAATATTGCTGGACTATTAGTTAAAATTCATTGGCCTATTATTCAAAAAATATGAGATTGTTTAATCAGATGGTTAGGCAAAACATTCAGATATTAGCACATATTATCACACAACAGCTTTATACCTTTCATTTAGTTAGTAAAGCAGTGTTATGACATACAGGGAAGTATGCATTATGATTAGTTATGAATTCACACATAAAAGACAAAATATAATGTGTATACTACAACCTTCAGATTACCAAACTCAATGAGCCAAGCACAAACATTTGGCCATTAGTTAAGCTCAAATTGTTACATCTGAAACAAACTAATTTTGAAATTTAAAAAAATATATACACTTATTAAGTAACTGATTTATAACAGTGCCATATAAATCCAAGAAATACCATTAAAGTACATAAAAAATTTAATAAATGAAAATTGTTTAGAAAAATATCCATATAAAATTCCAGTTATAATCTGAAGTTTATAACATACAAATTTCAACTTGATGAAACTATGAATTTGTTACTTTTAAAATTCACTATTAAAAATTTTAAATGATAAAATTATCTAAATTTAAGGAGGATAGATTTTTTAATGCTGAAGTTACCTTTTATTAGATGGGCAAATTTAATTACATTAGTAGACAAAAAAAACCACATGACCTTTAGCCAAATTATAAGTAAGTGATAATTTCCATTATCCATTCCTATGAACTTAAACATTCACAAAATATAAATTTACAAATTTAGCACTTAGAAAAGTAAATTTTCTCCATTATAAAGTTAATACAGTTTATGAGCAAAAAAAAATTTTTTTTCTTTCTAAAATGTGAAAAACAAAAAGTGGAGCAAAGACATAAAATGCTAGAGATCAATAACTAAAAAAACAAAAAAGCGATACAATTACCTTATGATTACCTAATACAATGGTTTAAAAGATTCATTTGATAGTAGTTTAAATACTACTTAAACATAACCTACATCAATATTGAATAACATAGAATAAGAATAATATCTCATCAGACATAACTGTATGAACTCCGTTCTTTTTTATAACTACATAAACTTACCAATTTTAAAATGAACAGCTCCTTGTAAATCTCCAACATTTATCCAACCATTTTGTCTTTCAATTTGCTGCAAGAAAAGAAAATGAATCAAAATAACACATATTTCAACTTTTATGCTTTGCAAAAATGAATCAGAAAACTGTTAATAGTATTGTATTAAGCAAATCAAAGGAGAATGGTTAGCAGAGAAAGTAAGATTAATAAAAAAAAAGTTATACCTATCATATAAAATTTGGATTTTAATTGTAGAAAAATATTAGCTTATTCATATATTTCTTAAAGGTCAACAGAAATTTAAAAAGTTCTGTTCTTTATTAAGAAAAAAATATATTCCAAAATATTTTAAGAAATAAGCTCTATACTCATTAGAACAAAGAGGGAAAAAAGATTATGCCTTACCCCATCAGATCGTAGAATTTTACTCTTCAGCCATGATAAATAATACACACGAACTCTGGACTTTTTTCCAGATATAGATACTAAAATATTTTGACCTTCCAATACTTCCATCTGCTGAAATCGACGCCTAGAAATCAATTGATAAACTTTACCTTGGCCACTTCTATCCAATAGCATAAGGCCATTTTCAGTTCCAATCAAAAGATTTACACCTTTAAGAAACAAAAGGAGATATATACAGCCATATAATATTTTATCTCTAACTAAAAGATACTTAATCCTTAACATTCCAGGTCATGATTTGTCATACTATTGTAGGTCCAATCTCACAGACCACTGATTTCAAATAAACAAAATACATTTAATAACTGTTGGATGCCATATAAACAGACTAATTCAATTTGTTAAACAAAAGGCAACAGAAATAACTAACTTTTTTAGTACTATAAAGTAATTAAAATATACCAAATATTGTAAAACATAATTACTGTAAAAAAAAAAAAAAAATCAAATATCTTGTATTAAAATTTTACTTTGTAATATTTTTAATGTGTACTACATATCCAATTTTCAAAACAACCCATAAAACACCTGCTAAAATAAGGAAAAAATAAAAAATACGCTGATATTGTTAAGTCTAGTTTTATTTCTTATTTCATATCTATTTGTTACAAATTTTGGTACAGCACTCAAGGATGATAGGCTTATTAAGGATTTCAAGGATACAATGACAAATGCTTTACACTTTCCCCAGACACTATCTTTTTCTGATCTTGGTTCTACTATAACCAAATTACGTTGAATAGATTCACAAAAAAAAAAAAAAAAAAACTAAATATTTTTCCAAATCCTGTTCATATTGCTATTGATGACATGAACCAATTCAAATGTATGGAAGAACTACTCAAGGTTGCAATATATTATCGTACTTTTATGCATAAAGAATACAATAAAAATAAACACTGGTGGTCTACAATCCACACCTGGGATGTTAAGGTTTAAAGCAATTTATCTTTTAATATTATAAAGTAGTTATAACAATAGAAGTAATTTGACATAACAAAATGTTATATCTTTAAATACACTATAACCAACAGTTTAAATGTTTTAATATAACCTATTTTTTTTTTCAAGGAAAATATTAATACCAGAAAGATTGTAAAATATCTGTTGCAAAACTTTTCTGTTAACTAAATATTAAAACAAATATTTTTATCTAGTCAATGTGAAACTCATGGAAATAAATTACAAGGTAAATTATGAGTTTCTTGTATTCTTGTAAATCTTGTGTTTCTTGTTTAAGACATTAAAACTTAACACATTTATAGTGGAAACATTATAATTATTTATGTACACAAATCACATGCTAGAATTAGGTGGTGATGAAAATTAAATTGCTTATTGCATAAGCCTAAAATACAGCAAGAAACATTTCAATTCATTATCCTGTTCTTAAAAAACACAATCTGAAAACAAAATCATTGAAAAAAAATGAAAACTAAAGATTGCAGGGAATATTTGATTTTATTATATAAAAAATACTATATGTAAATGAAACTGACAGTAAATACCAAAATCCTCTTACCTATCTTATATTTGCAGAAAATATATCTTTATACAAAATATTACTTAATGTATAATGCTTTACTTAACTAGAACTGTTTTGCATAATTTTGCCATAAGCTTAGTGTTCTTAAAAATTTGAGAATCAAGTATAAAATGGTTATTAAGATTAAAAGCAAAGATTATTATATTTAGTTTAAACTTAGGCACTTATGTTACTTTTAAATGATTTCTATTAAAACAAGACATTCATCTCACATCTGAGCAAACCTTATGAACAATAAAATGACATCTGAAGTATATGAACTTCTTCAAAAGTGATAACTTTCAATTACAGCTAAAATTAGAACAGCTATTTCAGACAAAAGTTATGATACTGAAAACATTTGTAAAAGCCATTTAACCCAAATATTCCATTAAAAAAAACTTTCTATATCTTAATTTCATTTATTGATTGTCATTTATCATTGACTTATATGTACACCAATTTCTTATATATTATGTAATGTAAAATAAAAAATATTCATTATACCTTGAATATTATGCTAATTCCCATTTCTACTAATATATTCATTTTTCTTTCTCCCAATTCCTTAGCAACATATTTTCCTAGAGAAATGAGTATATTCTTTCGATGGGAAAATTGTACACATACTATTTTATTTTTCTACTGTGTTCCGAAAAATTCCTATAAAATTGTGTTTATAAAAAAGAAAAAACTACTAATACAGAGTATGATAAAAAAAATTAAAACATACATACCCCATAATGCAGCACACAGTATTTCAGAATTGAACCTCTTTTTATATTTTCTAATTTCTGGAGTATCAGGAGTTGTCTCATGAGCCGTGGGAGTAACATTGACGTTAATTTGCGACTGCTTTTGAGGAGAAGGCGAGGAGCCACTTCCAGCGCCAAATCCAAAAGTCAGGAATGATCGTTGCTTGTGCTGAAAATGAAGATAGTACTTAAATCCTACTAAAAAAACTCAAAATTACATACACTAGAACTCCAAATTTTCAGCACTTTTTTCTCATATAAAATCAAAATAATGGCAATTTAAACTATAATGGGATATAATATTTATAAAAGTTTTGAACCTTCCACACATTTTATTTTAATAGCAGCATACAAATAAATAAATGTGTGTGTGTGTGTGTTTGAACATATGAGTATATATGAATCCTAACATATGGAAGGGAAAAAAACACACACAAACAAAACATATTTCATAATACAGTACATAAAGTTTCAGAGTTCAACTTATTTTATATTTTCTAATTTCTGGAATATTTGAGGTAGTCTTTCAATACTCCTGGTACTCTAAATACATCTTATTTTTACCCCAATGTTAAAGAGAGAAGGCTTAGAATCTTGACAGAAAAATATAGTTTAAATTTAGTTTAAAAAAAAAATATCAAAAAAATATAATATAAATAAACATAATATAAATAAAATATATATTATATTGTATATATCATTATATATTAAATATATTATATTTTATTCACAATATAATATAAATAACATAATATAAATATAACATCATAAACTGGTCTAACATAGTTTTTGCATAACCAGCCATTATATTGTAACAACAAAAGAGTTAAATGTCCATGAAATAATACATTTTTAAAAATTAGGATTTATAGTTTCATATCCAGTTTCAACTTCACATATTTGCATAGTTAAAAATGTAGGTTTTAAAATGACTCACTTCATCTGATCTCTCTAATTTAGAACCTAAAACTTGTTGGGAGGAATGTTGAGGGAAATGATCAGATATACCAGCAGGGGGACGTGATCCAGCCATACCAATATTTGCAGGAGTGCTCTGAGAAGATTCTAAACGCTGACCATGTAGTCGGCTGATATCTTGAGAAACAGGTGAAATCTGACGATCTCTGTAATCTTTGGCATTGTCCCCCTTCAAAAGGAAAATAAAATACTTGCTCAAGTAAATTATGATCCCAAAATTAGACAAAAGGAAACTATAATAAAAAATCCACAAATTTGGATATATATTATATTTGGTACACACGCACAAGCACATACATTATAAATATATATATATATATATATATATATATATATATATATATAGTCAGACTCAAAGCCTAATAAGAAAAATAAGATACATTCATTTCAGGCATTAAAAATTTTATTCAAATAAAGCCACATTAGCCATTTTGTTTTTAAAAGCGACTAAATCCAACAGCAAGTCACCAGACAACAAGTACTGTTTTACATCTATATTCTTATGCTTAACAGAGGGTTTGCTCTCCTTTTATTAGTTAATACTTTAATTTCTAACTTTAAATTTCCAAACCTGATTTACATATATATATATATATATATATATATATATATATATATATATATATTTATGCACGCACACACAGAGAGTATACATACACACGTGTTTAAGTATCTGTTAGGGATATAAAGTCTAATTTCCATAGTATCCTATTAGGTATATGCATAAGTGTGTGTGTGTATATATATTAATTTATTTATATACATGTATATACATACTTATACACACAGTATGTTTTAAATGACCATAAGTATAAAGATGCATGTTACACCAAGGGAAAAAAAGGTATTTGCAACTGTAGTCTAAAACCAAAATTAAAATTTTTAATGTTTTATTTCACATAAAATGGGTAAATATTTAATAAGAATAAATAATTTTCAAATTGAATAATTTCTTTTAGATTCTTAAAAACGCCTCAATAGAAGTAATTAAAATATTGTAGTTTAAGGAACTTTTAATAAAAAGTTTAAAAATCCCCCCCAATTTTTTTCTTTTCTTTTTTTTTTCTTTTTTTTTTTAAATATTTATAATATATTGGGAATTTGTACTAACAGAGAATGTTAATATCAAATATGAAGCTTTTTTTTTCAGTATACAAAGATACTAAATAGCACAGGGCACAGACTTTTAAAACTTTTTAGAGTTATCCCACAAGTGAGGCAGAGAAAAAAAAAAGGAAGTTACTTTGACTGAAATATAAGCACTTTATTATAGATAGGAATAATAAGGAGAAAGATCGCATTAGAATGAAAATCAATTCAAAATCTGACATAAATGAAAATTAAAAGTACCCTAGACTATTATACACAACATTATTCATAAACAGAAAATTTTATATTTTAGTGAAAACTGGTGTTCCAATTATACAAATTTATTCATGATATGTAAGAATTCATGATAATGTGGAAATAAGACTCAGGGGCATATGAAGAATTAAACCAAGTTAGTTTTTCTTCAGTGCTAAGTTCAGTTTGTTTCTACAGTAAAGAAGTAGCTCATTTAAAGTATGAACTGCTACTCAAATTAGTTCCTGAATCATGTTCATTTATTCATATTTTTAGTAAAAATAATTTTGAGTGCTAAAGACTTTTGTGCTTGCATCTTTCCTTAATAAAAGTGTCATTTGAAATCATACCTATGCAAGAAACCATTTCACAAAATTAAAACATATAATTATTATCAAATTAAATGCAACAATGTAAAATAGTAAATCAGAACTTGTAAATGTTAATAGTAATTCAGTAAAGCAGTGTTTATGCAGTTTCCATTTATACATCATTTACATTTATGACATTTTTATACAGTCCTGATGCATTCTTAAAAATTGCAATAATAAATACAGTGCAAAGGATATTAAGCTTCAGTTAAACACTTTTCCTTTTCTCTAATAAATTTTCTCATTCAAAAACTGTTGCATACTTATAAACGAGCAATAAGACAGACACTGGTTATAGATTTTTATATGCCTATCTACATGTACATATAAATGGCATTAGTACTCAAGCAATAGAGGTATGATTTTTCTCACATTTACGATAAATGATATATTTTAAAATTTATCTACTGCTATGTTTTCACAAGCTATGCAATATACTAGTAATTCTATCTAAGAAAACTTTAAAATTATCACTATTACATTAATTTGCAAAAATTAAAGCTGTTTATTGAATTGTCTATTATACATCTTTTCATTTAGACATTGTTTAATGTTGGTTATTGCATAAACAGTGCATTACTCTATAGTAATATACTGATAAAAAGACAACTCACTCTTTGATTAGCCTTTGAATCTTCATCATCAGGAGTAGGAGGTAAAGGACGATTTGGAGCTTGACTAGATACTGGTTTTGACAAATATTAAACAATGAAAATGAATAATTTACACTACAACTAAAAATGAAAATATGAAATTTAATGAAAATATCGAGGATTAAAACAGAAAAAAAAATTACATTTAAAAAAAATAAAAGATAAATAAGGTTTTAAACAGTGAAAATGATAAACAAAATGACCAAAAAAATAATAACTACCAATGAAATTTTAAAAGTTCAATAAAATCATTTTTTAACCTTTTCCATAACCTATACATGTCTGACTGTCTTTAATTCAGTTAATTTATCAAAAGATCCTAAATATATGTTTTAGAGATTCTATAAATGTTTGATCACAGAAATGTTAATACATGGTTTAGAGGTAGTAATTTATGGTACATAAAAATAAAATGCAATAGATAGTTACAGTAAATATCTTGTTGCTGAAAAGTGTTTTTACTTCTAAATACCCCTTGGATGAAGGAAAGAAAATATTCATAATTCAGGCAAAATTGTGAGAGTGAGACATGAAAAATACTTTTTGAATTTATAGAGCATAAATGAAATGAAACAATTATAACAAACATTGATTGTTTTCTGAGAACTTTAAAAACACAGATTTTCTAATGACTGTCTTATTTATAATTCCTTATTTTTATATAACCCTAAAAATTTTTAAAAAAGCTAAACTATATTATTAAAAAATAAATCTTATTAAAATAAATATTTTCAGGCATATTATATATAAAAGAAATTTTCTCTAAAAACTTCAAATATTCCTTAAACACTACAGCTTGAAATAAACCTTTTTAGATAAGCTTATTTTTACAACTAACAGTATAACAGAAAGGAGAAAATAGTAACACTTTAATTACAAATAAAATTATGAAAAACATACCCTTTTGTACTAAAGCTCTTAAAGTATCAGTATTATAACAATCAGGAGGTCTGAAAGAAAAAAAAATTTTCATTATTTTGGCCTATATAAGAAAATTCCCCTCCCTCCTCATCCATATATATATATATATATATATATATATATATATATATATATATATATATATATATATATATATATATATATATATATGCATGCATACATGTGTAACTATTCAAAGACCACTCATCCTAAATTATATCACTAACCATTTAGAGACATTTATCTAAGCTAAAATATAGGGCAAACCACTGAAAGCTATCATTTGTTCATGAATAAACTGCAAAGTATTATACAATAAAACATAATCTAAAGCTACTACTTTCATAAGAAGTAAATAAAATGCTTCAGGGAAAAAAGACCTGAAAATTTAACTACAGTATAACATAATTTAGTGTCTATACATAGTTTATAATACGGAAAAAACATATGTAAATACAACAGATAAGTTCCTATAACTTTTAATTGTGCTAAATTATACAAACAAGAGACATACAATGGTCTAGGTGGATCAGAAGCCAGAAGGGTTCCATCATTTTGAACTTGACCATCATCTTCATCATCATCGTCATCATCATCAGAATCAGAAACTATAGGAGGTGGTGGAGGTGGGAATTCAGGAGAACTGCCATTTAAAGTTGAATACTCATCAGCTAAAACAGGTAAATTACTGCATGGTGGACTTGTACTGTTTTCAACATTTCCATCACCTAAATGAGATGTTACATCCAAATCCTAAAATTGAAATGAATCATTAGCTCAATCATAAAACTTGTTTTCAAGAGAAATATAATTTTTATTACATATTGCTTAGCACCTAAAATTAGAAGCTTTATCTAGAGTAGAGGAAGCTCATCATATAAATGAGCTCCTAAATCTTATGAAATTTTAAAAGTGATTCTGTCATTCATTTTTACACATGGTTGTAGAATTTATTTATAAAATTATTAAATCTTACTTTTAAGATTCTCTACAATATGACCATCCCAAACTTCAGATAGATTATAACACATGAGAGCTTTCTTATATTCATATAATTTAGAATCATAATTGGCTTTAGCTACATCTGACAGCTGATTCCCTTCATCTTCTAATGCATATCTATCAATGGTTTATTCTGTCTACAAGTATTGAAGTAATTGACAATTCTTTGAGTATTTACAATTACAAAATGTACATTTTATCTACTCCATAGCATCAAGTACATAAAAGATTTCAGAATCCTTTATACATGTTTGGTCCCATTTATTAGATAAATGAGCTTTTGTTAACTAATAAAAAGCAATTGATCACTAACTTTATACAGTACCATGTATATTTTGTCTATTTAATACCATCAAATAAATCTATATATTTCACAAAGTCAGAAATATCCCTGGTCATAACAGCAAAATAAGCTTTGATAAAATAACTAACAGTATCTTTACATTGTCCTACACACATTTGTGTATGAAATAGAATCAAATGCAGATACATTTCCAATTTATCAATGTCAAAAAAAATTTTGTCCTACCTACTAGAGAAATAAGTTTCTGTAAGACAACTTTTCTCCTGATTGAAAACAATGACTAAAGTTAAAAAAAAGTCTTTCAGTGAAGGAAACAGAAAATAAGTTGTCTTTTAATAAAGGAAAGGTTAAGATTAGGCCTAGAGAATAAAATTATAAACCAGAAATAAATCGTATTAATGAGAAAGGAGGTCTTTCATAAAAAAGTACAATAGATACCAACTGTGGACAAATGTGGCTTTTTGTCAAATTCAATGCAGCTTTTGTATTTATGTAAGTACATTTATTTGTGATATCATAAATCTAACATCAATTGTGAAATACTTATGGAAAATGTAGCTGAGAACTGAAGTTATTAGAATGAAAGAGGGATGACAAATGCAGCACAGATCTACTTTAATAACTGAGTTTTGCAAACTTTTACAACAATCAAAATATCTACACTTTAAAAAAACTACTTGCCATCTAATTTCAATATTAGATATAACAATTGTGTGACTAAGATAAATTTCATAAAATCAAAATATTCACAGGTGACAAATTATCTTTCAGAGTTTCTGTGGATGGCTTCCACAAACTCAAACTAGAAGTCTTAAATATTTTATATCTTATGAATTCTTATTATATTTTAAAGTTGTAAAATAATTATTCTGTAAAATTCTTATTTTTAAATCATTATATATTTTTCAGTATATTTTATGTAAAACTTAGGTTCTTATAGCATTTGAATTAAATTAAAAAATGAATTTATATATTTAATACTATGTAAATATGGTATGGCTTTTAATATGATATATAAACCTGAAATGCAATTCTCACTGACCTTATGCATATCCAGTAGTGTAGATATTTTGATTGTATATGCACACACAAATCATGCTATAATAAAACTTTCTTTCCACTCAACAGAGGTAAGATAGTTGCCAGGTGATTTGAAAATGGACAGTCAGAAACTGATGGCAAAGTAGGAGAGGATTTGAATTGGTTTTACTGTGAGTACTTGTAATTTCTTATACATGATAAAGTTCAAAATTTAAGTTAGAAAGCTCATTGAAATGATCTTATAAATGAGAATATTGTGTAATACAAGAAACTAGAAAACTAAAACAAGAGTTTTTATAACCAATTTTTTTTACATAAAAAATTACTTAAATATTTTAAATATAGAATATCAATATAACATAGAACGACACCTAGCACAAAATATGATTACTAGATATAATAATTTAGCTACATTTTAACTATTATGATACATGACAGTATTTAAATCCCTAAATGAATATGAAAATTTTCCTAAGTCTCTCAAATGTCACAAATATAGGAAAAGTAAACTTACATCAGGTTTGCGCACAACTGGTTTTATTACTGCAGCACTCCTACTTGGTGGTAAAGCTGGGGGTTGTAATTGCTGATTACGAGGTGGAGTTGCAGGTTTCTTTTCTTCACCAGGAATAGGTGGCAATGGCTTACTGGGAGGTGGAGGGTCTGGCACCACTATATATTAAAATTTATAAATAACTTTGTTATACAAAGCAATATAAATTATGAGTAAAAAAAATTGAACAATGAAATGGAAAAATACCTCTATGCATAATGTATAGTTAAGTGGTACTAAAATTGACACTGTTTTATGCATTGAATGGAAACAGGTGTATTAGATATCATGTGAAAATTTCTATTTAAACATCAGCAGTATTTATATTTAAAACATGTGCTACTAATGATCATTAAAGAGAAAAATAATTTATAATAAATAGGTTAATGCAAGGTTGAGGGACTTAAACCATTAAATATTAAAATTTATAACTGGCATAAAGCAATACAAATTATCAGGATTACAGAAAATTTGAGAAATGGCAGGAAGTTTAACAATAGAAGAAAAATCCTATACAGCAGCACTCTCAACTAGATTTGAACATGAAAGCATACATGGGACATCTTTTATACAAGAGTTTTTTTTAACATGATTAGTTCTATTTATTAAAAAATTGAG
The DNA here is from genome assembly GCA_032207245.1 of Pardosa pseudoannulata. NCBI lineage: Eukaryota > Metazoa > Arthropoda > Arachnida > Araneae > Lycosidae > Pardosa > Pardosa pseudoannulata. Next base: position 64,557,028 of record CM063503.1, read on the forward strand.
CAATTAATGATCATAAAATAACAAAATCCATAATCTGAATAAATATAAATGATAATCATATATTACAATTTTCATGATATACAAACATGTAAATGTTTGATATAGATTTTTTTTTTTCATGTTTGGCAAATAAAATCCTGTCTTTAAGAAACTGATCCAGATAATTTGCCTTGAGTTTTTCTCTTTCATAATTTAAAATTAATGAATTGCAGTTTTCAAGAAGTAAATATAAATAAAATCTATAAATTAAAAATGTTCACATCATTATATTTAGCATATTATCATTGAATATCCTAAGTACCTAACTAGAAAAGTGATATATTTCTATCAGCTCTTGTTTGCAAACATATTATTAGTTGGCATTTTTTTTTGTTTATTTTTTTCTCCCACAAAGTTATTTTAAAAATGTTGTAAATATACCATAAGGGGTAAAAAGGGGGAAAGTAGAGGACTATTTAAAAAAATATTTTGCTTTACATAACCAATATCTAAATATGAAATTACAAAAAAATTAAAATTTTTATTAATATAAACAAGTACTCAAGACTCTTAACCAAAAGATGGTTAAAACAGATTCAAATCAGAAGTGTTTCAATATCCTAATTTAAAATAAAGCCTTCAATAACTTTAAAATTATGTTTAAGATAGCAAATTTTTAAAAAGCATTTCTAAAAACAAATTTTCTATTTGTAACTGCAGAATTTCTTAAATAGCAAGTAAAAACTACACTTTAATAATTTGTAAAGTTAAAATAATTTGTTAGAATTAATTTTAATTAATGTTTAAAACAGTCATTATTTAAATGACATACACAAAGTATTAAATGAGGTTAAAATAAGTAAAATGTGTATGTTTGGCAAAGATTTTATTTAAGTTGAAAAAGATTAATTTCTTTAGTGGGTCTAAAATATCTCGAGTGCAGCAAATAGCAGTTGGCAAAATTTTTGTTAAATTATGGCCATGCCTCTTTAAAAATACCACGTTACAGCCTACGTTTTGTAAATGCAGTGTATTTACATTATAGTTTCTGCATTCTTCCTATTGGCAACAGTCTAGCTCTTTCCCTGGCGTGGGCATGATAACACGCCGAGACAAATCCAAATCTTTCCTGGCAAAGGCGTGTTTTCACGCTTGGAATTTTTTATTTTAATGCATGCTTTTCAGCCATTTAATTGTTAAATTGCCTGCCAGAGCAAAGTAGGATTTTTAGCCCTCGTGTTGCAAAAAAGTAGACCGTCGCACTCCAAACCAAAACAAACCAAGGTAGGATTTAAATACTCCCTGCACCAGGGAAAGGGCTAGTCAGGCATGAAAATGTTATGTCTACTATCAAAAAAGAAGTCAGAGGTGTAGTGGGGAGGAGAATGGAGAGTCAGGAGTCTATTTGCATGACTCATCAAAATGATGGCTGCTGATATTACTTACATGCTGAAATAACAAAGAACTAAAACAGAGTTTCTTTTCAATTTATTTCATCAGCTGTATTTAAAAAAAGTTGGAAAAAGAAAAAATGAGTACAAAAAATAGGTGAGAAAAGGAAAATGTGAAATAAAGGAGGTATTTTAAAAAAAATAGGAGCTCTGTCAAAGATGAAGAAAATAATTTTATATCAATAAGATACATACCAATAAGCCTTTGAGGAGGTATTGGTGGGCGAGGGGGAGGCATGGGTGTTTCAGAAGGCATAAAATTTCCAGCACCAGGAGTCAAAGTTCGGCTGTCATCTTGATAATTTCTTCTCAGAGTTGAATCACTCTCAGCTGCATTTCTTGAGCTAAACCAAATAAAATTATAAGCAAAGGAACCAATATGTCATTTTCGAAAATCTTACAATTTTATGCACTGAAAAAAATATATATTTATACTGAAAGTGGGACACATATACAAATCCTATTATATGATACTTTAGCATGAAATTTATACACAGCTATAGAAAATCCTTCGTTTGAATTGTTTTATCTTAAGTGCTACAAGTAGCACAAATACAAAATTTTCATATAGCAGAAAAGTGTTGAGTTTTAGACATTGATAATTGTATAAATGAATAACCAATATAGTATTTCTTGTAGAGAAATTCTGTAAAATTGCATATTAATATATAGTCAGTTCCATCCCCAGTTTCAAGAAAGATTTCTTTTTTATACTTAAGAAATCAATCAAATCCAAAATCTATTTAAAATAATTCAAAATTACACAATCTTAGCATACAAACAAACAAGATAGCACATGTGAAGAATGAACTAGTAGATATTTATGAAAAAGCTAATTTAAAAAATAAGGAACAGAATAAATACCGGATTTGGATAAGAATATCATCATCTTCACCATCACTCCCACTATATCTGTATTCCTCATGATCCCGTTCTTCACCTATAAAAATAGAATTTTAAATTTAAATAAAATGACAACAATATTATATGATTATAACACTCATAGTAAATCAATTTGAATAAAGGCATAAAAAATGGTAGCTAAACAGATTAATAAAAACTTTCAAATATGATGTCTTTGTAAGTGTTTGATCTATACCTCACAATAGGTCACCTACCCTGACAGATCCAAGACATCTGTGATATACTGGAGAAGCCTCTCTCACACACACAAATATGGAAGATACATATATTTATATATACACATACAGGGCAGGGACTAGTAGATATACAGTGAATGCATGCACGAATGCCTGCAGGTGGCAAACTTTCTATGATGGTTGATAGAATATCTACTAGGCATATGCAATGATACGGGATGGCCAAATTCTACATTACATGCAAACAGCTAACAGCCCATTACCACCCTGTGTGTGTATATGACATAGGGATCAAATGCTTTATTTCTATCAGTTAATAAATAAACTGGACACTTCACCTTTCTTATTTTTCCTGCACCTGTCTAAGTGATCCTTCAACTGAATCCTCACTTGACGTTCAGTAGGTTGATCCCGAATAAATGGATGTTTTAATAACTGATCGGTATATGGTCGTTGTTGATAATCTTTCACTAAAACTGTTTCGATGAAACTTTGGAATTTCTTGGCCCATTTCTTTGATTTCAAACGAGGAGGAGGATTACGAGGAATAAGGAAGAGAGCTCTCATAGGATGCATATCACATAATGCTGTAGAGAAGAAAAGGAGATATGGAATTAGAATACAAATACTGCTAAACATTGGAGTCCTAGTTTATTATTATTATTATTATTTATTTTCACTAGAAGTTAATAAATTTCAAGATTTATAAATGTTTTTCAAAATAATTTCATACAAATTGGTATTAAGAGTAACATAAACCAAGTACAGTATAAAAAAATTTAGCACACTGTAACAAATATTTTTAATATCCATATTAAATTATTTGATGCTAGAAAAAGGAATAGTTACATTTAAAATCAGAGCTAAAACTCATAGAACATTTTTTAATGTGAATAAAAACTATACAAAACTGTTATAAGATTTAATTCAATTATTATTAAGATCAAGGAATTACAATTTTAAAAATCAGTAAAAAGTAATTTATGTTAATAATTACAATCTAAAAGAAGATACATTTTAACTCTTATGATGGTTAACATATTTCTTTTACTTTACCAAACATAAATTTACTAAATTTTATTATCTGTATAGAATACATATTAAGTTTTAGCAGTTCAACAATTCAAGCATCAGCCCCTTATTCTAGACATATGAAGCAATAAATACTAAATTTAAAGGCACTGGAAAAGAAACATAGTTAAAATCAATATTTCCTATTATATTTATCTAAAATTCAATTTTTTTTTCCCAAACAATTTCCTAGAACTGTCAAGTAGAAACATTTTAAATTGCAACAAATTTCAAACAAAAATCATCCAAAAGGGTCATAACAAAAGTTGAAAACCGTATCTCACTGCTGTAGTTTATGAATTTTTTAGATATCTAGGGCTTTTATAGCAAGAACAAACATGTATACAAAAATACCCAGTTTCAAATATTATACAAGTTGTTACAACTATAAGATTAATTCCATAATATCATGCATTTTAATCGGTGTTTTAAAATTTTAATTTTTTTACTTTTAAAATATTTATAAAGGAAATGTAAATGATCATGCAAACTACAGAAAATTATAGTTATTTTCTATGATAATTAAATAGTAGAAAGCTAAAGAAATTTTAAAACTTACGAGGTTGAGACTCTGCCATTTCTAGAGCAGTTATGCCAAGTGACCACAAATCACTCTAAAAGAAGAATTTGAACTGTTAAATTTTCAATAGATATTTTTAAAGCATGTTAAAATTAACCAAGTAGACAAAAAAAAAGGGTTTTTAATATATAACTGAACAGTCAGAATGTGTGTGTATATATATATATATATATATATATATATATATATATATATATATATATATATATAATTCTACACTGAAATTTTTATGACATATACAAAGGATTAAGAAATTTTACAAATGTACAATTAAAGTATAAGTTTGAGAAAAATGCTGATGAAAAATATTTTGAATTTGTGAAGTTAAAAAAAACAGTGCATAAAGCCTTCATAAAACATCCAGAAACTCTTCGATTCAAAATGGCAAGCCATCTTAATAACTAAACAAACAAAATTCATAAATAACTTATTTTTTGTTCAATTACTAATAATTCATATTTATATATAGCAATCAAATTAATCAGAAAATGCACTGTTTTAAAATTGCATTATTCCCAAATAAAAAATATTCATTATATATAAAATATAATTTCTGTCACCATTTTGTAATGATGCATAAATTGAATATATTAAAGTACGTATGCAATAAATATACATTTATTCCAACAGTGAGCAAATGTGACTCTTCGTTGAATTTGTGTACTTATCGAAAATTTATTCCTTATTTAAAATTTATAAAATAATACTGGTTGAAAGAGAGGCTGCAGTGTTGGTTTAGTTTAGTCTAGTTAAAAGTACTTATTTATTTTACACAGAGGTTAATTGGACTACTAAATTGATTCTGAATGGCTACAAACATCCATGACAATAACAGGATTTGAACATGTAGGCTCTAATGGCAACACCCTATCTATTTGGCTATTCTCTAATAGCTACAGAATTAAGAGATATCAGAGATAAAAGAAGACAAGACATTACAGATACAGTGCAAATCTACGGTTACAATTGAATTTTGTATATTTATCTCAGAACCAATATATCAAACAGCTTCAGATAGAAAGCTGCCATCTATTTTCAATTTTTTATATAAAATATTGCTGTGAATCTCTGTACTATATAATGAAAGGCTTTCAGGACAAAATATCTCTTGCAGTTGCCTAATTACTATTTCACAGAACTCTACAAAACAAAACTATTCAACACATAAGGTCTATTTTTTCCCATATTAAGAATATAGTTTAAAAAATTATTGCTATCAGTTTGCATGTAGCAAATTTTATCAATGTATATTGTGTTGCATCTGGGCCTACTGCTTTGTTCTTTTATAATTCATTAATAACACATTTAACTTTCCTAATGATTACAGTATTTTTCAAATTTCTTTCATGTCATTTCTTAGAATGGCCTTAAAAGTTGTATACTTGATACATTAATATTAAGCATTTCATCAAAATAGTCAAACAACATTTCAGCTTTTTCATTAAGAATAACTCTACTTTGATCTTGATACAAACTATTACTTGATTAAAAACCTCCATATCTTTTAACTGACAGATAGAAAGCTCTGCTTTTATTACTAAAACTTAAGCACTTAGTTTCTTCCAGCAGTTTCTAAAATAAATTTCTTATTGGACATATTTTTATTTTCATTGGCAATTCTACATTCCTCATGAACCCAATCTTGATCTCTCAACGTATTTTCTTTACATAAAAATTTCTCAGTAATTGATAATAGTTTTTCTTCCCATGGATTCTCCTTTTTCATTGATTTTATCACCTATTGAAATTCCATCCAGGTCCTTTTCTAGTAGTGTTTGGTATTCTGCTCAAGTTTCAGGATCCTTGAACTTTCTACAATCAAATTTTATTGAAACAATTTTTTTTTTTTTTTTTTTTTTTTTTTTTTTTTTTTTTTAACATTCTTATCCATTAATACTTTTTCACTGAATTAATTAATCCCCAAATAATAATCAGTATCCACATTTGCTCCTCTATGTTCTCACATTCAAAAGGTTAGTCAAATATCTAGGACTAATCTAAATTGAATTTATCTAGTTAAGGATAGATCAATCCTTAAGTTGAAGCATAATGCTTTTAATTATGTTATGAGAAGCAGCAAAGCTAATGAGCTACATGGCATTATCATTTGAAACCTTGTGTAATTTATATTCTCCTATGACATGACCAAATTCCTCTTCTCTGCACACTTTGGCATTAAGATCATAATGATCTGCATACTATGTCTAGGACAAGAGTCCCATAGAAGATCAAGTTCTTTATTAAAGGAATTTTTTTTCTGCTAATCTTTATCTTTGATTGGTCAATTTAAATTAATAATAGAGTTAAAGTTAAATTTTCTTTTTAATAGCAAGTAGTATAATCTTGGTGGGTTTAGCTGAAAATTCATAACAAGATGTTTCTTTTGTTTAGTAGGAAACTGGTTCCAAATACGTTTTCTATTACTGCAGTTGAAATAGAGCATACTTTGCCTGACTGGGGCCTACTACCTAAGAAGTTTATTCTGAATGGCTACAAAGATCCATGCCAGTAATGAGATTTGATCCTACAAATCCCAGTGTTAAATGGCAGCATTCTGATTCAGTCATCATCAAGCAGTTGGGGAATTTGATAATAAAAATGAACTAATAAAAACTAACATTAATATCTGTCTTCATTGTTAAAGTTTTTATTTTTGTTAGTGAAACTCATTATTTCTGGCATTTTAACTTATTTATATTTTCTTATGTATATTTTACATAGTACTTATGTAAATTAGAATTTGTATATTTAATATCATGTAACTATGATAGGGCTCTTCATAATACATAAAAAAAACTGGAATAGTACTTTAACCTCATGTGTGCCTACCCCTGAAATAAGTATGTACTCTATAATCGAAAAAAAATATTCAAAAATTATGAAAATAAATTTTAAAACCTTAATTTTACAGTGATTTAAATTTAAGAAAAAAACTATTTAGTACTGTACATATTTATAAACATACATTACATTACTAACGAGAAAATGAAACATTAAAAGATATTCTATTCATATTGGTGGTTCTAACTAATTTAAAATCTAAAAGAGGTATTGTTCCAAAGAGCAAAAATATATAAAGTCTGAAAGATAAAATTTCAATTACCTCAGAAACCTAAATTATGTAATCAAAACTTGCAACAATGAATACAATGTCATATACACAAGAAAATATGAAATTTTACATAATGATAAATTTAAGAAGCAAATATTTATTTTTTGAAAACTCAAAAGTTAATTCTAAAAGCAATAGAACTCAGAAGTAATAAATAACTAACTCTGTTATCATAAGTTGCATCAGGGTTTTCATCACAAGCAATTACTTCAGGAGCCATCCTACAAAAAGAAAAAAAGATTACAATAAAAAATGATTGCTATTTTATAAGATAGTTTTTGCCTTTCTATGATAATAAACATTAAGAAAATCTGAAAAAGATACAACATTTCAAAATATACTATACACTTCTAGTTCATATAAACTCTAAAACAGTGATCGTCAAACTTTGTTCACTCTCAGAAGCCATAAAACTAAGATTTTATGAAAATAACAATCCCAAATTTTGAAAATATGTTTTATAATATTTAAAGTAGATATTATAGGCATCTTATGTAAGATGGTTAAAAACAATTTTTATTGGAAAAAAATTAACATAAAATTAATGTAATTCAATAGCAAAAACTTAGTTTCAGATGTGTTCTACCCTTCCTTGTATTTTATTTTATTTTATTTTGGGGATGTGCTGACTTTTATGCTAATAGTTGAATTGTAAGATGTGTTGATGTTTAGTCTCATTTCATATTGCATGGTGTATGTGTGTGTGTGTGTACATGTGCATGTGTTACCACATGTTGAGAAAGATTTTTCCCGTAAATACTTTTAAATGACATTACATTTTTATAGCTGTTTAAGAAGCATCTATTCTATATGAATCTGCAACCAAAAACTTAACAGCAGCCTTTGCTTAAATTTAGATTTTAATGTTGAATGTGTTGATATGCCAATGTTCTCTATTCTTTAAGGGCAAATCATTCGATCTATCATAGCACTCAAATAATTTTCATCCAGTCAAAAAGTAGCCCACATATGAATCTTTAATTTTTAAACATAACTAACTATATCTTTATAAGTTAAACCCTAATCAATCAGATGACAAAACTTTATATGTTTTTCTTCAAATTTTTCTTGCGACCCCAGTCACCAGAGATGTATTGCTCTAGAGTAAATTAGGTATTCATTTACTTATTCAATATATTTGATACAATACAATCTAATTAGATTATCTTGTTTTAAAATGTTTCTACTCCAAGATGAAATTTAACATTGTAATAGCATGGCTACAAACTATCAATTGTTTGGACCAGGTCTGTGTATTTTTTTGTTGTTTCAGAATTTGTTTAACATCAGATATACAAGTTTCTGTCTCCTCACATAGTCTGTTTTGACTATTTCAGTTTCTCCTTGCATTGATGAAGTTACTAGTTCATAACAGTTAAATAGTTATCTGCATCTTTGTCTCTTTGTACATTTTAACATTTTTGTATTTATTGCTATACAAAATATTGCTCACCCTTTATGGGAACAATTTTGTAATTTATTTTCTTGTTTGCTTCAGAATAATCATAAGCTACTGTTATGTTTTGATTACAATGTAAAATAAATGATTTATTTTGAAAATGGCTCCTTGAAAATTGATAGATGGCTCTAAAGTTATGTAATTACACTTTCCAAGGAGAAATATATCAACAAATTATAAAATTGCATAAAAATTATGGTTATTGTGATAAAAAAAAAAGTATTTTTATTACATTAAATTTGGAAAAGAAAAAAAAAAAAGAGTACCTGAAAATAAAAATGAAAAATAAATTATAGAAAATTGTATGAAAAACACCTAGCTGCTGTTAAATAGAAATTTGCAATAATACTCAATGCAGCCTGGGTATATTTAAGTAACTGTAATCAAAATATGATCAATTTTCTATTGCTCAGAAGTTTTTCAGGCTCGAAAAGACATTAGTAAAGTTGAGCTTCATATGGACAATGCCTCTTGTCACACATCTAGATTAACTATCACTTATTTAGCCAAGAAAGAATTAATAAACATGAAAAAAGTGTATCCTATTTAATGAAATAACTGTAAAATCACCCGAGACTTCTCCAATGGACTTTTGCACTTTTGGTTTATTAAAATGTGCCTTAGGGAAACAACATCCAAGAACTTTGGGAAAACAGTCCAAGAGGAATGGTAAAAAATTAACATGCCAGTACTAGGGAAAAGTTTACTTTTATCAAAAATTAAAGCCTGAACTACTGTCAAGAACTGTGGCAATCAAAAGTAAATTGCTGCAAAAAATATGGTATTTATAAATGAAACAAAACTATCAAAATAATTTCCATAAAGTGTAAGTGATCTTCTGTATTCTGGTATAAAAGCTTAACTTCTTTTAATGTATTGATTTCAGAGGAATTAAATAATCATTCATACATTCAATAGCAATAAATATTTTTTATAATACAATTCAAGGAAATGTAGTACAATATTCCTATAAGTTCAGTTCTGTTAACATGATTTCTATGAACAAAACTGCCTTAAATTCAAGAATTCTCATTAGAATACTGTACTGTTATCTAAATAGGAATAAAGAGGAATAATCAAACATAAAATATATACCATTCACAAAATATTTGATGATATTCAAAACAAATAGTAAATACAAAGTATGGTAATAAAGAAAATGATTTATAAATCTAAAGAAGGTAATTTATCATTTAATTAAGACTTTGGCCTAATAATCTGAAATATTCAACCTCAGAGAAGATAAATCATACAAAGATTTAATTTTAGAGGAGAAAATATCTGAAAATAACAAGTTTGAAAATTTATGAAATTAGACTTACCAATAAGGAGTACCAATAAACGTATTTCGTCTTCCTATAGTTCGATCTAACTGAGCACTCACACCAAAATCAACTAAAAGACAGATTAGTTTAAGAAATTAGATTCCGTTGTAATATTGATTTTGTATTAACATTAAATAGCATATATGCATGTTCATATATATATATACAGACTAACATAAAGAACTTGAAACTTTTGACACACATGAATTGGCAATAACTTAATGATAAAAAGTGAAACCTATCTAAAAATAAGTTTATTTTTTCAGATAACTAAATAGAATCAACAGATTTACTGTAAAACTTATTTAGACTATAGCAAGATTAATTAATTTGCTGTTATTTATGAATAGCAAAACATTCAACTGTCAACATATAACAAAAAGCAAGGTAAACTAATTGTTATATAACTGAAAAATACTGGCTTATAAAAATATGTATATTTCTTATGGGAAAGTAATAATCTATACTGCAGCTTAATAATCTGGAATAAGGTTAAACTGATAAGCAGGTAAAATTGTTGTTATAGTTAAAAAAAATTAAAAGTGTATAATTTATAGTATAATGTAAACAGGAGAAAAATAAACAATAAAATCATTTTCTCTTTAATTATAAGTAAAGAAAAAAATGAAATATTGAAGTAAACATCCGATTATAACAAGTAAATTATTTTATGACAACATTATAGCTGTCAACAAGGTCAGAATTTATAAAAGGTATCTAAACAAAAACAATATAAATTAATTATATCCCCAAACAGTTTTTAAGAAATCACTGCAAAATTAGAATACTTGCCTAATTTAACTTCAGCATTATCAGTCAGAAGAACATTTTGGCCTTTTATATCTCTATGTATTATTTTATTTGCATGTAAGTGACTTAGACCCTGAAAAAAATTTTTCAAAAGTGATTTGTTGTAACACACAAAAACTGTTTCAAGGTTTTAAAATTTAAATAAACAAAAGTTTTCACATCTTACTCGCAAAATCTCACGGCATATATATGCTATCCACTCTTCTTTTATAGGTTGTCCTTTGGTAGCTTAAAATAAAAATTTAGCCATTAAAATCTAGAATTTTAAATACACTAGATAAACCTTTAACAAATTTATTTAGATACTTACATTTTACTAAATCTGTCACTGATCCAGCACCACAATATTCCATCACAAGCTGAAAATGAAACAAATTATGTTGATTTTACAAGTACTTTTACAGGTAAAATTTTTAGTTTTTCCTTACGCCAAAGCAAACACATATTTCCTCCCTAAGTGTATTTGCTATAATTTAATGCTAGTCAAGTCCCAAATAATGCTATATCTTTTTCACAAACATATTTTAACCTATATTAAATATAAATGCTTTAAAAACAGTGACTGGTACCTTTTATGGCAAAACCAGAAACTTTTGTTTTATTTCTTTTATAATGCACAGGTATTACAAAAGACAAGTGCACAAATTAAAAGTTAATATACTGAAAAGTAAAAATAAATAAATAAATAAATAAACTGGCAGTGCTGAATGATAGATCAACGATCACTCTACTTACCCATTCATTTATACAACTACTAAAATAGCCAATTGTCAGGCACTGGTGACCCCCATGGCTGCCAATATGTTAAAAATAATTTTAAAAAATTATTCTTTTATATTAATGACTTTAGCCACCCCTAGTTTGATACAAAATAAAATACTTTTAAGTTATATAAAAATTCAGAATGCTATCTAAAAAGCAGATTTAAAATATTTTAGATACACTTTCTTTACATAAGAATTTTGTATATAAAAATCCGAAATTGCAATCTTTTCTTCTTAATTAAATCATGGTTTGTCCAAAATTTTTATGAAATATAGAAACCAAACTATAGTTATAATAGCCAAAGGATCAAATAGGAGATTACATACAAAGAATTAAGTAAATAATAAACCCCAAAAAATCTATTATCAATATCTCAAATTTTATAAATATATAAATTTTTAACAGTTCATTTAACAAGAGGAATTAAAATATCTATGATATATTTTATTATTTTGAAAAAATAGAATATTTAGATATTAATAACAGGTAAGATAATGTTAAACTCTAATCATAGCTATTATAACATACTCCCAATGAAACATCTAATACTTAAAATTTAATTTAATAAAAACATTACCTAAGCCACTTCTTAATATAGCTATAAACAAATCTATATAATGAAGAATTATTAATTATAATATTAACGAAGCTCAAAATACAAGGTATATAAAATTTTCTAATTAAATTATAAATGCAGCATTTGAATTTAAATAACCCTAACTAATAAAAAAATATTTTAAGGTGATACCAAAGCATTACAGATGTACTTTCAACAATGCTTAATATGTTAAGTATATTGATACAGAACTTATTAAATAAAATAATTACAACCAAATAGTATTTACTATTAGAATTACCAATTGTATTTAGAAATAGTATATACAATTAATAACCTGAGTGATGAATCTGCCAGCAAAGACAGAATATAAGGACAAATGTATACACAATCTCATTAAATGCCATTCCCATTGATAAAAAATTTTTAAGTTAAGCCATAACAAAATGTAATCTCAAAAACTTGGCACTTTATAGGATTTATACGGAGAAATTGATGTCACGATCAATAAAGTTTATGTAGACACATATATACAGAATGCAAAGCAAAGTCCTTAACGAAGCTTTTTCTCTGCAAACATTGTTTATAGACTTGTACTTCCAATTGAAATGTGTATCACCTAAGATAAAATATTTTATGATATTTTCAGTTTAAAAAACCTTTACTGCCTCAACAGTCAGAAGGTTAAAAATCAGGTTGAGTTCATTCTAAATAATATAATTTTACTAAAATATAACAAAATCATTTTTACCCATAACTTGTCATCTTTCCCAGGGGGACTCTTTTGGATGAAAGCTCCATAGTAAGTTGCTATGTTTCTATGATGTGAATACTGAAACAAATAAATAAGCCATATATTCAGGGCATACAGCAGCTTTGTTTATAACTTATTTTATACTTGACATATTGAACCTTTTGATTTCCTTTATAAAAAAGAACTTTAAAAGGCATTGTTGACATTAAGCATTCAATAGAGTAGAAATCCAATACGAAGTTTACAAAACCTACCTTTTTTAATACATTAATTTCTAGTTTTATTTCTTCCTCTTCATCCTGAAAGTGGAAGTAATTTATTTTCATTATAAAACAGCAAAAGTATAATATTACAAACAGAGAATGCAATTTTTAATGTATGTATATGTGTATATATATATATATATATATATATATATATGAATATTTTAGTTAAAATATGTAAGGAGGATCATTAAAAAATATACAAAAATTTAAATTATTTACTAGCCAATCTGACTGAATGTATATATAAATCAGAAATATTTATCATTCTATTGTACATTCCTAATTTTTCTGCAATCATAATATTAACAAATCCAAGAAAATAATTTTATACTAGCAAATTAATACTAGTATAAAACAACATTTTGCTAAATTATGAGCCAATTTAGCAAATGCTTATCCATAAATTAGAATATCTCTTAAAAAAATTATTAGGTATCACTAGTTAGTAAAATGAAAACAACCAGAATACTTTGACAATCATTTAAGAGACATGACAGAAGTATCTTTCATTCATAATTTAAGAAATTCTCAATGACATAATACTCCTAGATTATAAACTGCACTTACATTCCAAGGTATATTTTTATTTATTCTTTTATTTTTAAATACAACAGCAATCTAAACATGTACTATAAAATTAAAAATATAAAACCACACTTAATATGTTCCTGTTAGAAATAATATTTGTTTATTCTGAAACTTATTACAATACTATGCAGAAAGCAAAAGAAACTTGTAGATCATTATTACTTCATATTGCAAGTTCCTTTATACAGTGAGAATTTTCTAGGGTGTTAATTCTCAGGGCTATAATCAAGGGGAGGAGGATTCTTAAGGCATGGTCCCCCTCCTCTTTGTAACATATACCTGTACACCAAAAGTAAAGGTCACTATGTCCATTTTGAGATTCCTTCACAACCATATATAATTTCTCTATTATGGATAAAATCATTACTTCTGTTTCCAAATATTGAGAATTGGCAAACTAGAAAAAGAGCTAGCAAATATTGTTTTAAGGTAAAGAAACTCCATTTGAACATAAAACCTGATCTTTTTATACTATTTTAGTAAAGACCTGAAAGTTGTTTACAAAGCTCTTCACTAAAAACCGCAAAAACTTGTACAAATTAAAAAAAAAAAAATTTATTGTGCTCTGCTGTAAAATTTGAAATTCTTAGCATAGTGCCCTTTGCTCCCAATGCACACATGTATAAGAACACTATTAAATGTGTGTATGTATTAAAAGTTTAAAAATTTGTAAAAATTGAAGATATGGATATATTTGAATGCATAGATGGGAGTTTAGAATATTTTTTTCCATCAAAAGGAGGGGATTTACAAAAATGTTAGTTCAACATTTTGTTGATAGAGTGGCACTACACATAAAACAGCATTTAGTGCTGATTTGTTTAATTTGAAAGGGCCACCTGATTTGAGCCGTTCTTGAAAAGAAAATAATATAACAGCAAAATCTATTTGTCTCATTTGAATACTCTTATTTCACATGAGTATGCAATCTCTAATTGTATAAACTTAAGTATTGGGTAGTTGTGCCGTGTGATTCTCATATTTTTTGGTTTTACAAAGATTCTTTTGTATTTTATTCCCAAAATAAAATTTATCAAGATTTCAAAAAGCAAGTAAAAAGCTTTGTGTAATGTATTTTCCCTAATCTACCCATCTCACATGCTCCTGATTCAATATAACTTACATTTCACCGAGAATAATTTTAATTGAAGTATTAAACAGGGGTGATTCTAAGTAAGAAAAAAAATTTGGAACATCCTACAAAATTTTCTGAAAAAGTATACGCTACTAATTTAAAAACTATGTTAAGGTTAATTTCTGGATGTCAAAACTAGAGCTGGGTGATATTTGAATTTTAATATTGTGATTTATCGTAAACCAAATATCAATATATTAATATGTTCTATATATCACCTTATTATAGAGTTGCAAATATAAGTGTGTTCTGTATAAAATAATACACACACATCAATGTGTGTTGGTTATCTAGACAACAAAAATTCAATTTCTTAATCTGAATACATAAATTTAAATTGTAATATATTGCTTTAAAAAAAAAAATCACATAACTTGTTACAATTCTTTGGTAGAAAAAAGATTTGTGGACGCGTCTAAAAGAAAATAGAAAAAAAAAAGATGAGAAGAGATAAAACTTTCTGAAAATATATAAACGAATTTTGAAAAATCATTTATATATTTTTTATTTTAAGCTGAAGATGGTTTAAAAAAAAATTTTTTTTTCAACAGATTTTCCCGAAAATTCTTTTTAAATTTTCGAGGGAAACAAAATCTTTTTTATAATTTTCGGAACAAACTCGCACAAAATTTTCGGAAAATTCGAAAATTTTCGGATCAGAATCACCCCTGGTATCAAACTGTATTTCAATAATATTGCCAATCCACTTTTTTTTTACATTTACACATCCGCGTGGTTTCCAAAAATTTTCTCTGGTCTCTGAAACTTTTTACAAAGTCTTTAATTTAAAATTTACAAATCTGGCCATCGAACCAAAAATAGGGGGGAAAGGGCAGAGAAACAGTTATTTTGGTGAGAACGAAGACCAGAATTGAACCGAAAAATAAACATCTGTTTATTTCAGTTCGATAAATGTTAAGTCATTTTGTCCCCTAAACAACTTCAATTCTTATCCAACGAACTTCACGACTTCAGTTCGTGAATCTCATACTTAACCTCACTTGATAATCTTCAGACATCCACTTACTGATAACGTAAGTACCTATGTATTAATTTTTAAAATCGATTTGTTTTGTATACTGAAAGCACGTTTTCTTAGCATTTATTTTAAAATGTCTATGCTTTATTTCAATAACGTAATTGAATAAGATGTCAAAACCTTTTTATTTTTTATACGATTTTGAATTTACGATTTAAAAAAAATCGCCAGATGCACACAAATTTGTTTTAACACAATTTATTTTTTGAAAAACACAGTTTAAAAACAGTAAAATGGACGATTTTCCATTTGTCGATTTTCAGAACTGATTCAAAAGATATTTGAGGTGGAACGAAAACTTAACTGGTTGTATATGTATTATATACATATATTACGGTTCGAAGTACTGCTACAAATATAAAATACAAAATTCATTGCAACATAATAAATATAGTGGATTTTATGAAATGATAAACGTAAATGTGATTTATTGAGGTTTAGGGGGGAAAAATTAAGAATAATCTAGTTTAATTATATATTAAACTTCTCTTAAAAATAATTATTTAAAGTGAAATGGTAATATCACATGGATATCACTGGATATGAACGTGTTAAATATGGTAAAATTATTACTAACTCAATTCGATATGAATAAAAATTATCAAATCTGTGATAGTTTTTACATGCAGCTCAAAATATTTCTGAATTCTTTGTAAGTATATATAATAAGCAATACTCTATAATTTAGGTATTTTTTAATTAAGTGTTTTAAAATAGTAAATTATTGATCTGAAAAGTTTTAATTTTTAACTTGATGTTACTGAAATTTCTGCAATTTAAATCAAATTTTTAATATTTTATTCTTGAAACACATGTATATTTAACACATTGTGTGCGGGTACATTTCGCAGCGGAATTGTACCCGGAGCGGTCGTTTTGCGCGTAAATTTAGCAATTCAGTTAAATCTCAATAGATCGAAAATTATTTAATTTTTTAACCAACTTTTTGTATTTTATATTGAAATATATAAACAAATATATATATAATATATAAATATACATATATAATATTTTAGCAAGGATAAATAAAAAGTTAATTTTAAATCTAAAATGATTTTTTTAATGAACCTTCCGTTTTGTGGTTCCGCATTGACTAATGTAAAAACTAGTCTTTATTTGCCTAAATTTTTCCAGAATCTGTTAGTAGACAAGACCATTCGGCTTCGTTTTCCTGTATATACCGTAATTTTTGTACCCACAAACAAACCATGTTGTTACACTAACCCGTACTAGTACGTGACCCGCGTTCAAGTATCAATCGTCAGAAAACGTACCAGTACGTGTCCCACATACAATGTGTTAATTGAAAACATATTTCACTAGAATAATTTTTTTATTATGATGGGTGTTTGCTTAATGCCCAAAAGTATCCATCATAGAGATTTTCCCGTGATGTATTCGTAAGTGTAAAAAAAAAAAATGCATTATTTGAGTAGGTATCAGCTCAAAGTTAGAAAATATTTAATTTCAAGAAAAAAAATATGATGAGCTAAAGAGAAATTTGTTTACGAAATTGAATACAAAATAGGCAGACAGGTTCTTGTTAAAATATGAATAGCTATATTATAATTGCGATAGCTTGTTAAAAACTATCTTGATTGTACCTTCCGAATGAAACAGATATATACGACTGAATTTTAAATACATGGACCAACTTTCGGCCTAAATCAGTACATAAATTAAAGATTACATTGACTACAAACCTAAACAGTTTTTAAAATATAACCACTGCCAGAATTTTAATAACTGTTTGTAATTGCCGAATATCGTTATCAATTCTTTATTCTACTTCTTTTGTTTTGCTAATTATAAGTGTGAAGATCAAAATAGTTTCTCCCTTTAAAGGGAAGGAGAGGGATCAACGATGTCCTAGCGCATACTCAGTGAGACCCACCCCCTATACGCCGAAAAATTGTTACATAATTGTACTCAGCGTGGAAGTTTTTTGTCCACCCTTTGTACATGCTGTCAATAAAATGTCAATTTGTTGTGTTAACCATCGGTTTATTTTTAACTAGATTTTATTTAGTAAACGTAACATACCCCATTCCTGTCGGGACGGATGTATAATTATGACAACATAAGCCGATAGTTTTTAAATATGAACCTTTATTTTGGTAACAGCGGAAAGCAATAAGAATGGCTTTTCTAAGACTATTAATAAGAAGTTATCAAATCTATGAAACCCAACGACATTTTTAGACCAACCATCAGAAAAAATATAAAGTATTAAGTGGATAGATGATATATACTTAGATTTGCAGAAAAAGGGTTGTACTGAGATGAATGATAAATACTAACCAACCCAGGATTATAATTAATTGGCACTAGACGTGAAATCGAATAAATTATATACTAACTTGCATGTTCAATCTCATAAGTAACGAAGAATCATAGGTAGATATAAACTACAACTCAGAAATAGAACTTTATCAAGTTTGATGGTGATCTTAGAACAGGGGTCGGCAACCTGTTTGTCCTTAAGGGCGCAATACTAAATTTGAAAATCACCGAGGGCGCATATTTTACAGATAATCAACAGGTATAAATAGGCATTTAAAAAAAAAAAAAAAAAAAAAACAGATTTTTTATAACTTTATTTTGTTGGTGTCATACATAATGATACATATAATTCAGTGTGAAACTTGGGTGTCCATATTTTCAGCTAATTTCTTATAATTGGGGATATATTTAGAGTTCCCGGCCCTTAAACAATTATCTAAATGTGAGTCAATAAGCTTTGTTCGGTATTTTGATTTCAAATATTTCATATTTGAGAACAAAGACTCGCAATTGTATGTTGTTGCACAATATGAATAAATTTTTAGCGCACATTTCCTTAAAATAGGATACTTATTTTCATCGACTAAGTTCCAAAGCATTTTATCATTACTATGCGCTTTTAAAATAATATCACTTCGCAAGTTTATTATTTCTAATTCTAGGTCTTCGATATTATGAAGCTCGAAATACACTGAAACTATTTCAAGGACATCATCTTCAGTAACACTGAATGGATTTATGAAAAATCTTAGAACGGGTTCTAATGCTGCAAAATCTTCAAATCTAGAAGAAAACTCTTCTATTGGCTTATCTATAATTTCTAAATATGATGTAGCAGTAAAATTTTCATTATTCAAATTTAAACTCTCAACAGTATATTTTATATTTGGGAAATGTGATAATGATTTTTTTCAATAGATGGGATTTCAACAACACTAACTTGCATTTGAATGCATTTACTGCACTAATCATGTCAGTGATATGCCGATTTTTCCCTTGTATTTTTAAATTTAATTCATTCAACTTTGCCGTTATATCTGTCAGAAATCCGAGGTCGATTAGCCAATCCTTATTTTCTAATTGCTCGTAAAATTCGACTCTTGATGCAATAAATTCCTTTATTTGTGGCAAAAGCATGATAAACCGCTCAAGTATTTTACCTCTGCTCAGCCACCTCACTTCAGTATGTAAAAGAAGATTTGTGAACTGAACGTCCTCATCTTCTAAAAGTAATTTAAACAATCTGTGTTGCATAGCTCCCGATCTTATGGAATTAATAATTTTTGTTACTATCGTAAATACGTGTTGAAAACCATTGTTTTTGCGCATAACATTTCCTGATGTATGAGGCAATGATAAAAAATAAATTTAGGGAATAAGGAATCCTGTCTACATAAGGCAATAAATCCTTTTTTCCAATCAGTCATCGCTGGTGCCCCGTCTGTTGTAATTGACGATAACTTTTGTACAGGTAATTTTACATCTGTTATATACTTTTTAAAAGTAGAAAATATATCTTCTCCTCTGGTGCTTCCCTTTAATAGAAGAACTTTAAGGAATTCTTCTTTTGTTGTAAAATCGGAAAATGCCATCTTCACGCAAATTGCTAATTGTGATATATTTGTCACGTCTGTCGATTCATCCATCTGTAGCGAAAAGAAAATACAATTTTCCATATCATTTGCTAATTCTGCCTCCATATTCTCCGCAATTACTTCAATTCTTCTAGTAACAGTTCGTGCTGATAATTGCAACGCAGGGCCGTAGCCAGAAATTATACTCAGAGGGGGACATTGTTTTTTGTGAAGGATATTTAAATAAAACTACAGGTTTTCTTATATATGTATACTCCTAGTGAATATCATAATACAATGTGATTTTAAAATATCAAAATAATTAAAAAATGACATAATAAACAAATATATAGCCTTGAATGAGTAATGTAGTAACTACATAATGAATTTAATAGTAAAATCAACACTGAAAATATATAAACTTTATATGATTTTCAATTCTAATTTTTAAAAGAGAAGTATAACCAAAGATTGGAAGAAAATGAAAATGTTCAAAATTTTACTTGTATATCATGAAATATGCTCTTTTTGAAATTTTCGCCAAAAATGTTCACAATTTCCTCTGATTGTGCACCAATATTGTGATGAGATGCCAAAAGTGCTAGTCTGTCTGTTTTTACATGTCGAATCAAATTTGCACCTATTCCTTAATTCAGCATCACTGTTCTAAGCCCACTGTTATCTATGCACAGCTAGGCAGATGACACTACCACACATGAACCCTTTTCTTTATACGAAACGGTCTTTAAGAATTTTGGAGGGGGACCGGTCCCCCATATCCCTCCCCTTGCCTACGGCCTTGTTGCAACGTGTTTATAGCTGAAGCTATTTCTTTTTTATTTTTAAATTCTTCAAAAACTGAATCAGGAGCTTCTAACATGTCTTCTTTCACTAATTCTCCATCTGTAAATGGTTTTTTATTCTTAGCTAGCAAATGCGATATTTTATATGACGCGATCGTTGCTGCTTTATGTTGTTTCAGTGGTTTAGTAAAAAAAAACTTTGTTGGTTAGTTATTGAAGATTTTAAAGAAATAATTTTTTTTCTTCTAATTTCAGAGTTCATTGGATAGTCACTATCAAAATTGGTATGAACGGTTTTAAAATGTCGTTCAATATTACTTTTCTTGGGAATCGCGACACTATTATTACACAACAAACACACTTCCATTTGTAATCAACGAAATAATATAGATGTTCCCATTCATCGTTAAAATAATATGTTCTTTTTCTTTTACATTTATCCATGAAGGGTTTTGAAAGAAAAGAATGATTTCGGATTACTTGGTAGTTTTAAATGCATGGTCTACGCATGGTCTATTCGAAATACGATCACACACTAACAAAAAATACGTGCGTGTTATTAGATGCGCTCAAGTTTAGCAAACTGCTAATCTATGCACAATCCTAAACTCAACTGACTACTTGCTGTATATTGCCGTTTGACAAAAGTAAATCGCTCTGGCTATCATATATTTACATTAATCCAGCGAGGGCGCATTAAAAATCGATCGGGGGCGCCATGGCGCCCGCGGGCGCCGCGTTGCCTACCCCTGTCTTAGAATCTGGTATCATTTTGGACAAGGTTCTCTAAATTTCATGACGATAAAAAATGTTCGAAACAAATTTCATTATTTACTCCAGTGAAATAAGCTCAATTCTGTGTCTAGGCAGATCGTAGAAAGCTTCCCTGCTATAGAAATGAATTTTGAAAAAGTGTTGAATCATTTAAAAAGTTAAGGTATTTGGTAATAAGAACGTCCTTTATTTATTATACATATAATGAGAACTTTTAAAACTTGTAATCACTTAAATATAAAATAGACTCTAAACAGCAGACTGCAAACACAGCTACGTGCTCTGGAACATTTAACTCAAGATAAATTCGCATGTATTTTGTTTCCATTAGTAGAATCTGCTTTCCCCACTAATTTAATAAAAATTTGCGAGAGGCAGAGGAGCATCACAGCTGAAATACCTGAAGGTAAGAGTGATTTGGATTTATTGATTTTGTTAAAAATGAAGTCAAAACTAAATTTAGAATTAAGATTACACGTATTTTAAGCTCAGAAAAATTAAATGTTAGGAAAAATAAATGTTCTGAATCAAAATATGATGTTCCAACTACATGCGATTTGCACAGAGCAAATAATAATGAAAGTAATACACAATTTTGATGATAATGTAAAGAAATTTAAAAACATTGAATGTATTTGTGAAAAATCGTATCTGTCAGAAAATTGTAATAATGTAGCTTCAACGAGTTTAGAATGTAAAAAGGATACTGTTAGGAAAAATAATGTTTTGTGTGCTAGAAAACAATCCCAGGGTAATGAAAGTACGTTTCAGTATAAATGTATTTAATGTAAAATTCGTCATTTTATTTTGTGTCCTGGCTTAACTGTAACAAAATAGATAACATTCATAATGTAAAAAATTGTGAAAACAAAACAAGCACACTTAATATCACGTTGAAGTTTCAGACTTTATTGAGCTTCGAAATGGACCAAATACGTTTATTCGAGCTATTTATGTCAGTGGTTCTATGAAATTATGTGAAGATATTGCCAAAATTATGATTTATGTTCTTTGGTGGTGTTGAAACTCCATAAAGTGTACATAGAAATTATCTTATAGAATCAAGCAATGTTGATAACAGTTATAAGTATTAATTAGAAGTGCTTAATCAAAACCGCATTTGTTCTGAAATTAAAAATATTCCATCCGGGCCATAGTTGGATGAACTCAGATTACATAAAATTAAAATTAGTGATTTACAGAAAAATCCATTTGATGTTGATAATGAAATAAAATTGTTAATCCACGCAGGTATGGAAGGTAGACTCTTAAACAGAAAAAAAAATTGTGAATCTTAAATCAGGTATAACGGCAATTTAGACAAAACTGAGTTGTTCCGTCAATGGAATTTAGGGTAAAGCTAGTCATGACCCTGATCCAAATTTTTCAAGTTCAGCTTCACTTTTGATTTCCTCGCTGCTCTCAAAAAATGGGTTCATTTATATTTTGTGGAAATTAGATGTTTTGGGAATTACTGAGGCTTCACTAAGTAAAACACTGTTACAAGATACACAAAAAGATTAATTTTAGCAATAGCTCACCAAGTTTTTGATATAATTGGGTATACGGCTCCGGTTATGTTAATCCTAAAAATTATTTTATACAAAACATTGAACTCAAAATTTAAATGGGACAATGTATTATCGGATTATTTAGTCAAAAGATTTAACTCCTGGCATCAAATATTGCACTTGCTTTCAAGCTGAAGTCTACCTAGATGGTTTGGTCTCAAATAGATCGATGAATTAAGTTTACATCTGTTTTGAGATAGTAGTAAAAAAGCTCATGGTACATGCGTTTTTATAAGAGTTGAAAATAACAATGTCAAAATTATTTTGGTTAATGGAAAATATAGAGTAGTTTCCTTAAAATCCATTACAATTCCTTGCCTAGAACTTTTAGACTACAGGATAGGTGATAAATTATAATCTTCCACAGTCTTTTACAAGCGATCTTAAGCTATCCAAAGTCGATAATCTTGTTGGACTGATTTCACGACGGCTTTGTACTAGATACAGCGAGAAGAAAATTTGAATACTTTTATTCATAACTGTATTTAAAAAAAAAAAAATTCGTCCTTTGACTTTTACAATGTGGCACCATATTCCGGATAGTTTTAATACTGCCGATTTCCTTTCTTAAGGATGTTCCGTTATGCAATTAATAGAACAAAAATGGTGGGAGAGAGTTTGCTGGTTGCGTAATAAGGAAGAAAACTGGCCTAAATATAAATTATAGTAACCAAAATAAAATTTGTTCAATTCTGAAGCTCGAAAAACAATTATATTGGCAAAAAATGATAATGTTAAATGATATTGTAGATATTTTTTCCTTGATAGAAGAAAATTGTAAGAATATTAGCATGTATATTTAGATTTTATAACAATGTAAAAAATGCTGTCAAAAATTTGGTTGAATTATGTGTTTAAGAAACTGACATGGCAGTGATAGCTTTACAATCTTTAATTCAAAAAGCATCTTAAGGATTAAACAGACAATTAATTAAAGCAACTGAGACCAATAGTTGAGGTCATGGTCTTATTAAAAGAGCTAAATCAAGTGTTGCTTTTGGCATACGCTTTAAAGTTCTTTATCATAAAGCCTTCTGATCATCCGGTTGAAAAATTTCTGCTATCCAATATAGAAAGAATTTATTAGCGATCTTAAGCTCATAATGAATTATTACCTGCTAGTACTTCATTATCAATGTTTCATTTAAAGGAGTGGCTGAATTCTAAAATCAAGTAAATAAATTCTATAATAAACTGTGTAAAATGTTAAAAATTCAAAGCTAAAATATCAATGCAGTCCTAGGAATTTTACTAAATAAATTCCGCGATACATGTTTTTGAAATTATATGATGCGATTTTGCTAGTCCGTTGTATTTGAAGAACGGCTTAAAAACAATATCGTACATTTTACCTGTGTGGTCTATCGAGCCATTCATATAGAATACATCACCTCCTTAACTTTTTATCTAACTAATATATTTTAACGTAAAAAAAAAAAAATTCAGTGTTTAAGGAATTTTATTTCGCGTCGCAGGCGAATTTTGATGATATATTGAGATAACTGAATAAATTTTGTAAGCGCCGACAAAGTTTTGCAATCCATTAACTGGGATAGTCTGCATTTAATCAATAGAATTTTAAACCTCTATCCGCAGACTGGTTCGAGTATTTAATTCAAATTGTAAAAAGACTCGTACCGATATTATTCCCAATTTTTTGTTTATTAAGCGATATGAATAACTTTAAATTATGAATTAGTTTTATTATTTAGTATAAAGGATTTTTAAGAGCATATTATAATTACGTACTTTCTTTTATCAATATCCTAGGAAATATTCATCGTTAGTGTATAAGAACCTACTCAAAAGAGGGGAGAAAATGTACAGGACGAAATATTTTCTCCTTTGAGAGGGAGGAGAAGGGTCATCAATGTCCTCGCGCGTGCTCAGTGAGACCCCGAAGCGCAGGAAAACTTATATAATTGTACTCTAGTCAGCGTCAGTTTCTGTCAACCTTTCGTATATGTCGTCAATAAACGTCTATTTCATTTTGTCGTTTTAACTTTAGGCTCATTTTTGTATTTTACAAACCTTTTATTCAGAGTATGTAACCATCCGTAAATAAAATTTGGATTTCTAGATATCGGCTTACATTACAAATTTGGATTTCAATAAAAATTTAATGAATTATTTTATTTCCATGCTGTGTGGGATGCAACCTATTACTAAACAAAAGGTATTTTCTTACCAACTTATTTTTTAACAGACTTTAAAGATGTGTTCAAAGTTGAAACAAAAAGACATAATTAATTTTAACTACAAAATAAGCATAGATCAATGCAGGTTCATTCAAAAGTGTGTGTAGAATGGGCAAGTTTTTAATAAGAGACCAATTACAGCCAGACGGGTTTTCATGGAATTTGATAATCTTAGTGGCATTTAAACTTTGTACTTCTTAATATCAAGCTTGTAACCCATTGATAAATCCTGGTATTCTTTAGAATATTGTCTCATCTTAAGGATTTCATTTTTCACTCTTTTCATATTTGTAAATGCTTTGTCCTTTAATATTATTTTGAAACTTCACAAAATTAAGTCTTGTGAGACTGGGTCAGATTTAACACATCTTCCTCCTTTCCTCTATAATTCTCAAATAGTTAGAAATAAGACAAGATTATTATATGCTCCAAATTAGTTCTACCATCCTGTTTTGTTTCACAGACTGTAAAACTTCCTTGTATATTACTTGATCACTTTTTTAAACTTATTGCAGTAGTTTATTTACAGAGTATAATTGTTCCAAAGTTAGTAGTTGTTAGTTAATAAGTATTTCTTCAGAGCTCTTTTATATCAGATATACTACTGTATCTATAAACACTTTTTTGGCAGAATTTTAGCTGTGAATTTCAGAATACATCAATATGTTCTATTTACAAAAAATCATCTCATTTGGAAAAAGGTTTTAAACACTTGCTAATTTTTTCTATATACAGAGTACAAAAGCTATTCCTATCATATTATATGGTGTGTGTGTATATATATTATTGAAAAGCAATATTTCAGATCATATGTTACTGATATTACAATATGAAAATTATAGAAAATTAAGAAGGAAATTTAAATTTATCATACAGTTATTACAATTTAATTTTCTTATACAGTTAGAAATTTTAGATTACAAAAAATTTACTCTAATATTATTGACTGTAAAAATAAAAATCTATTCATTTTGCTGATTAACTATAGATCTCTCACAAAGACTGAAAATTAATTATAATACAGGAAGTAAAATTTTACTGCAATTATATTTAGATCTGCCATTTAAAAAAAAGCAAAGAAAGTCTATACATCATGATTAAACTGCCAATCATTTATTTGTGACAGCTAGCAAAAGTATACCATTGATACACAAATAGAAAAATAAAAAGACTGATAATACATGTAATTCACAAATTAAGTATTCTCCTATCCATACTCCATAAGCTAGCATATTAACAAGAAAAGATTTTTTTGAAAATGAGTAAGTATATAATTATATAAATCTGTTACTTATGAGTTATATAATTGCTATGCATTGTTTTATTTTATACAGTTAACATTCTGAAAATATATTCCACACTAGGTGTAACTTTTTTATGTAATCTCCTTGTTTCCTTTGTAATATCAAGTTGATTCAGTGATGTCAGTTTATTAGTTTGTCTAAATAGAGTAACAATTAATCTTAATTAGTGCAATGGAAAGGACAGTTTTGGGCACAAAATATTCAGCAACTATAGATATATGCTACATATTACAGTTAACAATGTTACCACTCATTCAGTAAAATCAACATGTTCATCTGCCATGATGGAGAGTATGAGCTGAAATCCCACATAATGCTTGATTGTATCCTGGGAAAGGAGTCTCTTTACCCTACAATTCTGACTTAAGGGAAGCAGAGCAACCCATGTCTATCACTAAAGTCATTTACATTTAAATATAAAATGTTCTGCTCTTGTTTTATTATCTTATGTGTTTCTCATTCAAACATTAGATTACTGTTAGGTAGGATCCCTACAGATATTAATCACAACACATTTGTTGGAAATTATTAGTTTTACATAAAATCTGAGATCTGTTTGTATACAGCACTCTTTATCGAAAAACCTTTAATTTTTCTCTACCGAAATATACCCTTTGTGAGAATAAGTTTTACAAAAACTGCATTTAAATTTATATATTCTTTGAATTTGTATGAATTTATGAATTTTCAAACTACACTTTCTAAAAGGAAAAAATATCATGCACCAAGAACAAAATATCCAAATGTAATAAAATTTCATATATAAAGACATAGTGACTGAACATGCAAATGATTAAAATTTACAGTACAATGAACAAACAATAACTATAATGCATTGAAACAATTCTTTTTGATATAGAGTAATAATAAACTTATTAGAAACTTGGTAAATATGTGTGCATTGATTTTCTTTTTAAAAAATTGTATGGAAATATATATTGTATGTATTAATTGTATGTATATTGTAAGTTAATCAGTTAATACAGTAAAACTTTTATGATACTCAATCATAATGTCC
Organism: Pardosa pseudoannulata; assembly: GCA_032207245.1. NCBI lineage: Eukaryota > Metazoa > Arthropoda > Arachnida > Araneae > Lycosidae > Pardosa > Pardosa pseudoannulata. Next base: position 64,584,543 of record CM063503.1, read on the forward strand.
ACAAAACAACAGTGTTTGTAGTTTTTTTTTTTTTTTTCACAAAAAACTATTCTTAAGTAGTTCCTCCCAGAAAGAAAATTTTTTGGTTATAACCTTGTTAGTTTTTTATATTCATAATCAAATTACATAAGACAAAAATAAGAAAAAGTTTCATTAAATTTTTTTCTAACCTCAGTCACATCCATAATCTTAATAGCAGCAAGTTGCCCAGTCTTAGTATGACGACCCTAAAAACATAATAGCAGAGGATGAAATACTTCTCAAAAGTAAGCTATATTAAAATCCTTGTACAAAGATAACAATGCTCCACATAACAAAATATACAAATTTGTAGAGATTTTCATCCTATGTACACTTAAAATCTAATATATATAATATATATATATAAAGGAATTGCTGTTAAAATGTTAAAACTAGGAATGAAATGAATACCTGATAAATATCTAGTATCCAGTCTATCAGATTTAATTTTGTATATTTGAAATAACATTTAGATGTATATACTAGCCTGGACACCTGAAGTATCAAAGCAGTTATCCTGCAAGAGATATATGGAGGCAGAAAGTAATTGAAAAAGCTGGAGTTTGAAAATTGAATAAAATAGCTTGTTTTGAAGTTTTTTAATTAAAATTAAGCAGCGATGATTATCACTACATATGTCTTAATTTTGTTGTTTTGTTAGTTTACTTTGTGAAATCTGGATTTGTATACATGCATGTATAATCAAGTTACATCATAAGTTATTTTAAATTATATATTGGAATTTTGCTCTGCGGCAGTTTACAGAATTTTTTTTTTTAATTTAAGGTCACAATCACCCCTTAATAGGCTAGAGCAGGGCTTCCCAAACTTTCTCCAATATTGACTCTTTAAAAGGACAATATTTTTAATTGACCCCATCAAAACTTTATAATATACAACATAATTCCAATACTAATAATTGTGCATAAAACATGTAACGATAACAATTTGCAATTTCATAAAAACTATCTCAATATGACAGTTGTACTTCATGAATTGAAGTAATTATTTTAAAGTTCGGCCTAAAATTGCTTATCATATAGCCATAACTAACATAACAAATATTAATACATATTTTTTCCCTAAGCAATTTTACTGACTTATAACTTTTTTAAATTGAATCTGAGGATGTCATTGATGCTTTTCTATAATACTTTTTATATTAGGTGTAAAACAAGCTAAGAATCTTATGTCACCCTGTTCTGTGTTAATTGATTTTTAGTAGTACTAAAAAAATTTATCCTCAACAGATCCTTAGAATAATACAGATACTTTAACTTCCATTGACTACCAAGGGGTCAACCCAGTTGGCCCTTGTTGGGAATCCCTGGGCTAGAGAATACTTTTTAAATAATATTTGCTTGACATTATGGTAACTGACCCACATGATCTGCTATCAGTGAAGATATAAGTGTAAGAACAACATGTCTTGCCTTACCCTGAAAAAGAATAAGGTCTAAGGGAATGTTCCCCTTTTTCATAACTTGTTTCAAAATAACAAAGATTAATCTGAGTACTCTCAGGTTAATCTTTGTTATTTCCAAAGTAAAATGCAAACATCACTCTTTAATAAATCTTCACTATGGTCAAGTGGGTTTTGAAAATGACTTCAGTGTCCTAGAATTAGGGAGATGAGGCTAGATATACCAATCTCATGTACATATCTGTATCTGACCAATAACCCCATATATATAATACAGGAAATATATTCATTTCATCCCTAGCTAAAATGTACATAATCAAATTAATCTAGGATAGAAATTCATAAGAACTTAAAACTAATTATTTTATAATTCTCTGAATTAGTAATATAGAAATTATAGCATTTTATACATTATGAGCTTGATATACATCAAAGGAGCATATTGATATATACATTATACAAACTCATATATATATATATATATATATATATATATATATATATATATATATATATATATATATATATATATATATATATATATATATATATGTATATGTATATATATATGTCTCTTTATGATATGTATGTCTCTTTATTACCTAAAATATTTCTTCCTATTTCATTATATTACACTGTTTTATGTTATATTATTTGCTTTTATTATATTCTTACTGCACATAAAAAATATATTTTCACTAAGTTTATATTCATATATATTTTCTTCCTTTTATTTTCTCATAAATAAAAATTAAAATCCATACTTATTTTTCAGGGCTGTTTCTAAACTATCAGCTGTTATGTACATTCCTAAGATTGCCCCCCCCTCCCCCAGCCAAATAAAAAAGTCCAATGATTAATAAAATTTTTATTTCATACTCATTAAGTATTTATATTGATACTTTCAAAGCCATCAAAATAATAAGTTTTGATTTAGAAAAAAGATAAATCAACCATGAATAATTTATATTTATTTTTTTTTTAAACATTAAATTATCCTGTCTTTCTCAAACTATCAAGTTCCATATCCATTGTTTTTTTTTTTTTTTTTTTTTTTTTTTGTAATGTAACCAATGCTACTAATTGAAAATAGTCTTACAGATTTGGTTTAGAATGCTACAATCTATTGTTTTGCTACATGAGACCCAGACCTGCACAAAAATAGCCTTATATTATCACTAAGGAAATGTATTAAGAGTATGGAGTTGGTTAATATTTCTTCTAATCTACATAATGTAAATTATAATAACTTTCATAAAATATTTAGGTGTGGTATTGCAAGAATCTGTTCATACCTGATTTTGGTCACATGCATACTTTTACATGCAGCACTCAAACTAAGAACAGCCCTGTTATCCTAGCAAAAATTTATCTTAAAATATTAAATTTCTTTTTTATATAAGAAAAAAGTATGTTTTTTATTACTTTAACCCTACAAACCAAGCTTTTGAACAGGACATGCACTTTTAAATAAATAAATTTAACTTTTCATGAAAATAAAAAGTATAGCTGTAAAAGTATATCATATAAAATTACTCATTTTATAAATGCAAAGGAACTTGAAAGTATATTACTGGCCTTTATATAATTATACATGTACAAGAAATTCTGATAGTGGCAAATTAAATACATCATATGCAATATAAAATTAAAAATTGGATCAAAAGTATGTATGACTTTGAAGAACTTGGTGCTAACTGTTTTCATAGCCGCAGCTCTCAGTTCCTTATTGTTTTCTTTGTTAATTGTACATCAACCTGAATTTACTTCTTATAATTTTAAGGAAATAATCTGTTGAAAATCTGAATAAATATTTTTTACAAATTCTTTATTAATAAAATGTATATCTTCATATTTCATTCTGTTATATACATTTGAAATACTTGTCTTTTTACAAAAACATATTCATGTAGGCTTATTGTCTTGGCAATGCATATTTAGCATAGTAACCATAACCACCAAAATATTTTTACATTATAAAGAAATAAAGACTTCCCTCAATAATGTTATGGTTTATTTATTAAGTTTCTTTTCTATACTGAAAAATAGTAAACAGAATAAGTAAATAGACCAATATCCTTAAAAATGTGCTAAAATAAATTTCAATCAATGTGGAAAATGAAAATAAACCTTTATTCTTATTTTCTTGATTGTAGTGAGTAATGCTAGCAGTGATTTGTCTAGCTGGCCACATGTTTATGAGTAGAAAAGAGTCTACCTGGAAAGAAGCTAGGTTCTTTAGCTAGTTTCTCTCAAAACAGTAAGGAAAATAAACTGTAGCTTATAAAAGTAACAATAATGGAGCTTTACACTTCTTAACTAGGATGTGTTTGAGTGATAAAAAAAATTTAAGGGTTCAAACTAAACAAAAATATTTTGGTTGCAAATTTTGTAAAAATAATGGTGAATATGGTCAGTATAATAGCAGTTAAGATCTAGCAAAATCCTATGAATTACCAAAGTGTTTATTTACTGGCCCTTTTTTACTTATTGAGTTAGATTTCTGGATATAAGTTCTAAATTTATAATAGAAAGTTACTGTTCTTGCTTAAACAAGGCCTACAGAATTTTTAAAAGTCAATATCTCATTTTCTTGACTCCAGGGAGACTTTTAAAAGGTGAATCTATGAACTTATGTGTTTATGCCCTCATTTAAAAAATTATACTCAAAAAGTATATTTTAGACGAATCTGAAACTCCCACTGATGAGGATAATATGTTTCTTGCTGATACTACCTCTAATAATTATTTTTTTAATGACCATTCACATAAATCTGCCAGTCAGACATTGGCAGTACAAGTAAATTCATATGGGATTGATTGTCAAATATGATAAAGAATAGTCAGTGCAAAGAGTTTTAAAAGAAACAGAAATCTCAATGTCAGTCAATGACCCAAATCATCGAAAGAGACACAGAAAAGGAGGACAAAATTTAATATGATGCTGTAAACAGAAAAGGGGTCCTAAAACACAACTGGTGTCTATAAGAAATAGTTATTTTGTTTCAGAAACACATACATAGGCTGTAGAAAAATATAACTAGCCTAACCTCTTGGATAAGGTACTACTTTGATGCTAAATGATTATCTGTAAATGTAACTTGTTCTAACAAATTTTCAACTTTTATGATATTGCTTCAATTTTAACATTTGAAATCTGATAAAAATAAAAAATAGTCATTCACTGGGTTTTTGGCTTATTTTTTTATGATCATTCATGTACATTTATTATTCCAGGTAAATTATTTCCTTCCTGAGTTTGTACTGTTACAGGTTTATAAATTTTACTTTTGACAAATGTTATAAAATGGTCATTCATTACTCCAATCACCCTATATCTGTAAAAGAATTGATTAACCTAAAGTAATAGTCAATCCAAATATATTGTATACTATATAAAGAAGACATTAAATAAGAAAGCCTAAATAGTTTAGGTTTAAAGGAAAAGTACAAATTTTGGCACTTTTAACATTCACTGTGATTGAGCCTTTATATTACCAAAATCAATTATCTTGACCCTTTTACTAACAAATTCCACATTAAGACAATAAAGTATAATGTCAATTACATCAAGCAATTTCATTTCAATTTATCTCTCTCCAGATAATCTCTGAATATACAGGGAAATGTGTTTCAGCATTAGTCTGAGTAAAAATCCTGCTAATGAATATGGACATGTGAAAATTTTCAGAATTTACTTTAAGTATGAAGCTCATGTCTCCTTAATTGTCATTAGTATAAAAACCATTATATTCACAGAAAAGCAAACCTTTTGTTTCCTTTAATAGATTACTGTTTTAATCATTAATCTATTAGAAATCAGAAACATTTTTTACAGCAATAAACGATAATTCAGTATAAGTGGAATGACAATTTTTGGCCTAACTATAATCTATTGTACATTTTAATACATTTTGACAATTTTTTTTTTAAATACCAGCCTTAAATACAATGAAATAAAATATTCTGATCATATATGTAGTCAAATTATCATATATTCAGTCATACATAAATTATTTCAATATGATAACTTAGAAAATGTCTTAGAAAATCTCATTTAATTTTCCAAACTTTTCTGTTTTAATACTATAATTTAGATTTCTTTGATGTATCAACTTATCTTAGAAAGAAAAATGTCAGTGATTTAAAAGATTCATTTTTTTTTTTTCAAATTTTCTCATTGTATTAATTTATTACAATTCTTCAGATTTTTGTATTTACTAATCTGATATATTTACACTGCTCAATCTTCTTTTCAATTTAAAGTAACCAAAATATAATTTCATTATATTTTTTAGTTTTTTAAGCTCACATGTTAATTACTTCAGCAGCCACAAGCTTTGAGGAAATTGCAGAATGATTACAACAGATCACATTCCGAAGTCATATACCGTAACTAATAATATATTCAAAATCTAAATGAGATACAAAGACATTCCTTGAGATGAAATGCAGATACTGAATATATCTGATTTTTTCAAAGAATCTGTATATATGTTGAACATGAGGAAATTGCAGAAAAAAATTCTCAAGCAGTAATGTTGTTAATAATTATTTCAAATAAATATTCATTTTACAAATTTAAATTTTCAGTTGAAAATAATTAAAATCCATAAATCAAGTTTTTGATTACATAAAAAATACCACTGATATTAAATTAATTTAAATCTAGTTATGAAATTATGTATTTAAAGGAGAAAATTCTTAAATTTATAAAATTTTCTACTCAAAATATTTAAATTTGCCCGAGAAAAGCTGCAACTTAAAGAGAAGACAAATGAAAAAACTTACCTGGTATCTATAATAAACTCAATGTTAACATTTTATACATTTTTTATTTACACATTTTAATCAAACCCCAAACAACTTTTTTTTTCTTTTTTACCTGCTAATATGAATATCAGTATAACTACTAAATTTTTTCATATAAACTTTAGATGACAGATAAAATACAATAATCATCCCTGCCTGTTAATATCTTCACTTACAAAATTTCATATAGATAATTTAGATTATGAAAATGGGCAATCATAAAACAGCTACACAGGAACTTATAATTCAGTTAAAGAATCAGAAAATATCATTAATAGGCAAATGTAATACTTCTAATCAATTTTATAAATGGGTAATAAATTACTAATTAGAATTATAAACAAACTTTCTTTACATTGGATTTTAAAGAATGCATTTTGATATACAGGTGCATGTTAGGTGAAATACAGCAAAATTATCTGTATAGTTTACCTTATAAACATGTTTGCTTAAGTGAAAACTATATAAAAGGAAACATTAAAATTATTAAGTACCAACTGAGTATTTATGACTAAAATTTTGAAGATTCTAAAAACTTAGCAAATTTTAATTTGAATTTATTTAAAGTTATTGTAACTCCCCCCCCCCCCAAAAAAAAAAAAAAAAAAAAAAATATATATATATATATATATATATATATATATATATATATATATATATATATAATAATAAATAACAGTTAATCCTGAAAACCTCAGCATCATAAATATCTAACATCTACTAAGGCATTACAAAAATTTTAATACATTAAAAACACAATTTCTCACATAAATAACATTAATGTATTTTAAAAAGGCAATTATGTATACTGTCATTTATTTTGGATAGAAAAATATATGAAAATAAGTTAGGGATTATTAAATTTGTTTTAAAAAAATTAATTCAAGATAATAAAGTAAAATATAACTTCAGACATGACAGACATGTAAGTCATGCTTAATAAGTTTCATTTTTCCAGTTTCCCAAACAATTTTATAAGGGTACTATATTAAGTAAAATGTCACCTAACAGAATCAAAACATTACACACCTTATATACTTGTCCATATGTTCCATTGCCAACAACTTCAATTAGCTCAAATATGCCTGCAGGATCCTATACAATAAAAACATATACATGTAAATTGATAGAAAATTTAAAACTAATTTTCAGGAAAAAAATTTATTCCATATTAAGTATAAGAAACATATGGAGAAATGTTTTAAAAATCAAAATATGAATTTGGCATTATTATGAAGTATTATAAAGATATACATTTTATAATAAAAGTTAAAATATTCCAGGTAAAAAAAAAATATTGGAAACTAATCAAAGTAATCCTTTGCTCCACCCATATTTAATTTGCAAACTATAAAAGAGTATTTTGCTAAAGAAAATTTTTCTTAACTAAAACAAGTAAACTAAATGACCTAGCATAATGGTTAAAACATGATAAAATTCAAAATTCCAACAAGGAAATTGCTGACCTGAATATATTTTCATGAAATCAAAAGCAAATGGATTAAAATAACTGTACTTGCTAATTGAGAATCATATTTTTAATGACACTAAAGGAATGTGCTTAAATAAATACATCTTAATATTTTATTCACGCTCCAATTAATATAACTATAAAATATACTATCGGTAAAAGAATCGCACGTTTTCAATACATTCACATACAGAAATAAAATTATGAATGTATGTCGTATCAATGACGTGAAGTTAAGATTTCGAATAGGATGGTACCGGTACTAACCAGAGATACCATTGCCTAAGATACGGACAGATTTACTTCAATATTTCCCCGTTGAAATATCTGCAATTAAGAACTTAAAGTGTATTGTGAAAGATAATATACATGGTGTTTAAAATCATTCAAATCATAACATTACAAACAACGCAATAATATATGATGAATAATAAACAATTACCGTGACAGGTATAAAAGCATTATGATACAACATAGTAAATAGCATAAGATACACCATTAAGACTACAAGAAACCATATCACTAAAATAAAAATAATTATGATAGAATTATAAAGAAATGCTGAAAAATTTCACTTACTTTTAAACTATTTAAATCTATATCATCTAGACTGCAGTTTACACTTTGTGTGACTGCCATATCTTTTATCGCATCAAATACAACAGTGGTCTACCATTCAATTTCTACTAGTAGCAAAAAAGTAGCAATGAAAAAGTGCGTCAGCTTTAATTTTATTTTTTTATTTTAAAATGCAACTTGTTACTTGGTACTAAATGAAATGACTAACATGTTTATATAAAAGCGTCTGACACGGCTGCTTGACAAATCATCCGTACAGAAAACAACTCTTGTCAAATCACGCAGTTACAGTTATCACATGATGCTCCATCTGACTGTAATTGTCAAGTACACATTTACATATCATTAAAAATTTAAGAAATTACAGCAATTACTCCAATGATGATTACATTTTTTTACAAGTAAAGTATATCTGGAGTGTTAATGTTATGAAATATGAAATATGATGTTATGAAAAATGTATATGAAATATAAAAGATTCAGAATATAAAAAAATAATTTAAATTCGATCTTACTTACAAAATCACATAAAAATGTATACGAATATAATGTAAGTTCATAACTTTATTATGGTATCACCTTAATTACCTAGTATTACTAAGTACCGGCTAAAGAGGTGCCTTTTAATAGATGTAACACAAGTCATCCAAGCATTTAAAGGCTCTTCTTTAAAATTATTTCCATAACTCTCATTACTCTATCAACTACACGCTGTGGGCGATGCACAAATATAATTGAGTACAAATATATACATGTGTATGTATGATTATACACTTTTAGAGAAAGAGGAGGAGAATGAACGAAATATATATATATATATATATATATATATATATATATATATATATATATATATATATATATATATATATATATATATTGTTATTAATGAATAACTATACATTTCTTTTTCGCATGTTTCTAACTAAAATCATTATCTGTTGGAATGTTTGTTTAGAAATAGCATTAAAAATATATAAAACAGGAGGTAGCTATCACAAGTGCTATATATTTACCAGAGATCTTTTCGCCATGGGCTCAGTTTTCGACCAAAGTGGTAGGCAGGAAGTGCAAGGTATTTCAACTTACTTCTACCATGTTTACCAAGACCGTGAACTCGCTGCCCATACACGGTTACCAGGGTGGTTATCCTTTCCCGCTCTTCTAAACGTGTGCTAATGCAAATCCACCACAAGTAATACGCACAAGGAAAAGTCAAATGTAAAAGAAAATTTTCTCAATCTTGAGTAGTCCATGTTTAGTTGTATATCGCTTGGATTCGTTTAGATTGTTATAATTAAGTTTTCCAACACGAGGGCTGATTAGACTAGGACCAACTTCTTAAAGCCGAATGGTTACGAACATTCATGTCAACAGAAGTATTCAACAAGGAAAAAATACTAAAATATAAAAAATAGTACTAAAAATTATAATTTTGTGTAGTATCTTAAGCTCTTTAAATATATTTTTAAAATTAATTTACTGTAAAATTTTTCTATAGAAATACATTTATTTTTTAACAGTGAAAAAACAGTACATTGAATAAACCTTTATAAGACGGGAGCGGTTCTTTCGACCGTAAACTAATTTTAAAATATCATATGGTCCTTGTTTATTCTTCGATTTCCTGTTTATTCTCTGATTTTTCGTAATTATTCTAAAAGAATATGTAGCTAAAAAATCGTTTATTTTTAATCCTTATTTTAGAAATTATGACTGTGTATACTTAGAAACACTGTAAATACTGAATGTGGTCGTTTTGACAGTTGAATAAATATCTCAGCCTAGGTTCTGTTTTGTTTAGTTTATGTACCATATTTGATAGGATTTGAATGCAAGGAATATATGCATGAAAGAGAGGAAAGAGAGGGTTTGAAACACCTGCTGATCATATGAAAATCTACAAAGAGCTGAATAATAAATATTTAATGCAAAAGAATTATTAATGTGGGGTTTTGCAAAACACCTACTGGCCATATGCAATTAGTATTTTTGTGCCTGAAAACAATTGCTTTATGATGATATCTAATTATTTTGATACTGTTGAACTGTTATAAGAATATATTTTCGTTCATAATGTCGCGAAGAACTCTTGGTATAATTAACCTTTCGGATCAACAAATTTTACATGTGCTACAGAAGTATTCAACTAAATCTACTTCCCGATGCTGGTTGGTAAATGATTTTTTTTAATGTTCTAGATTTAGCAGTTATCAAAACTAGGGTATATAAAGAAACTACTGACATAAAAATCATGCGTCGTTATTACATTTTGGAATTAGTTGATGAGCTCCATAAAAATGACATTTCTTGGCAGAAGTCTCCTCTTTATAATTCTGCTCCACATACATATGATAACTCCCCTATCTGACGGTGAAAATGCAAATGATTTTAAATCAATCAATGTCACAATAAAACTATGAACATTTGTACTGATTTCAAAAGTCAGTTTGTGTTTCTGTGGTCTACAAACTACTATAGCTGAATATTTGTAGAGATAGTAATAAAGAGCAATATATCGTAAATCATATCATAATATTTATGTATAAAAATATATTTGTTTTTAACTAATTATGCTATGTTTTATAGATTTAAATTTATGCAATTCCAAGAAAATATTTTGTGCTCTATTTTGTACTTATCGTATTTTATAAACAATAGTTTAAATATAGTTGTATTTTCATAGACAAAAATATTATAAATAAATAATGAAATAATGGTGGAAAGTTAACGAAATAAAAGTTTATTTTATAATTAAACATTTAAAAACTTTTTTCAGAAAACCAATCGTAAAAAAAATGTGGTTTGGGAACATTTAAGAACAGAGGTCGAGATGACTTTCTAGGTACACGAAAAACGCCGATGTAAAAATCAATAAAAATTGATAAATTTTATTTAATGCTGATATTTAGGAACGATTACTAAGACCTTGAATGACTAAACTTGCATTTTGAGTGTTGGATTCACGTAATTAAAATTAGAATAATTCTTTTTCATTAAGAAAATATTTTACTCTGCATGGAATTTGTATTTTTCATTCAAAATTTGTTGATAGAATATTAACGATTGGGGAGGTGGACACATTATAAGGATGAGGAATTACAAAGGAATGAATGAGTGGAAACGTCAGGGGTAAGTGATAGCAAATGACCAAGATCGGCAAGTAAACAAGAGAGTGATTAATTTGAAACATTTATGGGACATAATGAATACAAATGATGTAAGACATGAATACAGCTAGAATGTATACATTGCTGGACACGGTCAAACGCACCAGTGTTTTCTTTGATTCTAGTAGCTGTACAGACGAGTCTTGCAACGAGATCCGTTTCAGACTCCACAGGATCGGGATACAAGACACATTTGATCGTTCCACACAAAAAGAAATCAAAACTCGGTAAATCCAGTGAGCTTGAGGGCCGTGGAACCGGTAAACCGCGCCCAATCTATCGATGTGGGAGTGGCCTGTTAAAATACAAGTTGATACATGTTGAGTCTCACATTTGGTGGATCATCGTCAAACAAGCCGGTAAGAGCCTGCTGCAGACATATCAGATAATTCGCGCGGCTAACCTGGATGGTAAAAGGAACTGACTGATTAAGCGGTCACCGACCAAACCCGCCCCCACATTAACTCTGAAGTGATATTGTGTCGAGTAGTGCAGCCAATCGTGGGAATTTTTTTAAGCTCACAAACGCTGATTGTGGTGACTGAATACGTTATCACAATTAGATGTGGCTTCATCAATGAACAACACAAAAAAATTCACATCTCGGACACTTTCTTGCAGAAACACACACGTTTAGGATGGTCATCGGGGAGGAGTAATTGATCCCTTTGGAGACCAAAGGCATGGAAGTTGGCGTTTCTTCACCTTCCCTTGCCTTCTTCTAAATGATCTATTCTCACACAAATTTGGATAAAGACGTACAAACAAACTATGCTATGGTTGATGTGTGTCTGGGAAGCGTTCTTGATAAATTCTTGTTTATTGCACTCAGTGCATGTTTGTCAGCCCACCGTTCGTATACTACTTCATCCTCTTCCCATGCTGACTACCGCTCGAAAGAGAAAATCTTCACTGTCCTATTCAGCACTTTCATGTACAGCATCAACTTGTGGCGTACGAAGTGCATGCATCAGTAAACGAACGGTGAACTTGCAGACATGCACTTAGTGTACACCATTTGTATTCCTTATGTCCAATAAATGTTTCAAATTAATCTCTTTTGTTTCCATTCCCACCTTCAACTTTTGTTACCATTTACACCTGAAGTTTTTGAGCAATTTCTATGCAATTCTTCATTTTTATGATGTGTCCTACTTACCTTAGAAGTTTATCGAAACATTTACGGAATACCCTATAAAAGTAATCCCAAAATATCTTAATAAGAAGAAAACCGAATTGAAGACTGATGATTAAGTGAGGTATTTTAAGGAATGGTGTCATAATGCTAAAAATGTTAAAATAAGGATGATATCATGGAGGTAATGTTCTTCCCTGGAAATCATTTCTAAATTTCAAAAAGGGTTTGCTGGCTGTTTCATTTTTACAATACTTACAATGTCATAAATAATCATCATCAAATTAATCATCTGTTAAAGGTTGTGTTTGAAACAAAAGAATAAATAAAGTTTGTGTTCACATTTGAAAACTTCCTGTAAATTTGAAAAAAAAAAAAGATCCCTGGAAAATCAAAAACAAGTGTTTTCCGAACGAAATAACAAGACAGAACTGATCAACGGGTTTTAAAACCTCTCTATAACAAATCTGTCAGAAACTCAATTTGCATTAAGGATGAAGCATTTTTTTCATTTATATATGTGTGTGTATAGATAGATAGATGGATTAATACTCATTTAAGAGTTATGAACTCCATCGAATAATTAAAAAAATAATTAATTTCTTTTCTTTAAGAGGTTTCTAATAACATTTTGATGTTAATTTCCATTATAATTAATGTGTAGCGAATAAGATAACGGGACGACACTTTTTAAATAAAACTGAATTCGTCTGCAAATGATTAAATCAAGTTTTTTTTAATACTAATGATTATGCAGTGTGGGTGAAGAAAAATTCGTAATTGTGAAACTTTTGTTTGAATGCATCTTAAAATAATAAATATAACGAAAGTAATCATATATATATATATATATATATATATATATATATATTATATATATACTTATGTACTACTAGCTACAAAACTAGGTTTACTCCACAATGAGGAATTTTCACGTGTTCTAATTTTAATTTTAAACAATAGAAGACTAAAAAGTAAACAGGACAGTATCTATTTTTCTTTCATTTGGGGGCCTAATTAGTGATTTCTAATGGGTTTTATAGCGGACTTTTTAACGTCTCTCAAAAACAATACTTTTCCTCCGCCGAGTTTGTGGTATCGCATGTAATAGAAACTTTTTATTAAGTCTGACACTGAAAAATAATATTCTAAATATTGTATTGTATCATTGTGTAAAAATACTACAATTAATTGCAATGAGAAAATATTTTTCAGTGTTCCCAAAGATCCACATACACGTAAAATCTGTACAAATGCGATGAAAAGGGATGAGAAATTAAACCCCAAATTATCATATAAATCATCTCTATGGGTTTGTGAAAACCATTTTTCAGTAAGTAAATGCTTGCTTTTGTTTAAATATTACTAATTTAGAACACTTAAAGTATATAAAAAATACATCTATACCTTTAAAAGGACTATTGATTAACCAGTGCTATTTAACTTTAAAAACTTCTAATTTTCGCGTATTATCACAGAGTTCCAGTACAATAAATGTTTGATAATGCATACAAATATCATAACACATATAAATATCTAAATCATATAATCATCTAATAAATAACTCGGGGGAGGGGAAGGTTATGTATTTTCAAAGTATTATAAATATTTTCTTCAAAGATGCATACTTTCTTAAGTGTATCAATTCACAGTGATATTTTTCGATTAAATTGGGGACTAATTTGAAAAAAAGTATAATTTTTAAAATACTTAATAATGATATTACTTTAAAAATTAAATTTAATTTCAGAAACTTTATACATTTTTTAGTTTAACATTAATATTAAAGGCAATAAAATTTTATTGCTATTTAAAAAAGTATAAATAATTAAGTAAAGCATCTTAAATATTTAAAATTTATGTTTATCAAAATTTAAAATACTTAAGAATTAAATTTAAATTTTAGATTTAAAATACTTAATAGTGATTAAAAAATGTAAATTTAATTTCAGAAACTTTATACATTTTTCATTTAATATTAATATTAAAAGATAATAAAATTGTATTACTTTGAATGTAAATATGAAATAATTGGTATTTTACACACAAAAAATAAGCATCTAGGAATGTTAATAAATTTTAAACCATAATGGTGGTTTTAATACATAATTTTGAGGTTTTAATCCAAGAATGATTTTTAATACATTTGAAACCTCAATATTAAAATAATTTTCAGATACTTTTTGTTTTAACCAGATCAAAATAACTTCCAATAAAATTAAGTATAAATACCTCCTCTAATTTTTATTTTAATATTACATCCATCTCTATTTATAAAAAGCTATGCTACTACAAATGTGTGTGTATATGATATATGTATATTTATTTGACTTGTCTACAAACAGAAGAGATGTGATTAGCATGAATAAAGTATTAATACATGTTAAGTGAAATTGGATAAATATATAAATGATTTTACATACATTTCGGTTTTAATTCTTCGTGTTTCTGCTCCCATAAAATCCGGGTTTTTTTTCCAAGAACGAAAACATTAACATGCTGTTAATTTTCGGGAGGTTGTCCGACTGTCCTTTGGTAAATCTAAGTAGAAGAGACATTTATAACAAATTGAGATAATCAAGCTATCGAGATCGATAAAATAAGCCTTCAGGTTTAAATAAAAATAAATTTTGATAGCTAGAAAATTTCAAGAACTTGCAAAAACAAAATCGGAAAATAGTGCGTGCTTACAAAGAATAAGAAAATATTGGATATCGTGAACTATGACGTCACAACCAATCACGGAACGTTTTGATGTCACTTGATTTTCGTTTAATTTTAAAATTAATTTTTAAAATGTTGAACCCAGTTTTTTACCTTTTTGAGAACATGTTTGGAATCTACTAGTCTGAAATTACCAGAAAAATACTAAATCGTTTGAATCCCCCCACATGTGAAAATTCCTCATTCTACTTCACTTTCTCTTTCTATCCCTCATTATACTGGCCTTCAAATATATTTCTGGTACCCTATGTTTTCTACGTGTTTAAAAGCTCGCTGCTTGTGTCTATGAGAGAGCATAATTATTCAACGCAAGTGACATCATATTTCTATATCAAGATCATACATCTGTAACTTTAATGTCATTATTGACACTGTAACTCAACGTTTTTGGTAAGAGTTGCTTTTAATGCTTTCGACAGTTTTTATCTCTGATAATCGAGTAATTTAGTCGCAAAACGTATCAGCATTAATATTTGACCACATTCCATAAAAACATTCTTGTGTAGTAGCATACAAAAACGTCGTGTATTGTGTTTTGATCCTTTTACCACGACTGAAGGCATGTACAAAATTTTGGACAAATCTATCAATTGAATGTGTCTCCATTTTTACCATTGTGACAAGTTGAGTTGTATGGGATATATTGTTCCAATCATTATTGTGAGAATGTCACTGATAAAGGTAATTTTTAATACTTTAAAATATTTTTCATTCCTGCCAACTTGGTCATTTGGTTGCATGCCACATCAGCACAATAATTTTAAGTCACATATATAAAATACAGTCTAATTTGGGGGCATAGGAGGACGTAGAAGTAATATAATATACTTTTGTATGTATTACGTATATACTATGTGTGGTATAAATAGAACATCTTTTATTTTTTTCTAGTGGCCACTATTTGGTATTTACAGCTAAACCATACCTCCGCATAAACTTTTGTATTAAATTTATGATCCTGAAGAGGTACTTTGAATATACCCTCATTATCATTATAACAAAGAGTCATTGTTAAAGGCTATAGTGAATGTCAAGTAGATTTTCATTCCTATCAATCGAGTCGATTGCATATCATTGAGGCACAATATTTTTTTTTCTGCCAGTTAAAAGGGGTGCTCTAAAGTATGTACCACGCTGTGAGATGAAATAATCAAAGCAACTTGAGATGGAATTACGTCATACAGAACATTCGAATTACATTTAATTATAAAAAGCTATGGCGACCCCTGCTATGGCTTGACGATTCTTAAAGAAGTATTCACAGGGATCACATTATATATAAAACCATGATAAGAAGGGATTCACACGGTGCAGTTAAAATAAAACAACTAGATCTAGACACAGGCATTTATTTAAGATAATATAATGAAAACAATAAACAAACATCAGCACCCTCGATGCAACCGAGCTTGGTGCTACTGGCACACTGACTCTTATATAGGCAGACAACATATACAGATATTTGCATATTTACAAAGATGATGTGTTGCCACAAATAAAACTACGATAATTATAAAACTTTACAAATATCAATACAGATGAATGAATTCATGTTACAATATGTGAAAATACATTACAATATTTAAATTATATACAAGACACTATTTACAAAGACTGAACATTACGTCAACGGCCTTAATCAGAAATGATGCGTATGACGTCAATCTTCGGCAAATTGCGTGATCACCACAAAACTATATTGTAACAGTATATTTAATTTAGAATTAATCCTTAACTGTAGATATTATTTTTGTAAATTATTATTTTGTGTTTCTAAAACTTTTCCTTTTGTATTTTGGCAACACTTGTCAGTGTTGTTAGATTTTTGAAAACTAAACTAGAGTATGGTTAGAGAGAGTGAAAATAAAACATGTAAGAAAGATATTATGAGCGTATTCTATTTTTTATCCAAGTATTTTTAACCGAGTTGTACTATATCCTCTCCTGAAAAAGCTGAAAACCAACAATATAACAGTCTATATTGATGATTTTTTATAGTTTTACAGTTACGTTTTAAATCAGTGACATCCTAACTCAACTGAATTAGTTAGAGTCAAAACTCTTTTCTGCCAAAGTAGATCTGTTTCCATTTTTCTGTTCTAAAAAGATTCTTTGAAAAAGCTTGAGAACCGATTCATGACATTGAGAACGTAAAAGAACGCTCTATTTATTTCTATGTAGCCAGAAAAGAGGCAGAACTTACGTAGTAATTCTTCAAGCGAAGAGATTATACTGAAAACAATTTCTATTTTTCCTTTAAAATAGCTTCAATTTATTTAAACTTCATATCACAGTTTATAAAAAAGTTTTACACGGATTTGAGAATATATACTTATAAAGCATGCAAATGTACAGTACAGAATTCTTACTCAATGATAGTAAAATATACAGAGGAATTTTTAAAAGCAATATATTATTTAAATCATCCCTGCCAATCACAATATCTAGCGGACCGCATTAGACATACGGATTCCATACATTTTGATTTAAAATTGACGCAATACATTATTATTAATTGTATATACTTACTGCCAAAAGGTTAAGCACGCAGTGTTGAATGCAGAAAAATTTACAATTACTGCTTTGCTTGACACAAAAAGTTGCAGAAAATTAACGAATTCGTTTATACATGAAACAAGGAAATAAATAAAAAAAAGTTCTGAACAATGTTGAATTTTCAAAAGTTATGAAAATAAATCATATGGAAGTCCTTGGAGAAAATTCCGAAGGAAGGCCTAATGAGTAGGACATTGCTCTTCGGAAATGGAGTTCATAGGTTCGAATCCCACTGCTGGCAAGAAGGTTCTTAAACATTCGAAATCGGCTTTAAGCAAAAGGTCCCGGTCTTATTAGTCCTCGTGTAGCAGAAAAGTTGGCCATATCGCTTCAAACCAATCAACTTTAACAAAGAAATGTTTAAAGCCAAAACAAATTCAATAAAAATTTAATAATTACAGAATATGTGGGCATCTATCATCTGCATACAACGTTTACAGTGGATTTCAAAGCTTTCTGAGGGGTGATCAAATACCGCAGAGTCAAATAACTACCATTCATCCTATTCTGTTGTTCCAACTCTGTTAGAGTGGCTATAGAGAGAAACACGTCCACACAGCATAGCCAAGGGCATCCAAAAGATTTTCGATGGGGGATAAAATAGGGCGAATATGCCGGCCACTCCATACGCGAAATTCCCTTACTTTCCAGATAGTCTTCATATTATATATATGATTTTTTTTTACCTCGAAATACATGATGTTCTGCTATGCTTTGTAGTCTATTATGTGTGCCTTCTTTTCTTCAGACCATCAGATTTTTGTCATCTGGTTCCCGGTCAAATCTCGACTCATCCATGAACATAAAATTTCTCCAATCGACATGTAGGTGACACCATTTTAATCTTCTTCCTTTGAATTGGACGGATAGAGAAACACAAACTTGGAGTTCTCGTATAGTTCATGTATAGTTTTTTACCTCCGAACAGTGACAGATATCGTCTTACCAATGTACGTTGGAACCATAGATGTCATATACGTGGAGGTCGCTCTCTCTTCGATCCCGCTTGGCTACAACATCAATATATTAATCTTCTTAGGGAGTCTTAACCCTTGGATGGCCGGCCACAGGTCTTCTAACAACTGTTTGATTGTTTAAGAATTATTCTCATAATCCTGAAATTACGGAATAAAGAGAAAGCCGAAGAAAATAGCTACATCTATGATTGATTGATTTTCTTTAAGTAATCCGACAGCACGTCAGCACTCAATTACCCATTCCTCTTTTGGAAATTATAGAAACAGGTCTAGTTTGAAAATAAAACATGCGAAAGTGCTAAAAAAATTTTTATCAACCTTTACATGCAACTCCTGTAACCCTTCACAATTCTGGATTCTTATATTTCTATGTATTTTGTACGTTTCTCGAAATGGAACCATAATTGATTGTTACTTAACATATTTATATAATTCCATTTTACTTCGCAGCGAATTACAATGCCTCCAATTCAGCTTGGCTTCCGAAAATTTTCAATTTTTTTTGCATGTTTAACTTTTGTAAATAAGAGCATTATTATTATTATTATTCATAAATTAACAATAAAACAGTTAAAAATTTATTAGTATACATCAATATTTTCAATAATAATCAACAAATCAATAGAATAGTATTACATTTACTGTAATATTATTCCATATATTCCATAATTTACGCCGCTAACCACGGTTTGGCTACCCCTGACTTAATGAATATTTCAAAACAATAATCACAAGTAAAAATAGAATTTCTTGTAAATAAAACTTACTTCTAGTTTTTGTAGAGTTTAGAAAATGTTCTATATGATTTCATAACTGCATAAAAAGCGAAAATATTCTTCGCTCTAAGCAAAGCTAAGAAGTGTTTCATTTTTATTTTCTACATTTTTACTTTGATACTCATACTGCTTAAACGATTACTCTCGACTTCTATTTTATCTTGTCTAAAGATTCTGGCTGTTTTCTTATCTCCTTAATCGTTATCTCAGCTTTTCAAAACATATTCTATCTATTTTTCAAAGCGTGTCACCTGCGTTATAGCCTAGATTATTATTTTTCTTTTTTAATTTTAATTTTTAAACTTTTTATCTTGAAGACATCTTATTACAATAGATTTCTGTTTACAAAAGGCATCACTAACTTTTAATGCGTTTTTTTAAAGTACACTTTGGGGTTTTACTAGTCTTTTTAAGCCCCTTTCTTTCCTTTAATGCCTTTTTTGTTATGGAAGTCTAGAATCAATTATGAATCTTTTTTTTTAAGAATTAAAGAGAATAAAGATAAATAAAAAGTTACTTTTAAATGTACAAGTTGTGAAAAAGGATATTTACATAAAAAATAGAACAGATAGCTATGTTTAAAATTTTTGTCTTTCAGAAATTATTTTTAAAATATTCCTTTAATTAACAGTACTTTGTTTATTTGCACTAATACTATATATATCGAATAGATTTCAATACTTACATTTTTACGTTTTTGAATTCTTTGAGTGTTACATATTTATGGGAATCAACAGTTTTCAAACAGTTACAAAAAAGTGATCTCCTACATAAAATCCCTAATTTTATGTGTCTTAAAAGTATTAATGCATTATTGTAACTAGTTATATCTATTGATTTGAGCTTTTTAATATGAATTATCTTTGGTAATTTGGGTTCTTTCTTTTTAATCTCATAAGAAAGCTTCTCTGCTATAAAACTTTTACATGTATATTATAAGGTACAAGTTTTGAAGAAAGTATACAATCTATCTACCCCAAAATCTTCTTTTTATTATTCAAGACACCTTATGTGATAAGGTGAAACTACCTATTTATTTTCTCTACTATAGTTTGAAAGAAAAAATTGATATAAAATTTCAGAGGATAGCTACTTTTATGATTTAAATATAAGACATACTTTTGCCAAAATTGATTTTTTAATAAAAAAAAGGTACAAACTCCATTCTAAAATATAATGCTGTGATATACTAAAAAGATTAATTCTTTTAAGACCCACACACTAGAATTTAAAATGTCCTCCGGTTTTCAGACCAAAAGCCCAAACTTTGAATGTCCGCCCCCCCCCCCCTAATCTTTTCTTCACTTGTTAATCTAAGTAAACAAGTTGAAAATCGAAAGAGTATGAATGAAATGTTTCACTTTATCCAACAACAAGTAGTGTTTCTTAAAGTGTTGTTAAAACCTCAGGTAAAAACACCGCCCAATATCAGATTTTTACATTAAGTCTTCTGTTCACCACAATCGGCATAACTCGCTATTAGCAGTCACACCTTTAGGGAAGGAAATTTTCTCAGATGGGTTCGGCTATTCTGAGACCCAGAGGTGTTGGCTGCTGGGGGAATGGAATGGTTAAAGAAACTTTGGTTTTTAACAATGCAGTTTTATATCAAGCTTTTAAGAACAAGTTAAAAATACCCATCAGAAGCTCTGAGGAACTTTTTTAAAATTTAAATAAAAAATGCAGCTTTTGCTCAGTGATCTTTTTGCATATATCGAGTGATCAAAAAGTCCGTATAAACTTTAAAAATTCATAATAACCGGAAAAATAACTAAAACAAAAAACTGTTTGCAGGGTTCGTATCGCTAGGGCATGGGATTTTTTTTAAACAGAAAAACAATAACTTAAAAACAGCCAACAGATGGCGCTGGTACGAGCGACTTCAGTTTAAATACGCAAATGAGACTGTTATAAGAATTTTATAAATACACAATCAGTTCACCGCTGTAAACTATGTATGCGAACAAGGCTGCTGAGTGCGGAGGATAAAGCTTTGTTAGTGAAGTTGTTCTACGTCAACCAGGAATCAGCGACCGCTGCCTTGCGTAAGTTCCGAATTCAGAAGAATGTCAGGAGTGGAAAAGGGCCTTTAACAGTGACAGGCCTCATAAAGCTTGTTCAGCGGTTTGAAGAAACTGGAACGTTGGAGGATCGTGTAAGAACCGGACGACCATGTTTAAATGAGGCACGTTTGCCGTGTGTTGCAGCCGAAATTGAAGCATTAGCGTCCGAATCAGCTGCAGGAACGAGCAGTGCTCGTGACACTGTCAGACGGTTGGGCGTACCACCATCGTCGGTACTTAATATTCTTCATAGAATCCTTGATCTACATCCATACAGATTGCAGTCGTGCCATCAACTATAACCAGCGGATACAGTACAAAGGGAAGCATTTGCGAGGTGGGCTTTCTCCAAAATCGAACAGAATGCCACCTGGGTCTTTAACATCTTGTGGACAGATGAAGCTCCTTTTTCGCTTCATGACGAAGTTAATACCCATAACCGTCGCATCTGGGCAAAGTCTAATCAACGTAAATACACGAAGAAACCATTGCATTCCCCAAAAGTGACAGTGTGGTGTGGAGTCACAGGTTCATTCATCATAGGACCCTACTTCTTTGAAATGGAGTGCCCAGTAAATGGGTGGAAAACGAATACGGTGAATGCGCAGCGTTATTTAACACTTCTGCTAGATAATGTCGTGCCAGCTTTGCTTGAAAGAGCTTTGCTATCTACTGTCACATTTCATGCAAGATGGAGAAACTAGTCACACTACTAATTCGGTCAAGGATTTCCTGGTCTAGATATTCGAGGAAGACAAAATCATTAGCAGGCGTTTCAGGTTCCCATGGCCTCCTCGGTCTCCAGATTTGACCCCGGCAGACTTTTGGTTGTGGGGATATTTGAAATCTCGGGTCTATCAATCCAATCTCTCTGAACTGAAAGATGCGATCCACCGAGAGGTGTCTTGCATACAACCGGACCTGCTGCACTCTGCCGTTGCTGGATTTGTGACTCGCCTGCAGTGTGTTATCCTCTGTGGTGGTGGTCATGTGGAACACATACTGTTGTAATAAACGATTTGGAGGCATTCTGTTTGTTATTTGCGTTTCTTTTTCTTTGACTTGTGTACATCAGCGCCCTCTATTGACTCTTTTTGAGTTTTTTTTCTATTAAAAAAAATCCCATTCCCTAGCGATACTAACCCTGAAAACCGTTTTTTATTTTGGCTATTTTTCCGGTTATTAAGATTTTTTTAAAGTTTATACAGACTTTTTGATCACCCGGTATTTTAAATACCTTATTCTGTTTTGTAATGGCTGTGTTCAAAACAAAAAGCTTACACATTTTTATCTCTGCATATACAGAGATAAAAATTGTGTACAAAATAAGTTAATCAAATAACAGAAAGTATAATCTAAAGTTTTGTTTTTCAAAATAGAATTTCCGTAAATGAATATAATTTAGTATTATAACTAACTGACTATTGCTATGGTAAATTATAATGTCTTTTAAACTACAGTAGATATTAGTGTTAAGAATAGTGTTAATTAATTCTTTTTTCTTCGTTATTTTTTACACTAAAACTTTAATATTTAGAGAAATGTACAGGATAAGTGTATTGCAGATATGCTAGTATATCTCTGCTCCTTCTTCCACTCACTTCATTACTTTTCTGTAATAATAATGCAAAAATATCTTGTACAACTTATTAGTATCATCAATATCAAACTTATAACACAATAATAAAATTTACAATAAAGTACCTTAAGGGTTGAATGTTGATCAGAATGAGATATATAAGTGAAAATCCTAACTTAGTAAATAGTGAGTTTTAACACATGGTAGCTAAACTGGATATGTTATTTTGTTAGCTCATTCAATTAAAATTTAAAGGGATTTTATATTCATTATAATGCAACATGTTATACACAAACGTATGTCTATTCCAAAATATCTATAAAAACCTTTGAAATCTATTGATCTTGTAAAATCTATTGATCAACTCTCGCTACTCTGCTCCATACCGTTATTACTCTGAATTTCAGCAGAATGCAATACTTGGCTGGATAGATTTATTTGTCCAGCTTCTGTGATTTTGCAGTAAGCGAACTTCGCCTTTTTTGTTAATCACCTTGTTTAATACAGAACCCTACGTAAAATTGAATATGATCTGAACATTTTGCTCTTTTTTAGACACTCGTATCTAAAGTATTTAGTTTTGGAAAGCGAAGCGATGTATTTACTCGCACTAAAAATATACACAATTATTCGTACATTCGCCTCATATAACACCGAACCAAGGAGTTCAAGCAGAAAAAGGTTTGAAAAATTTGACAACGTTGTCCACAGTAATTTGAATCTTGATCAAATTATTTACGAGTACATAAAAATTTTAGCACGAAATAAAATGCTGATTTTGGAAAAAAATTCATTCAGTTCTATAACCCGTAAGGAAGCTAATTTTTATTTATTTATTTTTTTTTTACACACCTGGTCTCAAAGGGCAATGATATTGAATCATATGTTGTTTACTGTGTTTGGCAACATTTTCACACTTTCTCCTCAAAACGTACATAATAATCGTCATTTTGTAATGTGTGTATGTGTGTGTGTTTGAAATCTAACGTGTACGTTATTTTGTTCTAGACATCTCGTGTGTTTGTGAAACTTTATTTTGGTAATTATGATCATCGTACTTTCATTTATTTTTCTAACTCTAGCAATTTTAATGGGAATTCGCTTGTATCTGCGTATTCTGTTCTGACCATATCTGCTGATCTAGTTGTTAGGCTTATTTGTATGTATATAAATGCATTAAATCCGTTCCTAAATTTCAAGTATAATTAAATGCAAATATACAAGTCATAGTATGTTATATTTACATAAATGGCCGTTTTCTGGGTCATTATTTTATATCCTGATCATTATATAGGTTTATATGGACGATTACCATTCGATCTTCACCAAGTAGATTTAGTTCGAATGTGTGTGTTTGGTAGTAATTGAAGCGCGCATGCATATACATTTAAAAAATCTTATTTGCAGTATTATATTTAGGAAAATGCATTTTTAAAGTTTCGGATCGCTCGTTTTATTTGTCTTAGGAACAAAAGGCGCTTCTCCGGAGGATCGTAATTTATAAAATTTTTTAAATTACCGTAATATTATTTTGCGTGCAGATAACTGAACAGTGTAAAAAATTACTGTTTCACTATATAATATCTAACGGCTTCTGCAATTCAGAAGTATTAATGTGGTTCTGATATTACTTTAGTAGATAGTAGGTCAACACTCAAATTTGTCTTGTATTGATATGGGTAGGTAAATGAATGTGTGATTGCTATGAGAAATCTTTAGTAGGTAAGGGGTCATATTGTTTTTGTTAGACTATTAAGTTTTTCTAATATGACCTTACAGTTCTCTTCTGTAATATGTGAATCATTAAATTAAAATGCTGTAAAGGTAATGAGTTCAATAACTGCTGAATCCTTATTCAGGTAGATTTACCTGTAGAAATACTATATTGAATTCCTTATCAAATATTTAAAAAAGTATAGAATTTCATTTTGTCATAAAGTGCAATTTCCTAGAAAGGTTGGTTATAAAAGGCTTGTACTTTTTGTCAAGCTTATATATAGCTTATAACTAGTTTAACAAAATAGAAAACAATATTCTTTAAAGTTTTATGAATTCATTGTTACTAAGAATTGAGGTAAATTTTCAGAATTTTTAGCAGTTTTTTAGAAATTGTATAATCTCTCAAGCAAATTTTAATTTGGTCATATTCTATATATTTTTTTCGTGCAGAAAGTTAGAAGTGAGTGAAGCATCTGTCTCTTTTTCTGTATATATTATATAATGCAAAATTAGTTTCCAGTGCAAGGTGATATATTAGATAATATGCAATTTATTCAAATATAAATTTGGAAGTATATTGTAAATTATAGATCTAACTATTATTTCAAGTTTTATCCTCAGAGAACAGCAACAGTCAGACATCTTGTTAGAAATTGCCATTTCAATGGGCAATAGAAAACTTAAATGAAATTATTTTGTTCTCAAAATCTAACAAAGCCTAGAATTTGGGCATTATATTTCAATATGTTTAATTAGCATACTGTATATAAGAAATAAGATTAAGTCAATAAGGTTACAGTAATGTTTTATAAATTTAATTTCCTATAACCATATAGTTTGAGAGAAATAAAGTTTGAAATTCAAAATATGTTACTGGAAAAAAATAGTATATTTCATTATAATATTTAGCTGATCTATACAATTTTTAAGGCATGAATGATGCAGTTTATCATAAAGTACTTTTCCTATAAAAATATTCATAATTAATTTAATGAATCTTCTGTTATATTACTGATCTATTCTAGTTCTATTCTGTTATGGTTTTTTTTTTTTCAAACCCTCTATTTACAAATTAAGGGTTAATGGATAAAAGTCAAGGTTTAATTAGTTTAAACTTTTTAAATACAGGTTAAAACCTTTTACTTTGAAGTTGTACATTATTTATATTAATATGTAATGTTAATTATTTAAAAGTAACAGCATTATATACATTTCTGAGAGATAGATTCTCATTTTATAAATGGTGGTTTAAAGGTATAAGATTGTTTTTATTTTACTCTGATTATATATGAATAAAGATTAAATGAGAAATAATGATTATATATATATATATATATATATATATGAATAAAGCATTTTATTCCTTAAGTCTCTTAAAAGACAAACAATTAAAAAGGCAGATGATATAAAGCTATGCTGAAATCACTGTACATTGGAGAGGGAGGGAAAGGAAGCTACAATACCGTTATGTGCCGTTTGAATTTCTTATTTGTAATAAAAGTAAGTTCAGGAGCAGTTTAAAAAGCATTCATTGGAAATCAAGAAGTTACCTGTTACTTTTTACAACCATACACATAATCTAAGGCATTGGGTGGAATTTCAGCTGTATATTTGTAATGAATATACCAGTTGTGTATTTGTGATGAAATATATTTTATAGATAAACAATACATAGTTGTAAAAAGGGAAAATATAATAATTATATTATATCTATTAAAAATAGAATTTATTCATTTTTGCTTTCAAAAGCTATTAATTAGTACTGTGTGCCTGGATTTACTGGCTTATACTTTATTTAAAATTTGGATTTACTATTAAAACGGTGTAAATTTTAATTTGAATCATGCAAGACTAACTGCAAGTTATTACCCTTTATAGTGAATGTGAATTATCTTTTATCTTAGTTACTTTCAAAGTTAAATATGACTTTTATAGAAATATTTACTTTTTACAAACTAGTTTTCAAATGAATTATCTATATTTATGTAAATGATATCTTAATTTCAGGCTATGAAAAGCTCAAGCTTCTTATTGCAGTTGAAAGAAAGCAAGAGTTTGAAACATCTGGCTTACAAATCAAGTATTTTTCTTCTGCATAAGCAACAAGGCAGATTTGCATAGCCTTTAGAAGGCAATCCTCATATTAAGAAGTGGTTTATGACAAGTTTTACTGTGCTTTAATTTTAAATCAGTTTGTACATTTTTTTCATAAATATGGTGTACAAGTGTAGTTGAAACTGCTTTTAAGTAGTACTAATTTTAAATGTTTGCAATATGAGTTGCTTTTATTGTTATTATAATATAATTGGTTTATATTTAAAAACTGATATGAACTATAGTAGTAAGTTAATGGTTTTATACTGTGGTAATCCTCTTTAAGAGTAAAACAGGAGTTTTAATATTTGTGTTATCAGTGGTTTTGTACCATTACCTAATATTTAGATTATTTATAAAAAAATGATTTATTTAAAGAAATGGAAAAGAATAAAGAGGTTGTCAAAAAACCTTACACAGATGTATATGAAAGTAAAAAAGTAAATATTTCTAAAGCAAATCTCTTCAAAAGTAATGCACATGTACCTTCACGAGCTGAAGACACCAAAACTAGAATATCAAATATATCTAGGTCAAAAAATAATCCAGCTTCAGTTAACAAAAAATCTAGCATTTACAGTGGTGATGCCAAGCCTCTCTATAAACACTCTTGTGAAGAATGTGGAATAAAAAGGAATCCAAATTTGATAGTGAATGCAGTACCCGTTGATCACACAGTCACAGAGCGGAAACTTGAGAACTGTCATAGTTTGAATGGAAACTTGTTTAATGTACATTCAACTTTATGTAATCTAGCCTGTCCTGTGCCTGAAATTTCACACTTAAACAGAGTGTTGAGCTTTCAACCTGCAAGACATAATGAACTTCCCTTCTCAAAGTGTGCTAAGCATAAGCAAAGGACTGTTTTTTCTGAACAGAGAGGATATAATTACAAGAACCCTAATTCAAGCAATGCATTTCAAAGCAGTAAATTTTCTTCAGCTACAAACTGTAATGCCAGATGCCACTGCTCAAAAAATAGTTCTTGGAATGCTAGTAATGTTGATTCATATTTTAATATACCCACCAGTGAATCAGTTTCTGAAAATATTATTGCAAATGAGGAATATAATTTAAAATGTGGATTGAAATGCCCTGCAAACAGTACACTAACTAAGAAAAAAGATAGTGAGAATTTAACTGATCTTCCATTACTAGTTCATTCAAACTTCTCGAAAGACTCTTGGGAAGTTAAGTATTGTTTAGAAAATAAGTTACGAATTAACAGTAAACAACGAAAATGGAATCTAAAACCATGGGGTCAAGTTGCTAAACCTTCTGATAGAACAGTTACTGATTCTAGGTCTTTTGATAAAACTGATAAGATGCTTTTTCCTGCTTTGCCATCAAATTCTCATAGTCAAGTGAAACTAAATTCTAGTCATACCAATAGCATGCCTCCATCTGAGCATTCGTCTGCGGATAATTCAGATTTAGAAAGTGTAAATTCGTTTCCCGATAGAAATAACTGTACAGCTCCATCTTTCTTAACCAGTGTATCTTCAACCATTCCACAAGCATCATATGCAGATGTTATACGTATGTCTTCAGCTGGGGTCCAAGGTTTACTTGCTGCTGCTGATTTTGAAAAGACATCTGAGCAGAATTTATCTCATACTACTGTTGTAAATTCATTAAATGAGAAGCTGCAAAAAGACGAAAACAGTCAATCAGGAAGTTCTGATTGGGTTATTTCTAGGTTATCCCAGTTAGATCAAAATTCATCTGATATTGTAAATAATGTTTCTTTGGCCCAATCTAGCCAAAATGAGCAAAACTTTGGTGCACCACGCCCTATTGTTGTGAGTCTTGAAAAACCAAGTTTTTATAATTCAAGTTTGCAAAGTAATAAAAATGTTTTGAGTACATATACTTCAAACACTAGCTTAACTTCTCCAGAAGGGAAAGTTATGGAAGAAGAAAATTTAATCACTGACTGTTTGTGTGGTTTAGAAAAAATTTCTTTGGACAAAGTGTCCTTGTCAGAATCTATGCAGACTGCTTGTGTAACTGATGTAGTGTCTGAGACAAATGTTCCAGGTACAAGTTTAAAAACTGATTCTGTATACAGCAGTCCTAGTAGCATTGATTCTTTTAGTGATGCATTTAAATCAGCTGAAAGCAACATTTTAAATGCTTGTAATTATTCTAAAACAAAAGATCCTCCTGTTGTTATTATGAATAGTTCGTCATCTCCGCAAAGCATGTCTGAGATCAGCTTTGGAATTGAATATGAAGAAATGCTAAAACTTTGTGCTGACAGCTGTGACACCTCTATCAAAAGTGTCTCTTCATTTTCATTGCAAGATGCTGATGAATGCAGTTTTTCAGAAGAAAACAACCTCTCTCCTGAAAATAATCCAGAGTCTTCAAAAGCCCATGTACAATGTGAACAGAGTCATTGTCTCAGTTGAATTCAGCATTATGAAGATAAATGAACTAACAGACTTCAGCAATGTGAACAGAAGATTTGAAAAAAAAAATAAAACAATGGAAATAAATAATCAGCAGATGGCTGAATATTTTGCTTGTGGTATGTTTCTTGTTTATATTTGATATTTTAAACTAAATTTTTACAATTGAATAAATAATTTACAGTGAAATATATTTTCTTTTACTGTACTATTGTTTTGTTACTGTTTCTAATTTATTAATGTTTATTTTGTGTTGTATTTATTTTTTGAATTACTATCTTTTTTTACCGTCCAACTTTTTTTTTTCTTTTTCTATATTGATAATTGTAATTTTTATTTTGGTTTTTTGTCCAGTCACTAATATTAATTTTCTTTTACTTGTAAAACCCAGGTGGATTTTTTTTCTCACATATGCAACTGATATTATAAATGTTGATTTAAGTGAAATGGATATAAAATATTTATCATTAGTAATGGGCATAGAATTTGCAAAAGTATTGACAGGCTTAAATTGCTCAACAGGACAAAATTTGAAAAATCTTTTGAATCAATTTGTTGTTTTTAAACAACAAAAAAGTTTAATTATTAAAAATGAGAAAAATAAGTTTTTTTTTTGTCAATATGAAGGATTATGTGAAATTGAATTCTTTGTTTCATCTGCTTGTATTTTAAATTCACTAAAGTAAATTAAAAACTGTATTTACTGGCTTATAATGCACACTTTCTTTTAACTAGAAATTTTTTTTTTTTTTTTTTGTAGCTTGTACCAAAAAATTTGACATACTTTTCAGATTATAAACCAGTTGTTACACATACTGCATCATTAAGCTCCAAATAGTACATTATGCCACAGAAAAAGGAACTGTCCTTTAAATTATAAATTTGTTATTAAATGTTAATAATGCTACTGGCACTTTTATATAAGAAGTGCAATTTGAATAATATACAGATGCAATATTTCTATTGCATAAGATATTTATCTTTTTATTTTCTTTCTTCAATACTTGTCCTTTTTTTTTTATACATTTATCGTAGGAAGCAGTTATCCTGTGTATAATGTACACCTTGAGATTTTGCCTTAAATTTCTATAAAGTGCATGTTACATGAGTAAATACAGTTTAATCGCTTGGCTGTAAAGCATCAGATTGTTTTCTAGCATTAGTAACCTGTGTAAGTAGAAGTGTTAAAGAATTCCATTTAATCTTTGTTTATTAAAATGTATTAGGCTACACTTTAATGATTATATATTTGTTAACTGTGTTGCATGTAATATTTGATGCAGATCATTTCAGCAGCAAATATTCAAGTGGCATGTTTTGATGTTTTAAACTTCTGAGCTTATAAAATGTACAGTATAATTATTTTTCCTTTTTAAAAAGTCTTCAAATTATTTAAGGGTATATAAAACTAAAAATTTGAACCATAAATTTTTGAATTTATATTGTAAAGTGTAAGTACATTTGCTTATTCATTGAAATATTAATCAGAATAAACTAGTAATAAACTGTTAGGCTTTTATAGAAAAAAATATCTTCCTACTTTTTTCCCCATAATTGGAAACTTAGGTTTTTAAAAATAGTATAAGAATCATGTTTGTTCCATTGAATAATGCATAATATGAAATATTTATGATGTTCAAAATATTGTAAAGTATTCTACTTAGAGAAGATACCTTAGAAATGAAATAAGTACTGTTTGAAGTTAATGTTTTATTAGAATAATTAAGATTTCTATTTAATATCAAAGTTATATGATGCAATCTGTTTGACCTTTATCATTTTTTTTTCAGTGTGGAATGAATTTGAAGATAGTGCAATTAGTAAGTACTTAAATTACTGTTCATAACATAATTATAATATGCATTTTTGTGTGTAGTATATTTATTTGCTTATATGCATATATACATTTGTGAATGTAATGTTTCATTTCCTAAACTTTGTTAAGAAATACCTCAATATATATTTGCATTGATTTCTTTAATTAAATCTTTATACTGTCAGGAAGTTGCATGCCATTAAAAATGCTGGATTAGGATGATCTTGAAAACATTTCTCAATGTGTTTGAAATAGAAAATAAAATTTTTATAATTTTAAGTTTTATTTTTTTAACACTTTGATGAGTAAGTTTAGATTCATTTAACACTTTCTGTATGGTGTCCTGATCTCCTGCCCAATGACTATGAGATGGAGTACTGAGGTTCTATGAAGCCCCTTACAAGATGCATGTATTTTATTGTTAAGCCTAATTTTGCCCTAAAATTTAACAAAAATATGTTTATATTACATAACTGCCAACCTCCCAAATTTTTAGACAAGTTCTTGAACTTCTGCGTTATTATAATGATTAAAAAATCCCTATGTAAGTTATTCCTATTAAAAATTTATTTTTAAATACCTATACACACCACATTTCTACAATGTTCTTACTTGAACTTCTTCCTTATTTATTTTCAGAGCTGATTGTGCTCTGGGGTACCCCCTAACTGTGAGTTTTTTCAATTATCCTTCCAGGTTGAAAATTTCTGCCATGGTAGTTTGAGTTCAAAGAAGGAAAAAAAATATTAAAATATTCTCTTGTCAAACTTTTGTTATTGCTTGTGTTTTAGCTGCAGAGCGAGTATTCCACTACTGTCAGCATTTATGGCCATTGATGGGGGTAGAAGCAAAAAAGGCGATTTGCTAAACTATAAGCTTTGACCTTTGAATGGGGGTTGATTGGTTTGCATAAAGATGCATTCTCATGACTCTTGTATCTTTTTTTTAGGGGGGGGGGTAATATTTTACTTGTGTCTGGTAATGTTTAATCTACTGCTTATTTTAATACAAAAAGGATTTATAGATAAAATGCATCTGATATTCAAGATTTAAAAATTCAATTCTAAGAAGGCTAATCTAAGAGTGAGATTATCCAAAAGAAGTTTGGTAATTTTTTTTTCATTTTAATTATCAAAATTAAAGGAGTCACTGCTTTGACAATCAATTAAAATTACTGCTTGAAATTTAGTAACAATACTTTAACATGCAATTATTTGTTTTATGTAATTAACTTTTTTTAGTTCCGGGGTTTTTGATAACATGATATAAATTTCAAGTTTTTACTGAGAGGCACAATCACCCCTGTGATTTGTATTTGTTCTTACGAGACAGTAATATATTTTTACTTTTTTGAAAAATTTTTTTATGCTGATTGAAATTGTTTATATTAATATACAGTATTGATTATTAAACATTTATCTATTTTTCATGGTAATCATGTAGTTAAGGGAAAAAACTGCTTTCCTATTTAGAAAATTCCTATTTATGGTTTGGGTGGCTTTTTTTGTTGCAAATTGCTTGCATTTAAAAATCTCCCTAATATTCATTCTCAAAGGTTGACACCTATGAAACCTATGCAATCAACTCAATTATTTTTTAAATATCCTAGCAAATGCATTTACCTTTTTATGCTTGGTAAATGATAGAATTAAATACATATAACTTTTGTTGATGAAATGAAATCTATAGAAAATAAATTATTTTAAAACAAATTTTCAGCATTTGTTAAACCATAATTATAACTCATCTGGACTAATGTGAAGTCTGTACTCAAAAGAAAGGTTAAACTTTGTACTTTTATTTAAGACCTAACATAGTTATTTACATTTAAGAATCCTATTATAAGTCTTTCAGAATAGGGTTGTAATTTTAACTGGTCAAAACTGATTTTGACTTGAACACTGGGATAAGAGTGGTTTAAACCATTCATAAATGACCAGAAGTGTTAAAAATAGTTTTAAATAGTCTTTTAATTTTATTTCTTTTGCAATTTAAAAGTAATTTAATAAGTAATAAAAGTAACAGTGCAGTTAAATAATATATTGTGTAGTTTATGATAATCATTGAGTAAACTGATTTACTGTTTTTGCCTCTTGCAATTGTATTTCAAGTAGAATCCCAACCACATCTAAAATGCTATTTTTTTAGAGTGTTTAAAATACAGCTAGACCTGATGTCTTGTGGGGCAGTAATGAAGTTTAAAGGCATTAATATTAAATTTATGGTATTCACATTACATCTATGCTATTACTGTTATGCTATTTGTTATTTGCTGCTTGCTGGTGTTAATTATATTATGGCACTATTAACAAATGTTAACTTAGTTTTAACATATGCTAGTAAAATATATTTGATTAGTATTGATTAAAGTGAATACAAAACTGTTATTGACCAGGACTATTAAAATCAGCTTTAAAATATTCCTAGATCAATATTCAGCTACCATAACTCCTGTTTATCTAGGTACCATGTACATAGAGTGTTATCTGTTAGAATTTTGTTCCATTTTGTTTTCATTTATACATTACTGCAATCTATTGAAAGCACTAATCCTCTGTGACACAGATGTTACACCTGTTAAAGATGGATCAAATACTACCATTGCATATGTGACACACCTGTCCAGAAAGGGTTAAAGAAAATGACAGTTTTTGTTTTCTTTCTTAAATATGAAAATAATTATTGTAAAGTATCCATTCCTTAATTCCTTGCTTTGAAATATAAACATTTTTCTAAGGAATATTAAGTGATTTTATTACAATTAGGGATTATATAAAGAAAGTTTTATTTCTCTTTTTTATTTGTAAAAGTTTATTGAGTAAGAGCAAGATAGTTTTCTACTTTGCAACCATAATTTTAATTTGTTAAAATAATTTATAATTATTGCTCAAAGTATCTAATTTTCTAAAGAACATAAGCCATTAAAATGCAATAAAAAATCATATATAAATTAGTCTGTATAAGTATACATTGATATGCAACTACTATTGTGCTGTATAGATTAGAGGAAATACAAAATAATTATACAATGAAATTGATAGTAGCAATGTGCTACAGAAAATTTTGTTTTAAAGAAATTTAATTAAAACGCTTTATGCATGTTTGTCCTTCAAGTATATTTTTTCCTTTTTTACATCATATAAAGATTAAACTATTTTAAAATTTTCATTGTTGCTCGTTGAATTAGTATCTTTATGATATTTTGCTAGGAAAAGTGTATCAGGGATGATTGTGACTGCAAGATTTTTTTTACAGTTTGAAATCTGGAATTGACAGGTTATGTTATGAATTATTTGAAAATATGTTGGACTTTTGCTCTAAGGTAGCTTTTAAGAATTTTGAAGTAGGGTCGCCTTCTCTTGCAGTGTATTTATGTATGCTAAAATTTAAACAGCAAAGGTTGATCAGTTTGACAATTGTTACGACAATGGTAAAATAAATAGGATGGATACCTAAATTATTGTTTTGGGCAGTTAAATAATTCATTTTCTCGCTGCTTCCCTGGCACAATGGTTAAAATTCAAATACTGTTTAAGGTTTGGTTATCTCCTAGGATTCCATTACATGCAAAAGACCAACTTCTTCCATATCTAGAAATAAATGTAGCACATCCTTTATGCCCATAGCAGAAATTCTGTATTTAAAATAATATGTATATCTAGTATAGAAAAAGGAGATTATCTAATAGAAATATCCTCAGGGCCAATAACCTAAAAGAGATTTTAAGAGAATGAAAGAAATAATCCAAACTCTAAATTAAAAAACAAACAAACTAAAGTTTATTTTAAATTACATCCAGTAAAATCTAAACAACTAAATATTTGACTACTGCATTATGGGAGGAGGGGGAGAACAACATTTTTTGAATTTAAGAGCATAATGTAAGCAAATCTTAAAAAAAATTGTAAAAAAAAGTGCCTGGACATTTTTCTGAATTTAATACTTTATGCAATAAATTTGATTTCTTGAGAATGGTGAAGCAAGTCAAACTGCAACTTAATGCAATCCAATTAAAACAATTCAGTTAGTGTTCTAAATATTTCTCTCTATGTATATTATATAAATGGATAAACAGTTAAAATTCACTCGCAGTTAATAGCTATTAACTAAAATTTGGCATATCACCTCAATTTAGAAAATCAAGTTAGATTGCCCTAGCTGGACTTGATTGGAAATTATAAACCTCATTTAAACCTAATAGTTTCCTTTCCTTGTTATGTGTTAGTTTCTGATTCATATTTTGGACTAGGTTTTAGGTGAGATCTGCCCAAGGGATATCAGTCACAACATAACAATATTTTTCTTGTCCTCAAAATGTTTCATCAGGTACTTCCGTTTGTGGTTGAACTATTCTTGGCTCAAAATACTGTATGTTTTCTGTATATTAAAGCAGATATGTATTTATTTGCATTTTGAGCATTGAATAAACATACTTAAAATTGAATGTTCTAACTCTTAAATTTGTATCTTTTTTTAGACACTAAAGGAAATGAAAATGTTAAATATTATGAGTTGTGAAGTTAGAGAGCTGCTGTCCATCTTTGAAATTTAAGCTTTGAGATGTCACAATCAAAATTTATTCTGACATAAATTTTGTCAAATGCTATTGAAGATGTAAATTGTCCAAGTGTTAATTTTAAAAAATGTTAAATTTCTTTTTTTTTTGTTTATTGAATTATTGAACAGAGTTTGTTTAATTTGTTTTAAGTGTTTCTACAGAGCTGTTTTTATGTAAATTGAATTAATACTTTAGTTGCATTGAAAAAAATTTTATATATTAAGCATCATTTTGTACATGAAATATTTAGATTTGTTGTTTTTATCCTGTTTCTCATCCCCCATTTATTAACCATAGATATCTATTTACCTACTGTGATCAAAATTTAGTTGATATTTTCATACATATAGTTTTATTTTAAATTCACTGGAAATTTGTTCTTCATGTTTTATACAAGGATGAAATTTTGAAGTTTTAACATACTGTTGTGAAATCTTGTTAGTCTCTGAGTTATCAACATTGTGTCTAAATAATTTAAATAGTCATTTTTTTTTATTGATAGCTTTCTAACTGAAAACAGGTTGTGTATTAAATCTAGTCCTTCCATTTGACTGGAGTTGTTGATTTTTTGCATGTGATAGAACACTGTGATGCATGATTTGTTTTTAAATTTATTATTGGGTTATGTATAGAGAAAATGAAGTCCTCAATTTTTACATATTTTAAAAGATAAAGTATCCAAAACACACTTTTTGATTGTAGTTTATTTTGTTACTCTAAGATTGGAATAATATCCTGCATTTAGTTGTATTTCAATAGAGTTAAATTATAATAATAAAATAATCACAATTGTTAATGCTATTACAAATTTAAAGTTGTAAATTAAAGAATTTTTTTTAATGCTTAAATTTGTACAGGCTCTTAGTGTTTTGGATTTATCATATAGTTCCTGTGATATAGAGAATTAGCATTTTCTGAATTTTTAGACTAGGTATTTGAACTGAGTTCTTCTTCCCTTTAATGTTATAATTTTTTAAAAAGAGTGATTTAATGCATCCATGCAACTACTTCCTCCTGATGTCAGTTTTACACTTATAAGTGTGAATTTACTATTTAAGTATCATTTGTGAGTTTACTGTTTTATATTGATCTTTGTGTTGTAAAATTTTCTTATATAATTTTTACTGTGAGTTTCAATCTGAAGGAGAGTTTTCAATTCGTTGTACTGTTTGTGTATGCCTCATTTGTAAATAACTAGAGGTAATTTAGTATAAACCTAAGCTTTTGAATTGCATTGTAATTTTTATGTGCCTAAATTACTGTATATTATATATCACAAAAATATAGAAAACCGAATTATATAAGTTATATATTATGGAGAATAGACCCAAGTAAAACATTTCATGCATTACCGTATTGTATAAATATTCCTTACATTTTTTTAATCCTTTGTCTTTAGAAAACTTATATTTTGAGTTCATAATATTTTTAGATTTTGTTATAGCATGTTTAACATATATATATAACTAAAAATTTGTTGCTAATTATCAGTGTCAAATATGTTATAGAAGTTGTATGTTTTATTTACTTTATACCTTTACTTATAATTAATGTACTTGTTTTGCAGACACCTTATCTTGCATATTTACTGATTATACCATAATTGTAATCAAAGTATTATTTTTTGATAGAGGATTTAATTTGGTATATATGTATCAAATATTGATGATAATCTATGAAAAATTGAATAAAAAACTTGTTAATTAAAATTTACTCTTTTAGTCCTTTGGTTGATAACTGTATAAAATATGTGAAATAGCAGCTTTATTCAGCATACATATTTAAATAAAATATGCTTAATGTTGGTATTTTTAAAAGTCTAAGGCAAGGGAATTAAAAAAAAAATATGTGCCAGTATAGTATGTTAAAATTATGTGTTGTTAAAAAGTTATTTTTAATTCATTGATAATCTTATTGTATATTACTCCTGGGGGAAAATATCTTGAGAAAAGTATGAAAACCAGTTCTCGGAAGTCTAACATTTTCTAGATTTTGGATTTGTAAATTTTCAAATATGATTCTGCTTTTTTGCACCTAATTCTTAATTCTTTAAGTATGTTGTAAAAGACTAAACAACATATTGATGTGGAAAAAAATTACAGCTTTGTATTTTTTAAAGTTGACTGCTTTCTGTATTGGATATTTTTAGCTAATATATTCCATTTTATAAGTATTATATTTCAATAAGTTGAAAAAAGAGAAATAAAATACACAAGTTTTAGTGTATTATCAGTATTTACTTACCTTCGCAATATAATAATGCATTTATGAAGAATTTGGATTGTGTATTTAAGAATGCTTTGTTTTCTGAATACATAAAATGTTGTACTTGTGATAATTTGTGTTTGTATTGAATGAAATTAACAATAATTCTAAAAGGATGTTTTTTGGTTATGTTTATTATTCAGTATCCATTAATACAATTTCTGAAACGTGGAACTCTCTTACACTATTTGCTTTGTTGTCTTTGTCTATTTCTGTTGTATGTAACTCTTTCTTGAAGTTCAGTAGAATTCAAAATAAAGTTCATTATACTAGATTAGCATACGTGTATGAATTTTCTGTAACACATTTAGTCACATCCTTTAAAAAGGAAATTTTAAATCTAAAGGTGTTTTGTACCTATGCAATCTCTAGCCCTCTTGTAATTTTGGGAATGAACAAGTTTCTTCTGTTAGGTGGAAGAAAAAAAATAGAAACAGTACTAGAAGGAGGATTTTACATAAAAGAATTTGGACTCTATAACTAAGCACACCAACTGGTTTCAGTTAAATCTTTGTTATGAGAAGTTAGTCTTTCTCATAATTCATTATACAATAAATATATACTAAAAATCCACTGCATAATATACAAAGAAAATTTGTTAAAACAAAAACCCCATTACTAGAAAAATATTACTTGGAGAATAATGGGAATAAATATTTTAAATTCTTGCTTTTGTTGTAGTTGTGATCATAACTTATTTTACAATCCCTTAAGTTCCATGATTACATTTTATACTTTACAAACTAAGTTTTTTTTTGAATAATAATAAAAAAAAAAAAATTGGGATGGAAACAAAAATTGCTGAAGTTTCTGATAATCTCAGCATTAATTTTTTTTTACAATATTATAATTCTTCCCTTACAGTTCATTATATTCTGTTAATTGGGATTTTTTATTTCATTAATATTTTTTAGTAATGTGAAGCTTTTCAAAAACTATTAATCGTAGATATATATTAAATAAAAAATTAAAAGGCAAATTTTTTCTTTGATTAAAGAAATCTGATTAAATGCACCTCATAATTTACTTTAAAAAAATCATGTGATAACTGGGATCACACTTGTTCTGAAATCATTGAAAAGTAAATATATTCTGAAATTTCACTGATTTTCAGGACAAATTACCATTATTTCAGGGCATTTAATTTCTGTGGAATTTTAGGACAAGTATGATCCTTGTAGTATTTTTATCTAAAGGGGTAATTATCCATTAGGGAAATCTGTATGTCACAAAAGTAGTCATATCTTTTGCTTAGTAATATATATTTTTTGAAAAATATTCAGCATTAAATATCCTTTTTGCAGTGTGTAGAATCTTATGCCAAATAATTTTAATTTCATTGTAAACATTTTTGTCAAGAAGTACTGCTAAAAATATGGAGATAGGTGTCTGCTCTTAGTGAGTGTTATTGGTTAAATTAAATTTTTTAGTACAACTTTTTTAAAGAATTGTTTAAAACTGCATATTTTTCTTTGTTATTTGAGATGTTCATTGCCATTTTTACCTCAGTTTAGTTTGCTGTGCTGAACTGTATTTCTACATTTTTCTTATTTATTTATTTATTTTGTGGTGCATTTGACTTCACATTCTCATTATAAATGTGCTTCAAATATATTTAATGAAATCTCTAGCTCAGTGTTTTGAGCTATTCAAACAGTTTATTATTTCCCGGTTTCAGAAATTTGCATTTTCTGCTTTACTTTTAAAGAAACAAGCTTCTTTTACCTTAGATTTTAAGTTGCTTTGTCTGTGTTGTGCTTTTTTTTAAAACTTGTTTTTATGATTTGCATGTAACTACAAAGAGAAAAAAAAAAAAAGATTGTACATAAAATAATGAAAAGGAAATAGATTATGGAAATTCAAGTAATTGCTGATATTAGTGTTCAATCTAGGATGAACAGTGTAAAGAATTTCAAAATGTAAAGTTATGGTGTTCAAATTCATTTGCTTATACTATAATTCAGCATATTAATGCTAAACAATGAGATTATATTAAAGTTATATATGAATTGTTTAATTATAAAAAGATATAAACACATACTTTTGGGAAAAAATGTATTTGATATTGTAGGATATTAAATTTACATGATTGTGCACATAGATGGGCTGCCCCACTCAAAAAGGATATACTTAGTCATATATGAGATTAGATTTATGTATACAAAAGTTTATTGATAAACCATATACATGATATATAAATTTTGAAAATTAAAGTTATAAAAATTAAGCTATTAATATTTATTTTCTTAATAGATAATTTTCATGTTATAAACATCTTAAATTAATTATTTTATTAGTGTCTGTTGAAGGAGGGGGAAAATGGCCTTAAACTTTGTTGTTACTGAGAAAATAATTATGAATTATAAAAATCTGGAATCATAGTGATAAATTATGAATTATTTAAAAAATCCTAAGTAAAAGGTATTTTTATTTTAGTTAAGATAAAAAATGTGACTGCTACTAGGAATATTATTTTAGATGGAATTTCTGTGTAATTTAACAATAATTAATCTTAGTGGTTGACTGGTAAAACCTAATTAATAATATATACAATATGTTGTTTATTTTGTCATTAATTTAATGATTATCAGCAACTTGCAAAATACAGTATTTTATGGAGAATGTCTTTGTATTTAGAAAAAAAGAACCTTAATCAAAACTAATGGTTGAAATTAGTCA
The DNA here is from genome assembly GCA_032207245.1 of Pardosa pseudoannulata. Lineage (NCBI taxonomy): Eukaryota > Metazoa > Arthropoda > Arachnida > Araneae > Lycosidae > Pardosa > Pardosa pseudoannulata. The sequence continues at coordinate 64,625,374 of CM063503.1, forward strand.
ATTAAATAGAAATAATTATAAAAAGCTTAATTGGTAATAACTCTTTTTAACTAAAAAAGTTTGTATATATACTGTTGGTAAAACTGATTGTATAGATTCAGTTTAGTTTTTTTTTTTTTTTTTAATTCTATGTTATGTATTAAAAATATATCCTTTGTATGATTGGAATTATTTAGAAAAAATTATCTTGCTCTGCAAAGTAGTTCATTATTCTGTGATATAACTTTTTCTTATTAAATTCTGAATGAATGTTATAACATGCCTTTAAGTTGTTAATGATAGGAAAATATATTGTTTACACATTCCTCTTATCATTTGCATATTGGATAAGTTGTTTATTCAGATTCTTAATTTAGCTTTGATGATAAGTGGTTTGATGTGGGGTTGCTGAGTGACTGTTGAACCTAAAGATAATTTTGATGTAGTCAGGGAAAGGTAAAGTAAACCTTTGGAATATTTTAAATAAACTGTATTAATCTGTTTCCTTTTCTTTGTATTATCTTTAATTTTTGATTATATGTGTCTGTACATTTCTGTTGTGCATATAAATGTACCTTGTGTAATTATGTCTTGAAGTCGGTTTCTGATTGAAACTGTAATTTTTGTTCCAATCTTTTTATATCATTTCAGTTATTGTCATGCTAAGAAAAGAACTTTGTAATGTGAGAAAATGGGTTCTCAACTTTTTCTTATAAATATATATATATGTATATATATACCAATATATATATATATATATATATATATATATATATATATATATATATATATATATATATATATATATTTATTTATATGTAGATATAGGAACTTTTAAATTTGAATGAAACCTCTTGTTTTTTCAAATTATTTCTTGCATCAGTGCATAACATCTTATGTTAAACATTTACATTATTTATGTGTTTGAAGATATGACTTCTAACTTGTTAATATATCTTTATAGCTTTAACATCATCAGCTCTCTTTGGAATTTCCATTTGTTTTTGTAATTCAAATTGTGTTAAAATTTTATTTTTTGCTTAAGAAGTTAACATTTTTCTTTGTTATCTGTGCCCATTATACTACAAAGTTTTCCGTTGTAGGTAATAACTCAATAAAAGAAGCGATGTATTGAATGTGCGTACAGTATTAATTTTTTTTTCATGTATTACTAAGGGTAACAAAGAAGTTGTGGCTTTTGTCTTTGAATCGCACCCTTTTTTCTTTTTAAAATTAAACTGGTATTTAAATTCAAATAATCTTGTTCTGTTTACTAATTTATTTTACTTTTAATTTTAAGTTTAGTTGCCTGTGATTGCATAGGGTGACAGATGTTATGCTTTTGGCTTTGAATAACCAATATTAAAGAAAAATATTATTAAAGTTAGTTGGTTGTGATTACATAGGATTATTGAAGAAAAAGCAAGATATCACTGAGAAGTATTTTTTTAAAGAGACAGCATTAATGTTAGAATTTATGAATGCAGTCATTTATCCATGGAATATTTGTAAATTTAGTGAACGTTGTTTAAAGGATACGATATGATATTTTGAGTATAGGATTTAATTGATTGGTAAGAAACTGTATGATATACTAAGTTTCTTACACTATTCTGAGATCGAGGTTTATTGTTTTTGTGTACATGTGTGTGTGTCTGTAATTTTGTGCTTAATGATGATCAATACTGAATATATTTGTTTGTACTTTTGATGGCGGCATACATTTTTTACAGTTTGCTTCTTTGAATCTAACGCAATGTAATAAAAGCATGCATTGAGGGCAATGTAATAAACATGATACAATGACGATCATGCAAACAAGTTAAATGAAAATTATCGGGAAATAGCTAATATTGTCTAGAGCTAAAGTGATAGTGAAATATCGCATGAATGTTACTAATGCATCGTTGGTCAGCAACATGATAGCTGGTTAATTAGGGGTAAAGGTAATATTAAAAATAAAGTTTTAAAAGTTAAAATATTTCAAACTTAAATATTATCTTACTTCATATCACGTTGCTGACTAAACAAGCATTAATGACAGTAATGCTATTGATGGATTTTTATTCATATTGTATCATGTTATATTAAATCTCATTTATCAAAATTCTAATCGGTTGGTTACTAATTGCGTAATTCAGGTCGAAGTTCCAGTCCATTTAATCATTTGAAGTTTTATATATATATATTTGTATATATGTATATATATGTGTATATATATATGCATATATATACATATATATTTATATGCAAGTAAATATACATATATACATATACATATACATATATATATATATATATATATATATATATATATATATATATATATATATATATATATATATATATATATATATATATATATACTGATATATAAACTTGGCAGATTTTTATCCAAACTTCTTCTCAAATTTGATTTAAATCTTTGCTAATTTTTTTTTATAATCCCCTGATATAGCTTTATTAGAATATGTCTTCAAAAATCAAAATTCTGAGTCATTTAGTTCGGATATGCTGGTATATGCAGTTTCGATGTTGTATAATAAACGATAAATTGCTTAAATTTTTATCACATGGACTGTTGTACGTGTAAAATAACAATTCCCTTTTAAACCGATGTGATGAAAAGAGTAGTGTGAGCCTTTTCTGATTTGAAGTTACGCTTTAGAGTGTAAAGATTCCTTGGTAGCAAATAATGAACTTCTTCAGTAGTTCTACTCTTTGAATGGAGAATTCTCATTAACACTAGAATTACGGAAGGGATTATTTTGAATCCTGCTGGACATTTCTTTTCTAGCATAAAGTTTTTGATTTTTTAAATAGAGTCTTTATATAACGGAGGCTTAAGATCTTCCAAAAAAGTTCGTCATGTAAAAAATTCGTTAAATAGAAATTTTAGAAAATTCTTTGGAACATTTCTTGAAATTTTTTTAGAGAAATTAATTATAGAATTATATTTTGTGAAATGTAAAACATTTGCATAAAGAGTGTTGTATGACAGGAATTTATATGCACCATACATTCAGAGAATGGGAAATTTTCCCAGAATTTATGGACAAATTTCTGCTATCGATCCATGATAGAGAAAAAAAATCATTAAATGGAAATTTCATTTCATGTAAAACAGCTTCTGTATTCAAGGTTTCTCAGAAATATTGGAAAATTCTCTAACATCTATTTAGTGAAATTTTCTAATTTCTTCAAATAAAAGTTGTCTATACAAAAAGACTCAGATGAATTTTTTCTTTCTTATTTTATTTAATTCAATGGGCTTTACTTATGATTTAAATATTAATTATTTGGGCACAAGTGAGACAATGCTTACGGTTGATTGTCTTAGAAAATCTAATTCAAAGATATTTTAATAACTAACAAATCTTTTTCTGGTTATAGAGAAGTTTATAAAAGCCATTGAAGCCTGAAAATGTATGCATTTTTATTTGCAATCATTAGCTTCACTATAATCGCTCTAGTGTGCAAATTCACATGAGTAGGCCTCCTTTTTAATGTCTATAATATCGCTTAATTGTAGTAAAATTGTACACGTTTAATGGATTATTTTCTTAAGACCTTGCAATGCAATCATTGCGATGTCCTGTATATTGAACAATAAATATAGAAGCTTAGATTATGTAGATTTTATATTTTTTTTTTAGCATGTGCAAAATGCAGATATATAGGTGGCTTTCTAACTCAGGCTTCCTATTGGATTTTCGCTGTCATAACAGGAACGCTGTAATGCAGGTGTTAATGAAGCACTGGATAATTATTGCTAAGTAGCTGTCTTGTTTATCCAAATAAGCCTATACTAACATCCTTCGGTGCACTGACACAGTGACACTGCATCATGGATAATTTTCTAGTATGTCAATGTAATAACTTGTATGGATAGACAAAACAGCTACTCAGCAATAAGTATCCAGTGCATGGTCGGCTAAAGTGTATATTTTGATTCTCCTCAAGTTAAAACTTGAGAGAACTGCTCTTTTCTTTATTTCTCTCCTTTCTTAGTATTAGGAAACATTGTAGAAAAATCGCCTTGAATATTGCAAGAAATTTTTATGATTTGAATATCTTCAGTGTTTAATTTAATTTCAAATAACTGTCTCCTTAAACTGGCTTGTAATCATTTATTTATTTATTTATTTTTTAAGTGAAATGATTTTGAAACATTTTTGGTAGCTGCAATATATTTACTTTATTTCTCGAGATTGAATATTTTTGTATACAAGTTGTACACGCTCTTTGTTGTAGTTGTTATGCACTGATGCTTGCATTAGATGCAAGGTTTATTTCAATTTAACATATGTGTTAAAATTACTTCTCATATACATATTATATGAAGTGTTTGAATACTTTAAGTGCAGTCTGTATATAGTAGAATCTGTTTAATCTGAACAGAAAATGAAAAACTTTTAATATTAAGTACCATGTACTGTTATAACCATATTGTAATTTATCTAATGTGATACAAATGCAGTTAGCTGGCCTACTTACTTATTTCAAAGGTTAATAATATTTGTCAGCGTTGTTTGGTATAATACATAATCTAGTGGAAATGTAAGTTCCTTTTACCTACATTTCAGATAGTGGTTTTATAAAGGAAATATACTGTCAGTTGATTTCCTTCTACAGCTTAAGAAAAAGAAACAAAAATGCTGCTACGAAATATCCAAATATGTGCTTAAAATAACTTTAATTAAAGATAACACGTGTGTAGGAGTTAGAAAAGTAATATAAATAAAAAAAGGGCCTCAAATTATCCAGGTTCTACTATGTGCATAATATTTGTGTCAGGTTGTTTCAGATGTAAATTTATCATATTAGAGAAATAAAACGGCGAATTTCGAAGATGAATCCGGGAATTATGAATATAGGAATTTTTAGACATTCAGCTAAGATATCAGTTATTTTAAAAACAACTTTAAGGAAATTAGAGTTGTCATTTAGTTTTCTGTATAATTTTCTGTAATTAATATAATATATTGTTCACATTTATTTTATTGGTGATTTATTACAGAGCTTCAGGAGATATTGTTTGTCTAAAATTATTTAAAATAAAAGTTATGACTGATATTGTGTTTTTCTCTTTTTTGCTTTTAATATTTTCATTTCAGATATTCATGTTGCACTTTAATTTTGGGAGGGGAATGTGCACAGCACAATTTTTATTGAATATGAAATAGCTTTTTAAACCATATTGCTTTGAGATATCAAGATCTGGTTGTTTTTATATTAAGCCTTTCAAGGCCCATGGCCTAAATTTTTTTTTTTTTTTTGGGGGGGGGGGAAGAATCAACTAGGATTCTATTTTTATGTGTGAAAAATAGAAAAGAAAAAAAAGCAAATTACAGTTATTGCCTGTGTTGGAATAAACATAGAGCACACCAGAAAAGGTAAAATAATAAATAAAATAACAATAAATGTTGTTGAAAACTAAGTCTTAAAATTTTATCAATAAAAAATATTTAATGTACAACAATAAATTTTAGTTTTTTCTAGAAAAGTTTCAGTAGCTTGTTAATAAGTTTAAAAGAATTGAAATTTATTTTATTTAATGACTAGTAATAAGTATGGATAAACTTTATTTAAAACTTCTGTGTTAATTATCAATTATTTCATCATAATATAAAGCATTTTGTTCGAGATGTAAAACAACTAAAGAATTTAATTTTGATTGACTCAGTGTCGTAAATAATTTTTTACTCGTTTTAATAGTAAGAGTACTCTTTCACCAGATGCATTTGATATAGGCAAAGTTAAATATATTCATAATAATATTTCTATATTTGGAGATGTTGATTCTATTTTTGTGCTCTTTATAAAATTGCGGCATACCTCAGATGACAACGTTAAATTTTAGCTTTTGCAAATTAATTTGAATTGAGACAATTCCTTGTCCAATGTTTTAGTATCAGTGTTGTCCCTTGCTTGTAATTATAAAAATGCAATCTAGTTTTGTTTATTTTATACATTTGTGCAACAAAAAAAGTGAGCTATCTTATTTACAAATCTTTCCTAAATAGCTGTTTGGCTGGGCCTTAGACATTTGTTTATGCCAATAGTTCTCAAATTTTTATCCCATGGAACCCCTTAATAAATATTACTTAAAGAGTAACTAAGACCTATTATTTATTACTTATCAAACATAAGCATAAAAATTAAATTATGTAAAGCAGCATAAAAATGTTCCTTGGTTTGTTTTAGATATATATTAGATTAAAAATTTGCAAAAGTTAAAAAAAATTTATTTACAACATCATAAATTTTTAATAAAAGAGTGTATCCAGATTTTTTTTTAAATTTTAAGAATCAAGTACGTCGACAAAATATCGATTTAATATGAAGGAAAAAGTTAAATGGCTATCGAAAATTTAAAAAAAAATCGATAACGACAAATATAAAATTAATTTCTGATACAAGAGCCTTCAAACATTAAAATTTAGTCCCTTAATTCACTCATCTATTGTTTTTTTTTGGAGCGCTACTGTCTACTGTTTTGCTACACGAGGGCTAACTGTCTATTGGAGGCTTGTACCAAGGCCATAGGCTAAATATCCAATAAGTAGGATGAAAAATTTCTTATGCAATATCTTTTCTTTAATGAAAACACAATAAATATAAAAATGCATGTCTTAAAGAGGGTGAAAATAATTTATTAAGGCCTAATCAATTTAAACAAGAAAATTTAAGTAAAATATGTACAAAAAATTTAAGATTAAAGTATAAAATTACGCAATGCAGTACAATAAGAGTTTAAAAAATTACGAATAAAAAGTTACACTGTGCAAAAACAAGTTAAAAAGATAATTTCAAGACTAGGTAAATTATAATAAGAATATTTACAACACAGTGTGAAAAGTTATACAGTTAAAATTAACATTAAAAATTCAGTTAAAATAGGATGGGAGAAAAGCTCAGCTCAAGTTTTGTGGCTCCATCTATTGGACATCAGGGAAAGTGGGGTATCGTTATGAAGGGATTTCTAATTCATTTCTTCCCAATATTTTATTCTTTTTTAAAAGACCTCAAAACTTTCAAATTTTCGATTTAAATTTTTTATATATACTTCTGCACATTTTTATATAATTACTTTTGCTATATCTAAAATTAAACGATAGTTATGGGGAATAAAATTATTTGCATAATTTGTGTCCGTATATAATTTAAACGTAAATTATTTTCTCCGATTATTTATATTTTTAATTTGGGCGCATGGTATAATAAAATATTTCTAATAGCTCCATGAAACTTAATTAGTACATATAAATTAATTACCCTATATTTCCACGTATTAGGCGACCAGATAAGATGAGGTATAAATTTTCAGACAATTTTTACAATTTTAGCATATATCCGCTATAAGGCGACCTCAAAATTCTCAATATTGTAATGCGTAGATTGTAACGATCCGTTACATGACCCTAGCGAAAGAAGAACGGAAGGTGACCTTTCGAAGTAGACAATTACGGTTAGCGGCATGTAGAAACGGGCGGTCCTAACAATAGCTGTTTGTGTACTAGGTCCCGTCACCAGACCCACGACTCACGCTTAAAGAGACGTAATTGAAAACTGTCCGTGCTCTGGAGCCAGCGCGTCTGAGTCATTGTAAGGGCTATTGGAGTGAAAAGACTCGGGTAATGATTATTAATCGAGGGACGCTGTAGTGCACATATGGCCCGTTAGCGGTAGCGAAAAAGGAATTTAAGTTGTTTGGGTCGGTTGATTTAAAGACGACCTTTCGGCCACATCTGGAAACGGATCAGCTGATCCAGGCAGGAAGTGACCGCAAGATTGCGTCATCCTGGTTCTGGAAGGTTCCTGAAGAATCACGTGAAGGGAACCGGGACCCCTATAAAAGAAGATTGGCTGAGCCAAGAAGGAGGCTTTTTCTTGAGAGTTGCTTTGGGTGCTGTTTGTTTTGTGGAGCTCGAGAGGAGTCCACTCGTCTCTCCGATATCCGGAGTTTGCTTGTTTTAGAGACCGCCATCGTCTCTGCTTTGCTAAAACGTCGTCTTTTGACTTTGGGATCTCATTCCCGTTATCTTAATATTTTTTTCTACTTTGTGCATAGAAGTAGGTCGTTGAGAGTGTCCCTTACTCTCATATTTGGATCATCTTGCATCCTGAGTTTCCTCAACGAACTCCAGCATGATACGCACTCTGAGCGTTTGAACCTTAGTGTGGAAGCTAACTGTACTGATAGTCAGCCGGAAGTTATAGTGTCAGCGTTTCGTACCGGCACTAATTAGTGAACTGTTCTAGTGATTTAGAAGAACTAGCTTCATTGTACCCACGCATTGTAATTGTGTTAATGTTATCTCAGCACGAGATCCCAGAAGATTTAGAATCTACTGAACCTGTACATAGCTGTACATAATTTATTCACCTGAATAAAATATTTAATCAAGAGTAAACGGTTGTCCAGCCTGTGTCATTGACGGCTTCGCCTACCCCCTACTCCAAGACGTCACAAGATATACGGAACTAACAAACTTTATTTTTTAGCACCTTGCAGCACCCCACTGGGATTGTTGCATTGATTAATACTGCATACTTGTTTATGAAATTATGTTTTATTCGTAGTTGTTCGACTTGGCAACTATGCGACTAGTTATGCGTTTGGCGAAAAAGTAAAAGTGGAAACATTGATAAAATCGTTTAAAAAGTGTGGGATTTCTAATACTATGGATGGCACTGAGGACGATATGTTATGGGATTCTGATGACGACTCAGAATTCGACTCATTAGGTACAGAATGGGACCCATATGATGAACTCAACAAATAAGTGAGAATATACTTGAGCCCTCAGATAATGAATGGGAGGGTTTTGCAGGATTTTAAAAACATTGGTGAGTTACTTGATTCATTTTATAATAATGTTTTGCAATCAATTTTTTTTTACCTGTCGTATAAGACGACCTCGGATTTTGGTCAACATTATATATAGTAATAATTATAATTTGTAGTAATGATTATATTCATTATAGGATGAGGATGCCCTTTTCCTTTTTATTTTTAGTAAAAATTTATTTGTATAATTTAAAAATTAATTTCAGGTACCACTATATACAAACATTAAAATTTAGTCCTTCAACTGACTTTCCCCTCTCATTTTGTTCTTTTGTTAAAAGATCTCAGGAGTATTAGATTTTCAAATTATCGTTTTTAATTTTTTTTTATTTATTAAACTGCAAATATTTCTGCACAATTTAATATTACTTTTGCTATATCTCAAATGAGACGATAGTTTAGGTTAATAGACTTATTTGCGTCATGTCACGTTTATACCTAATTTAAATGTAAACGATTTTTCTCAATTTACATATCTTTATAATTTGTGCACATAGTATTTTATAAACTATTTCCAATAGCTCCATTAAATTTCGTGAAGTACATATAAAGGACATATATTTAAACATTAAATTTTTATCATTAAAATTATGCTTTTTTTCGTATTTTTTAACTATTACCAACCGAATTAACATGTGAATAGGATATGATTTAAAACGGTTTACGATGTGTAGTTATAATGTCATGAAATACATTCATGAAATAATTTGTATTGTGGATGTAAAATATTTTCTGATATCTTGCGCACAACTCTATCTATTTTTTTTTTGCATTTTAGTGCAGAGGGTAAATAAATATTCCGTTTTTCATAGTGTGAAGGCCCCAGGACCGTAGCCAGAAATTATTTTCGGAGGGGGACCAAGGGAGAAAGACATCTTTATTTTGAATGATACTTCAACTGATGAAAGGGAAAGCACTGTATTTCCAGAATACAGTGCCGGAAATACAGTGCTGTATTTCTGGCCACCGGAAGACTTTTATGGTCTGAGCGCGTTTTTTTTTAAAGAAAGTGACTGTTTATATTCATGAACAGCTAGGCAGATAGCACACACACACACACAAACGTGGGACATTGCCTATCTACAAAATGGTCTTTCAAAATTTCGGGGGGGGGGATCAGTCCTCCAAATCCCTCCCCCTGCCTACGGCTTTGGAAGGCCCCCTTTGTTCAGAACACTAACCACTGTAACAATAAGTTACATTCGGTCACCCCGTGTGTCTTCGAAGGTGACATGCCGGGGCAGGACCGGTTTGAATGCAGAGCGACTTCGGACTTCTCCCAGCCAATAGCGGTGTCCGTGAATTTTGGGGAATTTGGACCTTCTCCCCTCGCCGTTCTGGAGTGGACTCTTTTTTTGGTCTTCGCGAGAGTCGGAATATTTTTGGACGGACAAAGTTTTTTCCTGAACGAGAGAGGTGAACGGCTGGCGTCTACGTTTTTGTGGGAGAACCCTTGGCAAAGAAATTTTTGCTTTTTTTCTTAGGTCGACGCCGACTCGAGAGCAGTCTTCAATCAACAAAATGATAAGTTGATTCATTTGTATTCCTTAGGCATTTATTATTGTATAAAATCATTTAATCAAGACCTATTATTCATGTGTTTCTTGAGTTTTAATTTCTGTCTCAAACACTAGGCCAACGTAACATTATTATTTTTACATTTTTTGGTGCCGTGACCAGGATTATGATAATGTGCGTTGGTTTGGTGATTGAGATAGTTTGAATCTCTTAATTTTTAAGTAACTTAGCTTAAACTTTTAAATAATTAAGATGACCATGGCTATATTTTATTTTTAAGATTAATTTAATTTTTTTTTACTAAATTGTATGTCCATGGCTGTGTTTGAAATTCTAATACTCTTCCCTACTCAAGCATGAATTGTTTTATATTGATTTAGCTATGTAAAAATATTAATTTGTATATATGTTAAATGAATTGCATGAAATATATTTTAATTTGATTTGAAAAGGTATTCACGTGGTTGCATTTTAAGACAATGATCTTATTGAGATGAATTCAAGAATATAGATGATTTTATTTTTATTTATTTGTGCATTTTGTGTTTCTATAAATAATTTTCATATAGGCTCCATTATTTTTTTTTGGTATTTTGTGTTATCATTTCGTATTGAATGTAAAATTGTTATGTTATGTGATAGGTATGCTTAATACTGATAAAAATTGAGACTAACTTGAAATAATACCATAAAATGTTTTAATAATTACTAAAGAATGGTTATACTTTTGAAAAATGTTAATAACCACCGAAATCAGCTGATCTGAATTCCACATGTTTCGACCAGACTACAATAGCGCGGTGAAGCAGTGTCTGGGATGTTAACAGTTCGGTTGAATAGGCGTACGTCTCTGATCGGTAGCGGTAATGATTCCGAAACATTGCCCTGAGAATTCCAGAATCGGGACAGCTAGCGAATGAGAGTTGAACTAAAAAAAGTAGCTGTAACCTTAGCTGGAGTTCTCAGGTAACTGGAATCGTAACTGACCAGAAAACGGTTGACGGGACCGTAATTGACCCCCCAGGTATGAAAAGCCTAGAATTTTGCGACTCGGGGCTTTTCGACATTCTTTTACGTAGGTGCTTTGACCTCGTGGAGGCTTCCGCGACTTTTGATCGGAGCCAGCTTTTCAGTGATTAAGTTCGGGAGACTCGTAAAGTCCGCTGACAGAAGGAACGGCAGGGTCTCGGACACTGAACGGGGGATAGAATGGGTTTGAATTGCACCCTGGAAAGGCCTCCCCATTTTGTGAAATTATTTTAACTTTTTTCCGACTGTGATCTTCGTGGTAATGTTATGCAAGCAACAATCCTCTACATTTCGACTTGTTTTGGGAGAATTAGAATCCCTTTGTATACGAGTATTTACTCAAAAAAAAAAAAAAAATAAAAGTGATTTCCAATTCTATTATAACTGTGATCCTTCTTCATGCTGCTTCTTCACTCAAGAACACTGAAGTCGGCACAATACTATATCAATATCAATATCAGATAGAGAGATAATACAATTTGATTTCCAAAATTAAACGTAACTTACATTTTAACCCTTATTACATTTTTTTTTGCATCATTTTAGTTGTCTTTTCTGAAAATGTTTAACCTATAAATCCTTTAAAAAGGACTTCATATATTGTAAATCAATCTCTTTTTAAATAAGATAAATACAAAACAATATAATGCAACATATATGATTAAGTAGTCTTAAAAAACTAATCCAAGTTTGTAACAATAAATTATTCTTAAACGTAAAAAGGCAGAGAAAAAATGAAACAGTTTTTTTTCACTAAATATTTTTAGTAACTGTAACAATAAATTACATTCGGTCACCCCGTGTGTCTTCGAAGGTGACATGCCGGGGCAAGACCGGTTTGAATGCAGAGCGACTTCGGACTTCTCCCAGCCAATAGCGGTGTCCGTGAATTTTGGGGAATTTGGACCCTCTCCCCCCGCCGTTCTGGAGTGGACTCTTTTTTTGTCTCCGCGAGGGTCGGAATTTTTTTTGGACGGACAAGGTGGTTTGCAGAAGGGGCGAGAGGAACGGCTGGCATCCGTGGCGTGTGGATGAACCTGTTTGGAAGATAGAATTATTCTATTTTTTTTGTTTTAGGATTGACGCCGACTCGAGAGCAGTCTTCAATCAACAAAATGATAAGTTGATTCATTTGTATTCCTTAGGCATTTATACTATCATAAATAATTTAATCAAGACCTATTATTCATGTGTTTCTTGAGTTTTATTTTCTTACTCAAACACTAGGCCAACGTAACATTATTACCAAAAAATGTAAAAATAATAATTTAATAATCCCATTTTGTGAGATTATTTAATCTTTTTTTTCCGACTGTGATCGTCGTGGTAATGTTATGCAACAATCCTTTACATTTCGACTTGTTTTGGGATAATTAGAATCCCTTTGTATATAGCCATTATTCACTCCAGAAAATAAAAGTGATTTCCAATTCATTTAAGTCTGTGATCCTTCTTCACGCTATTTCTTCACTCAAGAACATTCAAGGCGTCACAATAGCATCAAAACTATATACTTTTAAAATAAGAAAGTAGATATCTAAATATACATAAGCAGCAAAAATACTAATTGAAAAAAACCTTAATAGAGTAATAAAATCGCTGAAATGTTTAATTTCTGTTCATTTTTGGGTTCATTAAGTGTCGTGCGAACCGTTTGGTAATAATTATAATTTGTGATAATAATTATATTTGTTATAAAAGGATGAATTATGTTACCCTTTTTGCTTCTCATTCCTGGTAATATTTCATATTTAAATAAAAAAGGAGTTTTTAACTTTCAGTCTACTTTCAGATACAGAAAAGACCAGGGCTTCGAACCGTAATTTTTTTTGTTCCGGTTTTCGTTCCGGTTCAACTAAAAAATTAATATCGGTTCAGTTCCGGTTTTCGCTCCGCCAAAAATAACGGTTTTCGGTTCAGTTCCGGTTTTCGCTCCGCCAAAAATAACTGTTTTCGTTTCAGTTCCAAATGAATAATTTCATTTTATGTATATTCTTATTTGTACTAAAAATATAATTCTATCATAAACAAAAAATGTAATTCTATCAAAATTTAGAAGATTTTATTCTTTTTTTAATTGGTACACTATGTGAATTGATACAAACAACAGGCCTAATGAAATACTACTATTACGAAACATTTGAATCGCCGCCATTACCAAACACCCATTTGATGCGCAGAAGATTTGATAGATGCTTCATGCTACGTCACTTAGGGCCTCTCCTGTCTATTTACTTCTCCCTGATCTAAACAGTCTATACAAACATCCGTGGATGATCGCATGCTGAGATGTGAAAAATAAAATATAACTCGATATTTTTCTTAAAAAATCATCTATACTTCTAGTTTAATCAACTGAATTAAATATGTCTTCTACAAGTAGTTTCATGCGAAACTGAAACAGAAAAATACTAGTGAATATCAAAATAGGAAATCGAGAAGCAGTATACATGTAATGATAATTATAAAGTTGACGTTAAATTAGAAAATATTGATAAGTTGGTAACAGTAACAAAATGACTGAAAGATATATCGAACCGAAATAAACCGATATTTTTTCGGTTCAGTTCCGGTTTTCTTTCCGACCAAAATAACGGTTTTTTCCGGTTTTCGGTTTTCGGTTCAGTTTCGGTTCGAAGCCCTGGAAAAGACTCTATATAAGTTTTGCATTCTAGTGCAGAGGGTGAATAAAAATTCACTGTATAATTACTTTTTCATACTATGAACATTATATAATATTTTAATAAAAACTGGATATCTAAAGATATATAAGTGGAAAAAATACCATTTTAAAAAGAGTCATAATTATTTTTTAAAAAATCTCCAAAAATCTAATTTCTTTTAAATTTTGGACTCATTAAGTGTATAAAGGGTCGTTAAATAATTTTTAGTAATAATTGTAATTTGTGGTAATAATTATATAATTTATGAGATGATGGATACCCTTTTTGCTTCTTATTCTTAGTTACTTTTCACAATTCAACGAAATATGAATTTTTTTTTCAGTCCAATTTCGTCCAGCTGAAAGTCCACTGTCGCCTTAAGGGGTCTGAACATCCTTAAATTTTTCAAAATATCCAATTGTTAAAAAAAAAATACCCACGAAAAAAAATTATTTTTGCGAAGTTAGAAAAACACCCGAAAAAAAGGTCATGTTTTTTAATGAGTTATGGAGTAAAATATATCAACTCATTCATCAAAGATGTATAGTAAAAAAAATTAAGGTAGTTTTTTTCTCAAGTTGAGAATTTCACTCCTGTGAGCATGATTACACTTGAACACTTATTGCATGTAATTTTATGAAATTTTCCAATACATTTTTAATCTTTTTTTTAAACGTGGGGAGACTTGCGTGTTAAGCATTCACCTATACTACGCCGGGGAATTTATCGACCATTTTATTAGAGGAGCACCGTATATGTGGCTCATTCATGGAAAATGCATAGTTAAAATCTTTAGAGTAATTTTTTCTCAAACCTTGAGTTTTCACCCCTCTGCACATGATTACTCGTGAACTATTACATGTAATTTTATGCTATTTTATATATCATTATATTCTTTATCTTTTATTTAAACGTGGGGGCACTTGTCTGTTAAGCATTCGCACATACAACGGCGGGGAATTTATTGACCATTTTATTATATGAGCAACTGTTCTTTTAAGGGCAATATATGACTGAGAACTCTTCAATGGAATGTAGAGGGAATTTCTTATAAAAAGCGAACACAACTTTTGAGCAGTTATCATGTCGGAACCTAAGAGTGCGCTTCAAGTTTTGTTAAATAATCAAAATAGTTCCCTAAGATTTTTAGAACCTAGGACTTTGCTTAAAACACTGGCACACAGAATTTCTTTCCAGTGGATTCCTGACCATTGTGGAATTTTGGGTAAAAGCTGGTACACTGGCTAAAAAGGGACCTTGATAGATCATAGCATGAACCGCCCTCTTTCATTTCATATTGTCACGAAGATTTGAAAGAACACACCGCTTAACTTAACAGATGAATTTATTGAAGCTAAGTAGCAACTCGCAACTTTACAAGATCAGGAAGTTGCCTACAACTAGTGGATATCAGCTTTTATACCCGAACAGAATATTCGAGAAATAACTAATTTACATATTAAAGAAAGATCTAGAATGTTCAAGAACATAAGGAAACAATTAACAACATTTTAAAATTAAAAATCCGTACTTTGGATAAACCGGCATGGCAAGCAACGAACCCACAATCTTCGGGACTGGATCGTGTGCTTTAACCATTCGGCCACTCAGCTCGTTGGCTAAGTTTCTTTATGCGGCAATATAACTAAATTGTCTGTTAATCTGACTCTTAAAAAAAACTTTTGAACTAGATATGGTTCGACGTGCGACGAATAAGAGATGGAGGATTTTAGGGGAAGAGAGAGCTGTTCCCAGTTTTCCGAGAAAGATTGCAATGGCCCTTTTTAGAGGTCTGACTGGACATGACTGTTTACAAGACCATCTCTACAGAGTTGGGGTGGTGGATTCACCGGACTGTGTTTTGTGTGACTCTAGTCATCCAATGACTTTTGAACATTTAAATAATTGTGTTGTACTTTCTCAGTATGAGGACATTGTATTAGAGAGCCCATGAACTAATGGCTTAGGCGCTAATTGTTCAGTAAAATTTGTAAAATAAATAAATAAATTATAGGATCACCACATATGAGGCCAATATTACTCCCAAAGAGAGTACAAACAGGCAAAACTGAGTAAGTTAGAAGCAGGGACCAAGCAGAAGGTTTCCAGGTTTGGCCTTCCACCTTCAGAGGTATCGTTTGAGAATTTGAAGGAAATTGCAACCACGAATCTATTTTATGTGCCCCAGCTACCATTAACAAACACATGGCCGGTTCGAGCCTCGATCCAGAATCCTTCGATTATGATAGCGACTCCTTTGATTTTCTAATAAGTAAAACTATATAAAAGTCTCAATATGAATACGAGGGTTGAAACATTAATAGTGGCAATACTGCTGTAAAAACGCTACGCAACCAAACCAAAGAATATCGCGTATACAACACGTGAGCTACATACCTACCTTACCTCTCAGCAAAAAGACTCGCCACGCGCAGTCGTAGTGACGCGAATAACTGATCCTTGTATTAGCTTGCGGTCTAGAGTAAGTACTGTCAGGTTGTTTTTAAAACAAGAACAGTGAAGTTGGATAAAAATTTAATGTTGTACAGGACTACAATGTCATCTAGGGTACCAAGAGGCTTGCGGGGAATCTGCATTGCCTTACAGAACTGTAGCAAGATGGGTAAAAGTCTTTGATGAATGACGCCAAATTGTGACGGACATGCATCAGCCAGGTCGTTCTACTTTCAGCGAAGCAGATGTGCATGCTGTTGCCCTACTAATGGATAATGATCGACGCCATCTGACGTGCTTTACCATCCACCATATTCTTCAGTTTAAGCCCTTGTGACTTTGATTTAATTCCTTAAATGAAGAAACCACTTCGTGGCATTCGCTTCAGAACTGTTCCAGAGATTCTTTCGTCAACAGACCGGTCCATTCGAACTATCAACCGAACAGGCACTGCTACAGGTGTTTTGAGACTTCTTCATCGTTGGAAACGAGTTATATACAATGCTGGCGACTATACTAAAGGACTATAAAACATGGTGACATGAATGAATTTTGTATTCTATGTAAATAAATAATTGCCACTATTAAAGTTCCAACCCTCGTATAAATTTAAACATTGCAGTGGCAAAGAACAATTTTTATATCATCTGAAATACTTAAAATTATTTCTAAATTCTATTAACTACCAGTTTTTAAAATACACATTAAGATTTTTAAAATATATGTTTTATTATATTTAATTTATGGAAGTATATTTAATAAAATACGTTACATATGAAATTTTACATTTAAAATTTAAAACAAAGCGTGACTCGTGAACGTAAGTTCATATTCTAAATTAGAAAGTGCCATCTAATTTTCATTATATTTTATCAATTTCTTATCTATTTGCTGCGCAATCAATGACATTTTCTAATACTGAGATATTATGATATATTTAATAATGAAGTTGCATTAACTCAGTTTATAGTTTGTGAGACATAACAATTCAAACTCTATTGCAAATTGTTCTTTGAACTCATGTTTAAGGTTGTTGAGACCTTTCAACTATAAAAATTGTTGTCTAATAAAAATGCATTATACTAAGCTTACGTAATTATTCGTGTTACAGCTATTAATTTTTGCTGCTATGCCACATCAGATTGGAAAAATAAGAATTGCCAGGCGACATTTACTAAGAGACGTTGTAGGCATCACATTTATTTTTACTACCCACGATATGAGATCCAAAGGCGTATGTTCTCTGTCACTGAACAAGATTGATGACTTTGCCGTTGCTCGTTTTATTTTTTTTCACATGCTTACTTAATCGTAATTCTTGTATTCCTTTTTATTGTTACTTTTGCTGCTCTTGATTTCAGTCAAAACACTGAAAGCATAAAGTGTTTACATACATTCATTCCGTACGTTTATGCATATATATATATATATATATATATAAATATAAATATATATAACTATATATATATATATATAAATATATATATATATATATATATATATATATATATATATATATATATATATATATATATATATATATATATATATATATAAATATAGATATATATAAATATTATATATATATATATATATATATATATATATATAAATATAAATAAATAAATAAATATATATATATATATATATATATATATTTATATATATATAAATATAAATAAATATATATATATATATATATATATATATATATATATATATATAATATATATATATATATATATATATATATATATATATATATATATATATATATATATATATATATATATATATATATATATATATATATATATATATATATATATATATATATATATATATATATATATATATATATATATATATATATACTAGCAAGTTGGCCCGTGCTTCGCTACGGTGAACTTAATATATTACTTTTAAACAAAGATTTATTTTTCGTGAATAACTCTCTAAATTCGTCACAGTTCAGTTCGGGTCATTGGCATGTTTATATATTTCTATTATAAGCGTATTATAACATTATTCAGTTTTTATAATCGAATTTGTCTTATATTAAATTTGCTCAAACTTTTTTTATTGTAAAATATAAGCTTAACCCTAAATTGCATTACTGTATTACTACTGTACGTTGATTAGCAAAGTTAACAGATCTTGCCATATTACGTGATAGAATAGGAAGCACAGGTTTTGACAGCAACAGTGCTAATTTTGTTGGTAGTAATAAATGTTTTCCAAAATTAAGGAAATTTATGACAAATCACATAGTTCTGTATGAAACAGAAACTCACATTCATATCGACAACCATATGAATATGAAGATAACTATATAAAATGATAGATTTTATTTGGCCATGAGAGTCACTGAAATTTGTACTTTTTGTACTTAGAATATTGTTGATATGCATTTCATTGTAACATAAAAATGAACCAAGAATTAAATTTAAAATTAGTTCTCATATAAAAATGCTATAATTTGAGTCACATAGAAATGAAAGTGAATCACTTTATATCTCAAATACAGTTCAAATCGAATAGATACTAAGCAGACGATTTTAAATAATATAAAATAAGAAATGAATAAATGAAATATTTAAATGAATGACGTCATAATGATAGAAAAATATCATTTTCGCCTATTTATTATGTGATGAATTGAACATTTTAATCTCCTGCTTTTAACCGTGGAAAACTGCGTTTAAAACAATTACTTGGGATGACGTCACATTGCTAGAAATATTGCTTCTTTCCCTTAGATATGATGCGATAAATTAAAAACTTAATCGTTTGCGTTTAACCGGGGAAAATAATGCTTGGAATAATGACATGAAATGCTCGAAAAAGGGGGAAGGAATGAATTTCGAACGTTGAAAATTTACAAAAACCTTCCCAGGGATATACCTAAACATTTCCCAAATTTTCACGGCGATTGGATGCATAGTTTTTGAGTCTATTGAGTACAGACAGACAGACAGACAGACACACACAAATTCATTTTTATATATATAGATAAATATACATATATATATATATATATATATATATATATATATATATGTGTGTGTGTGTGTGTGTGTGTGTGTATCTGTAATATATCAAAATTATTTAACTCTAATATTTCTTTAAAAACCCTCTCTCTCCCATTCTAATTCCTTCAAATCTTTTTCCCAACCTCTAAATAGTTTAATCATCGGAGTATTTTCCACTTAACATTCCTTTCTGTCCAAAAACTGCAAACTTTCTGTCTATTCAGCAAGTTTCTCAGCTGTTGGTGGCAAATGGTTTCACGTTCAGCTGATATTGCATTTAATTCGCTTATTAAGTTGTTTTTTTTACTGCGGGAAAATTCTTTCTGTCATCGCTCTTGGGTGCACCTCTGTCCGATCAGAGTGAACTCTGTGGCTTTTCTTTGTCTGTTGTCCAGTAGAATGGATGTGCGTTGTAGCTGCTCTGGAATAAAGTTTCAATTAGACTTCTGGCGTTCTCTTCAATATGAGGCCCGACTGCATCTTTATTATTGCAAGCTGTTTAGCTTCTCCTTATCAAGGAGTTTTATAAAAAATGGATCACACACACACCACACACACACACACACACACACACACACATATATATATATATATATATATATATATATATATATATATATATGTATATGAAATATGGGCTAGATTCATCCAAAAGCACAATAGATTTTATTTCTAGTGAAGATACATCAAATCAATACAACATGCAAGAACTTTTAGGACATCTTGCACACAAACCTTTTAAGTAGGGATTTCTCAGGTAAAAAGACTACGAATAATCCTTAAGTACATTTGATCACGTGATAAAAAATACCCATGTTTAAAGATAATGCTTTTACTATTGACTAAAGAACTACAAACAGAGGCTGAATTAAGTCTATAGCGTGTCTGGAGGGAAAAATCAGAATTACCGCGCAAACCTCAACGTAATTTATGAACAGGAGTTATTCATTTAACATTAAAATATGTAAATAAGGAATTTTAACATTATATAAAATTCTATTAAAGTAAAATCCTAACTTAAATGTTTTCTGTTTTCCATTAAAAATATCTAGATTTCCTATTGACAAATTTTAAATCCACATTTTTAATAATAATGGCGACGAACACTCATTTCCTGACGTCTTGAATTTAGAAACGCAGCCCCGTTGATTCATTTTTCCCGCTCATTGTAGAGGTACTATATCTTCTGGAATAGACTAGAAGTAATTAAAGGATGTGATTGATTACCGGAATGACATCATTCCTGGAGCCACACTCTTTCCAATAGTTAATAAAAGGGAGGGCACACAGATTTCGTGGCTTTTTCCTGTAAGATCGCGATGTAAACAGTATCATCAAAATATTTCTGTTTTGTGTTCTTTTTCCGGGGATTTGTGTGTTTAGTGTCATCTTATGTTCTAAATAAAAGATGTTTTTGTAAGTGAACGTCTGTATCAATATACTCGGTTACTACATTTAATAATTGCTTTACAGTGATGACTACAGTATTTTTAAATTATGTGGACGTTATTATATATATATATATATATATATATATATATATATATATACATATATATATATATATATGCATATATATATATATATATATAACAGCGAAATTTAAATGGTCGTTTACAATAAATTGTGTAGCCCTGGGCAAGGAGATTCCTAGGGAGTTAGACTAATTAAGATGTTGCAGCTGTGGTACACATTAAAGAGATTCAGAAGTCCGAGTCGAACTTAAATTTTAGTTAAGATAACATCATGTGTTTCACAGTCAAATGCAGAAGATAGAATGAACATCGAAAGTCGTGATGGAAGAGAGTTGGACCTCAGAGCGAGATGGAGACGAAACCTTTCCCAGAGAAAGAAGCTTAGTCGGAGTTATTAAAAAGGAAAGGCAGCTTAGATCATTGAAAAGTGAACCGGGGACAGCAGGAAAATATGGAGAGTGGGCAGAAAATTTGCATCTATTGCAGATAAAGCTTTTCGAAATTGGTTGGAAGTATTTTAAATCGAGGACACTCCTTTAATGACGATATTTTGTGGCTGGGAAAATAGATTTGAAGGAATTAGAATAGGAGAATTTTTATGAGATACTAAAGTGTAATAATTTTGATTTATTACACACACACACACACACACACACATATATATATATATATACACAATATATATATATATATATATATATATATATATATATATATATATATATATATATATATATATATATATATATATATATATATATATATATATATATATATATATATATATATATATATATATATATATATATATATAGATATATAGATATAGATATATATGCAGGTTCGGGGCTAGTACGTGCATGCACACAGGTGTCAGATAGAATATCTAATAGGTGTACGCATTGATGGGGGGTGGTCAAATACTATCTTGAAAGCAGGAATAACGGCGGCCAAATAATACCTAGCACGCAAGCGGCTAACAGCCCAGAAATGGTCTTGTCCCTCCCCCCCCCCTCTCTCTCTCTCTCTCTCTCTCTCTCTCTCTATATATATATATATATATATATATATATATATATATATGTAATAAGATGGACTTCTCGATGGGTGGTTGCAGTCATGGCCATAAAAATGATACCGTGTTAGCTAAAGACCTTTATTAAGATAACTTTGGTGGACGGGTTCCCACTTCATCATAGGGACAGGACAAACTGAAGGGTCAGCTAGCATGAAGTTCTATGTACAAGACCCGTAACACCTGGGTCAACATCTGTGGGAAAATATCTGCCTCCGACAGCGTGTATCTCCTTTTTATTTGGAAATTTCCTAAATTGTCCGCTAGGGCCATGTAGAGTTATAATTGGTCAGGCCCCTTCTCTGAGGGCTTAAACTGTAGCCCCAGTGGTCAATTTAGGTTAGGGGTTAAAAAGAGGAATGCAAAATGACGAGGGAATTTTTAGCCCTTGATTTAAGTTTTGAAAACCCCTGAGAATTTTCCTTACACACACACACACACGCATATATATATACATATTATAAATACACACGTTTATATACATGTATACATATGTATATAAGTGTGTGTATGTGTAATGTATATATGTATATATATATATATATATATATATATATATATATATATATATATATTACATATATATACATATATATATATATATATATATATATATATATATATATATAAAAGTAAATATATATGTATACACACGCAAGTGTATGGGGGCTGTGTAAAATATTACCCTATGTTGGCTGAATGGGTAGGGTAGTTTGTTTTTAACGGAGGATTTCGTTTCACCAAGAACACTTTGGTTTGAAGTGTTACGGGTTACTTTTTTGTTACACTGGTGTTAATGAGACCACGCCCTACTGTTTCCGAACAGAATCCGGACCGGTTCCGAACAGTTCCGAATATCCAAGCAATGAGATTTGAAATCGGTTTTTGCCTCGTTAAAAATTTAGATGCAATTTTTTACTTTTGACGTTCAAATAGTTTAACCAAGATATACGATATGAAATAAAAAAAACTTTTAGTTATAGTTAAATAACATTCATATATAATTAAATAACAGTTAAAGCATAATAATTTGATAAAAACTTCAAAAGAAAGTTATAAAATTCTTCATTCGATATCGCTTTTAAAAAGTAATTTTGTTTTTCCAGCTATTCTTTAGGGAACTTTTTCACAAATTTGTTTCTTCGTTCATAAATCCTAAATGAGCAGCAATATTGACTGAAGAAAATGAATCTTTTTTTTTACTATCCACTTTCAAAAATAGAAAACATCATTCAGTAATTCCTTAATACATTTTCTGATAAAATAAGATTTTATTAAGTACCAGGAACAACCCATAAAACTACTTTTTTTTTACATTACGTTTTGAATCAAAGTGGATTTCTTGTTAGGTTGATTCTTTACTTTTAGGGATATAGGAATGCCATCCTGAAGATTTATGAAGGAAGAATAAAAATCAGTGAAAGTTCCCTTTGAGGATGACAAGCGTAAGAAATTTTTCTTTCACTTCACTTGCTTCCGTCTAAGTAATATTTCTTTTTTACATGTTTTACTCGATGTTGTTGGTGATTACACAGGCGGTGAAGTGAGAGGAATGGGGGTAAAACACGATCTCATAGCTAGATTTTATGAGTAAAAAAATTAGTTGTACATATGCCATCAAAATCAGGTATTTTGATCCTGAAAAGTTTGCCATCCTACTAAAAACGAAAAACTGAAGATTAATTAGTTACATGTAAGAATGCTAAAATGATTACCGATAGTTTTGAGTAATTAATAATTAGTTTCATGGAAAAATTGTAAGAATTAGGTATGTTGCCTATGTGGTATTTACATTATTGGAAGAATATGTATAATTATAAAACAGTAAATATAAACAGTAAATATTTACTCAAAGAATGAAATTATCAAATTTACCTTTGAAAACTATTAAATAAATAAAAAAGGGTTTAAACCATTAATGTCCGTACCATTCATGCAAAATATATAGTGATTTATATCTTAAAACTAAGTTATTATGTACTGCAATACACGTAAAACAACTATGAAGTACAAGCACCGAAGTAGTTTTAAGTAATTAGTAATTAGTTTCATGGAAAAATTGTAAGAATTAAGCATGTTGCCTATGTGGTAGTTACATTATTGGAAGAATGTGTATAATTATAAAGCAGTAAATATAAATATTAAATATTTACTCAAAGAATGAAATTATGAAATTTACCTTTGAAAACTATTAAATAAATGAAAAAAGGGTTTAAACTGTTAATGTCCGTACCATTCATGCAAAATATATAGTGATGTATACCTTAATTCTAAAACGTTAGGTACTGCAATACATATAAAATAACTATGAAGTACAAGCAACGAAGTAGTAATTAGTTTCATGGAAAATTGTAAGAATTAGGCATGTTACCTATGTGGTATTTAAATTATTGGAAGAATATGTATAATTATAAAACTGGAAATATAAATAATAAATATTTACTCAGTGAATGATATTATCAAACTTACCTTTGAAAACTATTAAATAAATGAAAAAAGGGTTTAATCCTTTAATGTCCGTACCATTCATGCCAAATATATATTGATGTATACTTTAATTCTAAGACGTTAGGTACTGCAATACATATAAAATAATTATGAAGTACAAGCAACGAAGTAGTTTTAAGTAATTAGTAATTAGTTTCATGGAAAAATTGTAAGAATTAGGTATGTTGCTTATGTGGTATTTACATTATTGGAAGAATATGTATAACTATAAAACTGGAAATATAAATAATAAATGTTTACTCAATGAATGAAATTATCAAACTTACCTTTGTAATCTATTAAATTAATGAAAAAATAGTTTAACCAGTTAACGTCCGTGTCATTCATGACAAATATATATTGTTGTACATTTTAAATCTAAGTCATTATATACTGCACATATATAAAATAAATTATGAAGTAAAACAACGAATATCTAAGTAATTAGTAATTAATAAAAAATTTAAAATTAGGATGCCATGATAAAGAAGAAATGTATAACTCTGGAAATATAAATAATTGTTATCAAAGAATGAAATTAAAACTTACTTTGAAACTATTAATTAATGATAGTTTAACCAGTTAATTTTTAATTCATGACAAATATATATTGTTGTACATTTTAAATCTAAGTCATTATATACTGCACAGAGTAAAATAACAGTGAAATATAAGTAACTTTAAATATCTAAGCCTGTTCTCATTAATGACCAGCTTTAAACATCGCAGGATGCCACTGATAAAGAAAGAAAACCTTCGTAATAACAGATTTATTTGTTATCAAATGTAAACGCAGTACTTACTGTAAAGTGAAACTTTGCAATAGATATAGCTAGCAGTCAGGATTTTAGTGGATATGCCTGCAGATAAAGCAAATTTATATGCAAGGTTCGGAAAGTCATGAAATGTCGATCTAAATGGCAAACTTACAAATAATAGCAGACACTCGGAAATTTGGGAGATTTTTCATAGTATTGTCATCTACCTTCGCTGAAAAAGAAAACTTATTCCAAGAAAACATTAAAAGGGGTATTAGATACTGTTGAGGTTTACGCAGGTAGATAGCGTTTTTGTCATGTTCGACGAGGGAGAAAGATAACGCTCTGTGCGTGTGTGTGTGGAAATGGCGCCCGTTTTGAGTGTGGCGTCCTAAACTGTAACGGTAAAAATTGATTATAAATGTGCTTCAAAATAAAATAATGTTTACAACCGAAGTATTTTGTGTGACAATTATACAGATACTATTAGGTTAATAGGGAAGACAAAGTAATGTGTAGTATTTGAGAAATTATAGATAAACGTTAACGTTTATTTGTTTTTAATTCATTGGATCGGATTAGCAATCGGCCTACGAATGTGACTAATGTCAAATTTTAGGTGCGCATTCTGCAAAGCATATCATTTTCACTCTTTTTTTTTGGTATGAAAATATAGATGATAAACCGATTCTACCGCATCAATCCATCTCAGTCGTGATCTACTGGAACTTTTTAGTTCCAGTAGCTTAAAGTTTTCCTTATTGCAGAACCTTTCTTGTAGTGTTATTACCCCGCGTTTGAGCCATCCCATCATTCAATTAATTATGTATCTAATGATATCAGGCTTCTTGTAGATTTTGTATAGTTAAAAATTGTATCTCCTTCTCCAAATATTATCTTCATTTATACCCCAAATAATACTTTATAGAATTTTTCTTTTAAAACTGCAATTTCTTCCTGTTTAGTCATTGATCAAGTCTCCAATGCATACGTTAAGACAGATCTGAAACAGAGTTTGTAGATTAAGAATCTCTTTTGTCTTGAATTAGAATTTACAAACAGTATGAATCCATAGAAGACATTATGTTAAAAGGGATTCCAGGAAACATTCTGTTGCCATCTTAAATAGTTGATTCGAGGTAAGTAAGACATTTTAAATTTGGACTTTACAAGATATTTATTATCCTACTAAAACTTTTTGACCCATTCTGAAGAAGGATTGCCTGTCATGGCCTTAAGGTGGCTGGGTAGAGGCCATATTGGTTTGGATGTGTAGCGTTACGATCGATTCTTTTACAACACGAGAGATAATTAGACCAAGAATAAACTGCTTCATGCCGATTTTGAAAGACTATAAAGTATCATGCCTGCAGTGGAATTCAAAAGTACAGTGGATATTGAAGCATGGCTGGGAAAAAAAATTGATATCTAAAACACAAAGGAAAGTTTTAACAGTTTTAATGCTTGGAATTTAAGGAAAAATATAGAGGAAAAGCCATTTAAAGTTTTCATTTGTTATAAAAAGCCCCGATAATTGAAATCATAGCTAAATAAATTTTGAAATACTGAAGATACAGTTTTCACGCATGTGAAGAAAGGACATGATGATAACTTTTGCCAATAAAATGTCCAAAATTTTTACCATATTTTGTGTAGTATGTTCTGTTTAGTTAATAATTTAAAATATGGTTTGTAACATCCATTGCCACCTTAAAAGTAAAATAATACACTATTCCACGAACGAACATAAATAGTATTAAAATTTGTCAAATAACATTGAATTTAAACGTGACATCTAGCACCTTTCAATAGGAATTTAAATAGGATACAAAGAAATGATGGTTATTTTATAAATTACTATCATAAACATTTGGTAATAATTATTTCTGTATAAAAGACTTTAATCAAATGTATTAAAATCGAATCGATTTCATTAACATTTTATGTACCGTACTTTAAATATCAGAAAATTAACTTTTTAAAAATCTACCATAAAATTACAGATAAGGAAACAAGTTTCCGGTAAAACAATTTCGATCTCGAAATTGAAGTTGTGGAAATTCCTAGCTCCTTTCCTTTTCTAAACAAGACAAATATCGAAATAATTCACTATTTAACGTAGCAAAATTTCATCTCCCCATTACACCTAATGCTGTGTTGATTTTCGAGAGCACTTTGAGAATGATACTTCCTGAATGTCAATTTAAATAATCCTTAACCCCGAATTTTCCCCATACTGTCAGACGCAGATGCTATCCTAAGTACCTTCTCATCAGCTAGGCGTTCATTTCGACAGAGCTGCTGTTCTTGCCTTTCCTGAAACACGAAGATTGATATAGAGGTTAGAATTTGCAGATTCATAAGAGGATACATTGACAATATGAGAAGAAAATCATTTCCGTAAAAATAGCGGAAAATTCTCTTATTAGTAAATGTTATCAATATTACTGAAGTCCCTTTGCACTATGATAAATGTTTATATGACTTTAATTAATCAGTGTACGTGTTCTTGATAGATGACAAATTAATAAATACGACATTATTATGAAGAATTTATGCTCGTAATAATATAATTATTCTTAAAATAAAATAAATATCGCTTGCACTTTGGTCTATCAATTAATTTAACTGTTATGAAATTATTCTTTTATTATAACTACTAGATTTTTTAATTAGGTCTTTAATTGCTAGATTTTTTTAAAAATAAATTTTTGTCTGATAAGATTTTTTTAATCGCAAAATAATGTCTGGGTGAGTTATAAAGAATATTTTTACATCATTAGTGTAAGAATTTTGCATTCAATGTTTTCTTACTGAAGGGAGAAATGGACTAGGTCACACGGCTTAAAGTAGTTGGATCCCGGTCATATAGGGTAGGGGCCTTAGGGAATCTTCCAGCATGCCCCATAGTAATTTTTTTAAAAACTACTAGAAAAATTTAGTCAAGGGAAAAATTCTATGGATAAGGTAATTCCTATACTGACCCAGGCTTTTCACCCATACAGCAGCTAAAACTGAAAACCAGTCTCCACGACAGCAACCACGACAGCTATAAAGCTGCAGCTGACCAACGTGCCCTAGGCTCGAGAATTAATATGGTCAACTCCAGTTAGGAACAAGCACTACAGAGGCAAGTTCTGGTCTACCAGAGAAGACATCAGAGAAAGATCACTCAGGTGAACCTCGGGCTCGTGACACCCGTATATACCCATAGGAGGTATAGCCCTGAGGTTGTCTCTCATTTAGCACTACCCAGAGGACACGTACGGCTTGAAACTCGTGGCCGCGGACGCAAGAGGCGTTGTTCCCCAAATTCTATGGATAAAGAACACTTTCAGTCTAAATAAAATAAAAAAATTATAATTTCCTTGTTTTAAGAAACTAAAGGAAGTAGTTCATTCTTTCTTTTTCTTCTTCTTCAGTGGCATGACATCTCATGATGGGCCCTGGCCTTCTCAATAGGCTTTTTCCAAGACATTCTTCTGGAGGCCAAATTCTTCCACTTTTTTACTTTAAGTACCTGAAGATCTCTTTCCAGGCAGTCTGTCCATATCAGGTCGGTTCTTCGTCGCCTTCGCGTTCCTGTAGGTTTTGCATAGAAGACCCTTTTTGTTGTTCGGTCATATTCCATTCTGATTAGATGGCCTGCCAACTTTATTCTTTGCAATTTGATGAAATTTATTATGCCAGGTCATTATTTAAAAGATATAGTTCTAAACTTGACCATCCTAAAATGTAGAGAATGCTTTGAAAATGGCACTTCCTGAAAACTTTATTGACTGTAAAACTAATCCTGACTGCAAATATAATCCTTAGCCCTATAAAGCCATAGCTCTAGATTAGTAAATACTTTGATAGGGGTCGAGTGAATTTGAAAGACTCCATGATGATTATGACTTCAGAGGAAACTTTTCTAAAAATTATTATGGAGTTTTATTTCTATCTGCATTATATACATATTTGTATCGCTAGCGAGTACATCCTCGCTCTACGAAGTTCTACAATCATTTCTCTCCACAAAGAATTTTTGCCTACCTTGAAGTCAATTTCAACCATCATTATCTCCTCTGACCTTTCAGCTGGGCCTGATTTACGACGGCGGATTCGGGGCACTGGCCTGTGGCCCCCACTCTAAGAGGGCCCCAAATTTTAAAAAAATCACATTAATTTTTTAGTAGATCTCAGAATTGATGCATTTCCTTTTGTTAATGACAAACTGGAGTGTGTAAGTTCGTGGTATGTTGGTGGGCATCAAAAGTCAGTAAATTAAATTTTTTCCATAATTTTAAGCCAAAAGTAAGCTTTTATTTGCTTAAAAATACTTTGAAGCAATGTTAACATTTTAAATGTGTATATTATTCAAAAGACGTATATGTTCGTGGTATTTTGGTGGGCTTCAAAAGTCAGTAAATTAAATTTATTCCACAATTTTAAGCCAAAAGTAAGCGTTTATTTGCTTTAAAATACTTTGAAGCAATGTTAACATTTTAAATCTGTAATTTAAGAATAAAAGTATTTCATTTTTGGAATTTTGCAAAACAAAACCTCACATAGTAGTGTACTTAAAATG
Organism: Pardosa pseudoannulata; assembly: GCA_032207245.1. Taxonomy (NCBI): domain Eukaryota; kingdom Metazoa; phylum Arthropoda; class Arachnida; order Araneae; family Lycosidae; genus Pardosa; species Pardosa pseudoannulata. The sequence continues at coordinate 64,655,268 of CM063503.1, forward strand.
GTAATTTTTATTAATTTAAACCAGTACTTTTTCTTTTAAAAAATGTTACAGGTTTGACTCAAGAATATCACAGTTTTATCGTTATATTCAGATACTGTACTTAGATTGCACAGACATCTGTAATATGTTTGAAATTTGTTTAGTGGAATTCTAAAATTAAAAAAAATATTTTATTTCATTAGATACACAAAATGTTTAGGTTATATATATCTGTCAGGAGTATTTAAACTGATACATCAGCTTATAAAATAAAATTACTCTCGAGTTCGAAAAAGGTAAGATGTATGGGGGCCCCCATATAAGGCTTTGGCCCGGGGCCTCCAGGGGTATAAATCGGGCCCTGCCTTTCAGGGGAGAATAGCAACGGAAAGAGGAAAGGATAAACGGATAGAGCCTCATAAAAAAGCACTTAAGGACAACGAATAGTATATTTACAGGCCATAAAAATGAAGATCTGGTCTGGAGCACTATGATATACTTTTTTTTTTTCAACACGAGGGCTAATGAGACCGGAACCTACTGCTTAAAACCGATTTCGAACGGCTACGAACAACCATGCCCCAGTGGGATTCGAACTCATGAGCTCCGGTACCAAAGATTTAATGCCCTAACCATTCTTCCGTAGTTCAGCAAAATGAAAATCTGAGTTCCAAGCATGGAACCCCCCAGAGAGTCATTATATAACATCATCCCCCTATCTTTTCGACTGACTTCATTGCGAACATTAAAATACAAACATTGGCAAAAGTTAGAATTTGAACTTAACACAAGAATAAATCCATATTAAAATCAAATATTACTTTAGTAGTATCCTACATCCCGAATTCTCCGCATACTATTAAATGCGGATACTATCTGGATGTGACATAACTGTCACATACGTAACAGCATATTTAAAAATAGAAGAAAGAAGAAATGGAAATTCTTTATTTTTTGCAAAATTCTTCCTTCAGTGTTTTAACTGCTTCCCCCAAAACATATATTTGAAAATTCTATTCTTTATAAAAAAAGGGATAGTAAGTAGTTCAATGTGTCACACCCGTTTCTATGCAATGGACGAAATCACAATTATAAAAGTATAAAATCCTCAACTGTGTACACGTTGAAGTCCAGAATAATGTTGTCATAACGTTCCATTTAGTTAATTTTAATTCTGTTCCATTTAGTTCCCATTTAATTCTACAAGCTTCCCTTAAAAATTCCTTGTTTGTAACTTTCCTGCCATGCTTCCAATTATCACGTTGGTGAGGCGAAAAACCTATTTTTTTATCGCATAAGCCGCTCTGGATATTCAATCAGATGACATCACACATACCAGGAGCGTCACTTGATGTTCTCTTTGGCGAGCGCTGCATTGCAATAGTTTTATAATTTCGCCCTTTTCATGATATGACATATCCCCGCTCCACACATTGGCATGTTTTAGTCCTGCCCTTGGCGGTTTTCCCCCGTGTCACCAGGCAAAAGGAATGTTGATGAGCTTTCCAGACTGGCGGTTTTCATCCGGACAGACAGGATGGAAGAGAGAGAGAGACCTGGATCCCGAAACGAGGAAAGGAGCTTCGAGTTTCATCCACCATAATCGGCTTATTTTTTTTTTAGTCCTTTTTTGTTTTCTCTTTTTTTATATTAATTTTTATCTTTAAAAAAATTCAATCGTCTTCTATTAATTTTTAAAAATTTATATTAATGTCAATAAAATCCATTAATTCAGTAACTTTTCTCTTTTATTTTTAATGCCTGTTGTGTTTTTTTTTACTTTAAAATTTAAACTTAAGTTGGCGAAAAGCCAAATTCAATTTATATATTAAATATTGGGTTAAGGACATAACGCGTATTACCACTATACGTCACCCACTTAACACTTTGACTGCCAAGCCAAAATTGCAATGTTCACAACGGGGCCAAACTTTTTTTTTTTGTATTTTCAACATAAAACTTTTCACATAAAACATTACAAAAATAACAAAACCAAAAATAAAATAAATAATTGTTATAGTATATGAACTACTAAATACATAGAAGTCATGACTGATAAATATACAAAACATAAGAGTAAAAGATAATGATTTAAACGAGAAAATTCGATGGTAAAAACAAAATTTAAATGAACACAAAAAGAATTAATTCGTTATTTAAAGTTCCAGATTTTTTAAAAATCTTTTATGTATTCGTTGTATCATGTTGATTTTCATATTCATTCAATCTGGATAGCTTCCTCTGTCAAATAATCCCTTTATTACAAATCACATACTGTCAGATGCAATGCCTTCTCAAATGTAAAAATAATTGTTTTATTTCGACAGATAATTTCTTGTTTTCTGAAGCACAAACTTATGAATTTTAAACTTGAGAATTCGATGGAAGATACTTTAATGATACCATAAGAAAATTAATGGCATGAAAATAGTGTAAAACTGTCGGATAATCAATCAATAAGATCAAATTTACTGAAGAAACTTTCTGTTTTAAAATAAATATTTGCTTTTATTTAATCAGTCTACCAGTTCTTTATACGGGAAATAATTAATAAAGGGGATGTAAAGTAATGTTTCCTTAGTCAGGAAATATTATTTTCATAAAATTTGAATATAATAAATTAAGAATTTTAATTAAAAATTCAATATTTAACTGCTATAAATTTAATCTTCAACTTATTATTTTAACTCTTTTACTAATAGATTTATGATATTAATATTAGGCTGAACAATAAATTCCTACGTCAGAAATTAAATGTTTGGATCGTATTTCTTAAATTACATTTGTATCTATAGAGAGAAATCTGATTTAAATATTGCTGCTATGAACCAAGGTTAGAAAAATTTAAAAAATAAATAATAATAGGAAATCTTTATAAAGGTATAAACTAAAATGAGCTTAAATTTTTGTTAGGATAATATAAATCAGACATCGTATTCCTTGAGTTACATTTACATCTATGGAAAGAAATCTGACTTAAATATTGCTGCTATGAACCAAAGTTAGCGAAATTTCAAAAATAAATAATAAAGAAAATTTTTACAGCTGTTAGACTAAAATAAGCTTCGTTTTTAGCTAGGATAATTAAAGTCAGATATATCAGACATGGCATTTCTTGGGTTATATTTACAACATCTATGAAAAAAAAGTGATTTAAATATTGCTGCTATGAACCAACGTTATCAGAATTTCAAAAATAAATAATAACAGGAAATCTTTACGGAAGTAAAGACTAAATTGAGCTTAATTTTTAGCTATAATATAAGTTAGATATATCAGACATAGCATTTCTTGAATTACATTTACATCTATGGAAAGAAATCTGATTTAAATAGTGCTGCTATGAAAACCAAAGTTATCAAAATTTCAAAAATAACAACAATAGGAAATCTTTACAGATGTCAGACTAAAATGAGCTTCGTTTTTAGCTACGATAATATAAATCAGATATATCAGACATCGTATTTCATGAGTTACATTTACATCTATGGAAAAAAATCTGATTTAAATATTGCTGTTATGGACCAAAGTTAGCAAAATTTCAAAAATAAATAATAAAGAAAATCTTTACGGAAGTAAAACTAAATGAGCTTAATTTTTAGCTATAATTTAAGTCAGATATATCAGACATAAAATTTTACAGCAAGGAAAATTAAGAAATAAAAGCATAAACATATGCTTTAGAAATTATTTAATTCGTATAATAAATATATTAGTCGTATATATTTTATTAATAATTATTTATATGTTAAAATCAGAGCATTTAAATTATATTTATGAGTAGTTAAGTAAAATATAGCTAACATAATAACAGGATCAGTATTCAATCACGTAAAGGTTAATTTTACCTTATTTATTTACAATGGTGAGACGGTTTTCTCATGTCTGATAAATAAATCGAATAAGCCTTGACTTCCACCATATTTATTTACTGCATTGAGACATTTCTCAAGCTTGATAAATAAATCGAGTAAAGCGTTGACTTTCCCCCATATTTATTTACTGTATGGTGAGACGGTTTGCTCATGCCTGATAAATAAATCGAGTAAGCATTGACTTTCCCCCATATTTATTTACTGTATGGTGAGATAGTTTTCTCAATTTTGATAAATAAATCGAGTAAGCGTTGATTTTCCACCTTATTTATTTATTGTATGGTGAGACGGTTTTCTCATGTCTGATAAATAAATCGAATAAGCGTTGACTTTCCACCATATTTATTTACTGCATGGTGAGACAGTTTTCTCAAGCTTGATAAATAAATCGAGTAAGCGTTGACTTTCCCCCATATTTATTTACTGTATGGTGAGACGGTTTGCTCATGCCTGATAAATAAATCGAGTAAGCATTGACTTTCCCCCATATTTATTTACTGTATGGTGAGATAGTTTTCTCAATTTTGATAAATAAATCGAGTAAGCGTTGACTTTCCACCATATTTATTTACTGTATGGTGAGACGGTTTGCTCATGCCTGATAAATAAATCGAGTAAGCATTGACTTTCCACCATATTTATTTACTGTATGGTAAGATCTTTTGCTCATTCCTGACAAATAAATAGAGTAAGCGTTGACTTTCCACCATATTTATTTACTGTATGGTGAGAAGGTTTGCTCATGCCATGAAAATAAATAACTGCTGATGCAGTGGATCAAATTCAGTGGGTTAGAAGACAAAGTAATTGCATTGTGAATATCAATTTTGCTTTAACATTCAGATAATAATTAAACCTGGTTTAACTCGGCCGTTAGAGGTCCTATACGGCCAGGCAGATATTGCGAAAATATAGTTGAGAAATTTTCAGTGTCCATATTTAAAAAAGATAATTTAAGAACATGTTAAGTTGAGTATGTAAAAATTTCACTAAACATTAAAACATATTTTAATTATTTACTTTTTTATTTTTGAAGATTTTGATATATTTTTAGCAGCATTTAGTAGGTAAACTATAATCCACGGGCAAGATGCATTTTACCGAGAAGTTCTATCTAGCCCGCCTCAGTTATGTAACATTTCTACCAAAAAGGTAAGCATTTATCCAGACCTGCCAACTTTTGAATATTGAAAATAGTAGCGCTTGACAACTTTTGAAATCAAAAATAGTAGCACACTAATTTGTGAGATTTGAACTTGTAGATTCATAAGAGGACATATATACCTTCTCCGCAGAGGTCCCTAAACTCGAAGTCAACAATCGAAGTCCTAAATTCTTCTTGAAAATTTCTCCCACAGCTGCCCATTCACGTGCTGACCATCGTGGGAAAGTACCTCGGTACAGACCGATTTTCGTAGGATCGTAATAACGTTGAAACTGCGTTTTTTGCTTAGCAATTGGCAGGCCTGCATTTAATATACATAACTTTTTTTATTTAAAGAAAAGAAATCCCATGAACACAGAACATCGTCCGGTCTGTCAAATTGTTATTTTATTAAAAAAATCTAGTAGAAAACCATTGTTAAGAAAAGTTCTGTATTTAAAGTACATTTTAAGTCTAAAAATTAGAAATTTCCTGTATCCGTTTCTAAGGGAAGGCAAGTAAGTAATTCATTATTTAGCGTTCTAAAATTTCATTTCCTTTTTATCCCTAATATTGTGCTGATTTTCGAGGGCACTTTTGAGAATGGTACTTCTTAACTGTTAACTTAAATAAACTTTCGCCCCTAATTCTTCTCACACTGTCAGGTACAGATGTTATTACAAATACATTTTCATCCGCCACTAGTTCGGAAGAACTGTCTGTTCTTATCTTTCTTGAAACATTATTAAGACTGGTATAAAAATTTAAACTTGTTGATTCATAATAAAATAAATAAACTATATGAGAAGGAAATTGTTTTCATACAAATAGCTTAAAATTCTCCGATTCTCAATTAATAATATCAAATTTACTGAAGACACTCTCTGCGTTACCATGAATATTTGCTTTTAATTAATCAGTCTGAGTGTTACTGATATGTGACAATTTAATAAGTATGATTTCATTACAAAGGAATGATACTTTTAATAATATGATGATTGTAAAATTAAATTAGACATAGACTGCACTTTGGTTTTTGAATTTAATTATTTTGAACTAGCATATAGCCTGTCGTGTGACGGGCTATAATGCTAGTTTTACTGATCCCGTCATATGACGGGATCAGTAAAATTTTTAATTTTCCAGAATTGCAAAGTACCCTATGAGGCAGGTAAAAAAAATGGTTTGTGTTTTGGCTGAGAATTATCTTGCAACAAAAAATAATCGATGATTAAATTTAAAATTATCACACATGAATCTAATCTATTATTTAAGCCAAATATAAAAGAAAATTGTTTACGTAATATCTAAATTCAGTGATAAAACGTATGAAAATAATGCAGATGATATTTAAATAATTTAAAATAAAAAATGATTAAATGAGATGGTTAAAGGAATGACGTCATAATGCTAAAAAATGTTATTTTTACCTATTTATTATGTAATAAATTGATAAATTTAATCGCCTGCTCTTAAAATGGGGCTTCATATACAGGCATTAAACGCTGAAAAGGTAGGAAGGGGTGAATTTTAAACGTTTTAAAGAAGGCAGTATTTTTTGCTGTGATATGAAGCATTTTTATACCAATTTATTTTAGAAGCTGATCTATTGTATAGGTTGGTTGGGATTACTACGGTCTACTACGTCAACACGAGTCAACACTACGGTCAACACGAGGGCTAATGAGACCGGGACCTACTGCTTAAAGCGGATTCCGAACGGCTACGAACATCCATGCCACAGTGGGACTCTAACCCACGAACTCCGGATCCGAAGATTAGTGCCCTAACTATTCGGCCATTGTTCGGCCAATTGTATAGGAGAAGATAAACTTTACTCGCTTTGAATTTTGTTAACAATAACTCATCAAGAATCCAATATGAATGCCTCTATCCATTCCAGGTCCAACCACTTCATAAATTCGAGGACAGACGGGCAGATAACTTAGGCTATTATATAGGAGATTTTGGCTTTCATTATTTTAAGACAATAACTACTAGATTTTTAAAATAAATTTTGGTTTATGCGGATACTTCTTTAAGAATCGCCGAGCTATAGCAGGGGTCTCTATAAGATCAAATTTACTGATTACACTCTCTGCATTAAAATGAATATTTGCTTTTAATTAATCAGTCTGCGTGTTATTGAAACATGGCAGTTTAATAAGTATGATTTCTTTATTAAAGAATGATGCTTTTAATAATATGATGGTTGTAAAATTAAATTAGACCTAGACTGCACTTTGGTTTTTGAATTTAATTATTATGAATTTATTCTTTCATTATTTTTAGACAATAACTACTAGATTTTTAAAATAAATTTTGGTTTTTCTATCTTATAAATGAATGACTTCAATAGATATAATAATTATTTTTGCATCATTGGCAGACTAAAAGTAGTACATTCAGCATTTTCGTACTCAATGGGTAACGGACTAAGCCACTTTGCTTAAAGTAGCTGTGTTACGGCCATATTGGGTACTGGCCTTAGATAATATCCCGGTCTGTCATGCGGTAATTAAAATAAACTGAAAAAAAGTATTAATAAGGAAAAAATATTCTATGGATAAAAATCAGCTTTCTCCTAAGTAATGATAATTTGGAAATTTCTGTCTTACTTTTCCAAAGAAAGGAAAACATGGAAGTAAAAACAATTATTTAGCTATCTGAAATTTCATCTGCCTTACATCTCTAATATTGTGTATATTTTCTAGGGCAGTTTTAAGAATAGTGCTGACTGTCATATTAAATAAATCTTCGCCTCGAATTCTCAAAAAGATACAATCCCAAGAGCATTCTGTTCAGCCAGGCTTTTATTTCAGGAGAGCGGCTTGTTCTTGTTTTTCCTGAAACATAAAGGCTGTTATAGAGGTTTGAACTTGTAGATTCATAAGAGGATATATTAGTAATATGAGAAGAAAACCATTTTTGTAAATATATCTCAAAATTCACCTGTCATCAATAGATGAGTTCAAATTTACTGAAGATACTCTCTGCATTGAAATAAGTGTTTAATTTTAATTAATCATTCTATGTGTATGATAGATGACAATTTAGTATGATTTCATTACGAAGGAATCATGTTTTTAATAATTTGATAGTTATTAAAATAAATTAAGTAATCTTGCGCTTTGGCCTATGAATTAATTTAAATGTCATGAATTTTGTCTTTTATTATTTTAACCCAGTTAGCATTAGATATTTGTAAATATTTGTAAACCCATTTTCTTACTCAATGGGTAATGGACTAAGCCACTTTGCTTAAAGTAGCTGTGTTACGGCCATATTGGGTACTGGCCGTAGATAATATTCCGGTCTGTCATGCGTTAATTAAAATAAACTGAAAAAAAGTATTAATAAAGAAAAATATTCTATGGATAAAGAACAGTTTTCGCCTAAGCATTGAAAATTTGGAAATTTCTGACTAACTTTTCCAAAGAAAGAAAAACATGGAAGTAAAAACAATTATTTAGCTATTCGAAATTTCATCTGCCTTACATCTCTAATATTGTGTAGATTTTCTAGGGCACATTTAAGAATAGTGCTTTCTGACTGTCATCTTAAATAAATCTTCGCCCAGAATTATCAAAAAGATACAATCCCAAGAGCATTCTCTTCAGCCAGGCTTTTATTTCAGGAGAGCGGTTTGTTCTTGTTTTTCCTGAAACATAAAGGCTGATATAGAGGTTGGAACTTGTAGATTCATAAGAGGATATATTAGTGATATGAGAAGAAAACCATTTTTGTAAATATGTCGCAAAATTCACCTGTCATCAATAGATGAATTCAAATTTACTGAATATACTCTCTGCATTGAAATAAATGTTTAATTTTAATTAATCAGTCTACGTGTTCTTGATAGATGACTATTTAGTATGATTTCATTCCGAAGGAATCATGTTTTTAATAATTTGATAGTTGCTAAAATAAATTAAGTTTATTTTGCACTTTGACCTAGGAATTAATTTAAATGTCATGAATTTTGTCTTTTATTATTTTAACCCAGTTAGTATTAGATATTTGTAAATATTTTTAAACCCATTTTCTTACTCAATGGGTAATGAACTAAGCCACTTTGCTTAAAGTAGCTGTGTTACGGCTATATTGGGTACTGGCCATACATAATATTCCGGTCTCTTATGCGGTAATTAAAACAAACTGAAAAAAAGTAATAATAAGGAAAAATACTCTATAGATAAAAATCAATTTTCGCCTAAGTAATGAAAATTTGGAAATTTCTGACTAACTATTCCATAGAAAGGAAAACATGGAAGTAAAAACAATTATTTACCTATCCGAAATTTCATCTGCTTTACATCTCTAATATTGTGTAGATTTTCTAGAACACTTTTAAGAATAGTGCTTTCTGACTGTCATCTTAAATAAATCTTCGCCCAGAATTCTGAAAAAGATACAATCCCAAGAGCCTTCTGTTCAGCCAGGCTTTTATTTCAGGAGAGCGGCTTGTTCTTGTTTTTCCTGAAACATAAAGGCTGTTATAGAAGTTTGAACTTGTAGATTCATAAGAGGATATATTAGTAATATGAGAAGAAAACTATTTTTGTAAAAATATCTCAAAATTCACCTGTCATCAATAGATGAGTTCAAATTTACTAAAGACACTCTCTGCATTGAAATAAATGTTTACTCTTAATTAATCAGTCTATGTGTATGATAGATGACAATTTAGTATGATTTCATTACGAAGGAATCCTGTTTTTAATAATTTGATAGTTATTAAAATAAATTAGGTATATCTTGCACTTTACCCTAGGAATTAATTTAAATGTTATGAATTTTGTCTTTTATTATTTTAACCCAGTTAGTATTAGATATTTGTAAATATTTGTAGTAAACCCATTTTCTTACTCAATGGACTAAACCACTTTGCTTAAAGTAGCTGTGTTACGGCCATATTGGGTACTGGCCGTAGATAATATTCCGGTCTGTTATGCGGTAATTAAAGCAAACTGAAAAAAAGTATTAATAAGAAAAAATATTCTATGGATAAAAATCAGTTTTCGCCTAAGTAATGAAAATTTGGAAATTTCTGACTAACTTTTCCAAAAATTAATCAGTCTATGTGTCTTTGATAGATGACAATTTAGTATGATTTCATCCCGAAGGAATCATGTTTTTAATAATTTGATAGTTATTAAAATAAATTAGGTATATCTTGCACTTTGGCCTGGGAATTAATTTAAATGTCATGAATTTCGTCTTTTATTTTTGTAACCCAGTTAGTATCAGATATTTGTAAATATACTTTTGCCTGATAAGAATGTCGTTCCTATGTCATGAAACAATGATTGGCTTAATAATTAGTTATTACCAACACTTACATGTTTTACATACTTTTATTAGCAGATAAAATATTTATAAAGAATATTTTTACATTATTGGTTCACTAAGAGTACTTCAGTCAGTACTTTCATGCTCAGGGAAAAGAGACTAATCCACTTTGCTTAAAGAAAGTTGGTAATGGCCATATTGGAATCTATGAGAAGGACTGATTTTAAAAGAATGGGTCCCTGTATACAAGTGAAAATTGGAGCCTCAACTAGTTTTATAACGGCATTGACAATGCTTTCTGAAGCAATATTTTTTAAAGATTAATGTAAATTTATAGCAATTTGACATGTAATCTTAGTTTTCCACATTTGAACATAATTAATGGCCGAAAAATTCCAAGAATCAAGCTATCATATACAAACAGTGTGAGAAATATAGAAGAATATATTTGCTTCACACATATACACATTCTTTTACTATGATAAAATAAATGAAATAATCACACAAACAATAAAGAAACTGTATTAGTATAATATATTAACTCGTAATCATTTTACTACATGTTTTAATTGCAAAATAATCGATAAAATCATTAAATTCCAATCTTTGTGTTACATCAAATTTTAATGGCAATAAAGCAAGTACTAAAAATGTTGATCGAGTAATCGAGGATTTTATGGGATATTTCTGTTTTAATAAAGAGATGATCATCGCTCTTGTACTGTTAGATGTTTGAACAGTCAAAATAATTTTAATGCTGTTTTATAATTTTAAAATGCTGCACTTTTCACTGTTTGTTTAATTCTGTAAAATGTAATTTCGTATTATGACGTGTAGTAAATACATCGAAAAAGGGGCTCCGATCAATGTTGGGGACATAGCATCTGTGCCAAATTCACCACCATGAATCAGGCCCTGTCTATAAGCTCAAAGTTAATCAATGATGTATATATCCATGTTTCAATATCTATAAAAGACTTGTTTTGAAAAATTTTCCTAAACAACATTACTACTTCATCGAATGAAAAATTCTCTATAATTATATTTTTAAAATGTAGAATACCTTAATTTTTAATTAAGTTATGGAATATTCATCTTCATTGCCATCACAGCCCGGAATGGCCCTTGACTTTCCAAAGAAGTTTTCTCCAGGCATATCCGACGCAGGCGATTGACCTCCAGTTCTTCATTTTTAGAATGCTTAGATGTTTGAACAGCCAAAATAATTTTAATGCTGTTTTAGCATTTTAAAATGTTGCAATTTTCATGATTTGTTTAATTCTGTAAAATGTAATTTCGTATTATGACGCGTGGTAAATACATCAAAAAAGGGGCTCCCTTCAAAGTTGGGTCCATAGCACCTGTGCCAAATTTACCACCGTAAATCAGGTCCTGTCTATAAGTTCAATGTTAATCAATGATGTATATATCCATGTTTCAATATCCGTAAAAGATTTGTTTGAAAGATTTTTCTAAACTAACATTACTACGTCATCGAATGAAAAATTCTCTATAATTATGTTTTTAAAATATAGAATAATTTAATTTTAATATACTTCTTCATTGCCATCACAGCCCAGAATGGCCCTTGACTTTCTAAAGAAGTTTTCTCCAGTCATATCCGACACAGGCGATTGACCTCCAGTTCTTCATTTTTAGGATGCTTAGATGTTTGAACAGCTAAAATAATTTTAATTCTGTTTTAGAATTTTAAAATGTTGCTCTTTTCACTGTTTGTTTAATTCTGTAAAATGTAATTTCATATTATGGCGTGTAGCAAATACATCGAAAAAGGGGCTCCCTTCAAAGTTGGGTCCAGAGCACCTGTGCCAAATTCACCACCGTAAATCAGGCCCTGTCTATAAGTTCAATGTTAATCAATGATGTATATATCCATGTTTCAATATCCATAAAATAATTGTTTTTAAAATTTTTTTCTAAACTATCATTACTACGTCATCGAATGAAACATTCTCAATAATTATGTTTTTAAAATATAGAATAATTTAATTATTAATCAGTTATGGAATATTCTTCTTCATTGCCATCACAGCCCAGAATGGCCATTGACTTTTCAAAGAAGTTCTCTCCAGGTAAATTTGTAACAGGCAATTGAACTCCAGTTCTTCATTTTTAGAATGCTTAGATCTTTCTCTAGAACAGTGATTCTCAACCGTTTTAAAATACCGCACCCCTACGGGGCCGAAATTTGTTCAACTCTTTCCTTTGTAAAAATCTCGTAATTTAAAGTGTAGGGCTGGAGAAGTACTGGATTATAAGAGGCAAAATGTTTAAGAAATTTTCTTCAATAGAGTTACAAAGCAAATTTTTGTTACTAAGACACGCTGAAGCAACGCTCAAACGAATGCTATGGCCGAATGGTTAGCTCACTGACCTTCGGTTTCGGAGTTCTTGGGTTCGAATCCACTGGGGCATAGATGTTCATAGCCGTTCGAAATCGGCTTTAAGTAATAGGTCCCGGTCTCAATAGCCCTCGTGTTGCAAAGGAGTAGATCGTAGCGATCCAAACCAAACCAAACGAATGTTGTTGATTAAATATATTTTTCTGAATGTCGTCCCAATTTCATGCAGAACATAGAGAATGAAATTAACTGTTCTGGTATTGTGAAAGTTTGTTTTATATCCCTGATAAAAATCGTATAAGTTATATAACTAATGTAATAATTTTTTTTTAGTATTTGAAAAGTTAAGTTTGAGACCAAAAATCTGTTCACATCATCACCCTACCACCCGAAACAAGTTCACTGCCCATCGGCATAGTCCCATCGCTCCCCGGGGGGTATCACCCCTGTTGAGAACCACTGCTCTAGACAATCCATCCATTTAAGGTGGGGTCTTCCCCTTAATCTTTTTCCTATGGGCTTTGCCAAAAATGATTCTCTTACTGGTGGAATTTTCTTGCAGTCTGGCCAAATGTCCAGCTTCTTTAAATCTTTGAGTTTTAAAGAAATTGGCGACATCGGGTTCTCATACATTTTGTAGAGTTTAAGATTGGATGTTATTCTTCGAGTCTTCTTATTCTTCGAGTATACCTGAGTCCTACTAAAATCGTGTGAGTTATATAACTAATGTAATAAATTTTTTTAGCATTTTGAAAATTAAGTTTGAATACAAAAGCCTATTCACATCGCCACCCTACCTACCGAAACAAGTTCACTGCCCATCGGCATAGTTCCACCGCCCCTGTTGAGAACCACTGCTCTAGACAATCAATCCATCTAAGGTGGGGTCTTCCCCTTAATCTTTTTCCTATGGACTTTGCCAAAAAGATTCTCTTACTCATGGAATTTTCTTGCAGTCTGGCCAAATATCCAGTCCATTTAATTCTTTGAGTTTTAATGAAATTAACGACATAGGGTTCCCATACATTTTGTAGAATTTAAGATTGGATGTTATTCTTCGAGAGCCATCTACCTGAGCCCTACCAAAGATACTTCGTAGAATTTTTCTTTTAGACATTCACTTTCCCTTCTCTTCCCCAAAATAAGTGTTTATATCTTTGATGCATACGTTAAAACAGATCTTATCGGTTGAGAAACATTTCAGCACAATTATTTTTCACTAAAAATATAAGCATTCAACCGGCATAATTTTTCAGAACAGAAAACACATCGAAGCACAGAATCTTCCAGTCTGTCAAATGGTAATTTTTTTTACAACTAGAAAAGTATTGTTAAATAAAAGATTTTATGGATAAAGAACACTTTTGTCTGAAAATTATAATTTCCTAATTTTCCTTTATAAAGGAGGTAAAAAAGGAATCAACTTATTTATTAGCGTTACGAAATTTCATCTTCCTATATCCCTAATATTGTCTGATTTTTTAGAAAACTTCTGAGAATGGTACTTCCTAACTGTCAACTTAAATAAACCTTCGCCCCTAATTCTCATCACAATGTCAGAAGCAGATGCTATCCCAAGTACGTTCTCATCAACCACACGGTCATTTCTATAAAGCTGTTGTTCTAGCCTTTCTTGAAACACGAAGATTGACGTAAAAGTTTGCACTTCTAAATTCATAAGAACATTCATTAATGATATGATAAGAAAATCATTTTGGTAAAAATAGTGTAAAGTTTTCCGATGATCATTCAATGAGATCAAATTTACTGAAAGATCTCTTTGCACTTAGATGTTTACTGTTATTTAATCAGTATATATGTTCTTGATACACGAAAATATTTTATATGATTATCGTTAAATTAATAATCACAAGAGTTTAAAATAGAGCAAAATATAATAAACGGTTTTTTTTAGATGATGAATGCAGAAATCTTATCTCTAAGGTACTTATTTTAAGATATTTCTTAATTTAAAAATTTTCAAATTAAAAATTATTAAAAAATTATCAAATTAAAAATTATTAAAAAATTTTCAAGTTAAAAATTATTAAAAAATTTTCACATTAAAAATCATTAAAAAATATCAAATTAAATATTATTAAAATATTTCAAATTAAAAATTATTAAAAAATTATCAAATTAAAAATCATTAAAACAATTAAAAAAAATTTCAATTTAAAAAATTTTTTAATTTAATAATTTTAAAAATTTTCTGATTCTAAAATAATTTGACTGATCTCTAAGATAAGTCTAATTATCTTAGAATGATTTTTTAAATAATTTGTCACGTTTAAATTCATATATCTCCGATTCAGTCTCAACTACATTGTTGAAATTTTGTACCAATATTCTATATTACGTTTTCAAGAGTTTAAAAATAGAACAAATATAATAAACGGATCTTTTTAGATGATGAATGCAGAAATCTTATCTCTAAGGTACTTATTATAATTCTAAGATATTTCTTAATTTAAAAAATTTTCAAATTAAATATTATTAAAATATTTCAAATTAAAAATTATTAAAAAATTATCAAATTAAAAATCATTAAAACAATTAAAATTTTTCAATTTTTCAATTTTTTAATTTAATAATTTTAAAAATTTTCTGATTCTAAAATAATTTGACTGATCTCTAAGATAAGTCTAATTATCTTAGAATGATTTTTTAAATAATTTGTCAAGTTCAAATTCATATATCTCCAATTCAGTCTCCACTACATTGTTGAAATTTTGTACAAATATTCTATATTATGTTTTCAAGAGTTTAAAATAGAGCAAATATAATAAACGATTTTTTTAGATGATGAATGCAGAAATCTTATCTCTAAGGTACTTATTATAATTCTAAGATATTTCTTAATTTAAAAAATTTCAAATTAAAAATTATTAAAAAATTATCAAATTAAAAATTATTAAAAAATTATCAAATTAAAAATTATTAAAAAATTATCAAATTAAAAATTATTAAAAAATTAAAAATTTTCAATTTAAAAATTTCTTAATTTAAAAACTTTAAAAATTTTCTGATTCTAAAATAATTCGACTGATCTCTAAGGTAAATCGAATTATCTTAGAATGCTTTTTTTAATAATTTGTCAAGTTCAAATTCATATATCTCCAATTCAGTCTCAACTACATTGTTGAAATTTTTGTACAAATATTCTATATTATGTTTTCGAGAGCTTAAAATAGAGCAAATATAATAAACGGTTCTTTTTAGATGAGGAATGCAGAAATATTATCTCTAAGGTACTTATTATAATTCTAAGATATTTCTTAATTTAAAAAATTTCAAATTAAAAATTATTAAAAAATTATCAAATTAAAAATTATTAAAAAATTATCAAATTAAAAATTATTAAAAAATTAAAAATTTTCAATTTAAAAATTTCTTAATTTAAAAACTTTAAAAATTTTCTGATTCTAAAATAATTCGACTGATTTCTAAGGTAAATCGAATTATCTTAGAATTTTTTTTTAATAATTTGTCAAGTTCAAATTCATATATCTCCAATTCAATTTCAACGACATTGTTGAAATTTTGTACAAATATCCTATATTATGTTTTCTTTGGTATTTTAAATTAAAAGCAATAATTTTTAAAATATCGTTTATAAGACAAAAAATCATTCTCCCCAAATCCATATTTTTGTTACCCTAAATCCAACTTTTATGATTATTAAAAATTTTGAAGTCAATAATTTTACAAATCCAAAGACAAATAATTAATTAATATTTTTCCTACATAATAATGAAAAAAAATTTTAAAGATCTGTTCAATCATAATTTTCAAAAATGTAAATATTTGAGAATTATATACTCTGTCATAGGGTCATTTTTTCCATAACTTCTAAGAAAAGAGTATAAAGAATGAACAAGGTTCCCACGATAAAGAATAATTTCATTTAAAATAATAAAATTTGAGAATTTCTAATTTATTTTTCTAAATAAAGACAAATAACGAAGTAAATTGTTATTCAATGTTCCAAAATGTTATTTCCCATCTATCTTTTGCCGAACGATGGTCGATTGGTTAGGATGCAGGCCTTCGGTATTGGAGTTCGTGAGTTCGAATCCCTCAGTGGCATGGGTGTTCATAGCCGTTCAGAATCGGCTTTAAGCTGTAGGTCCCGGTCTCATCAGCCCTCTTGTTGCAAAAAGTAGGCCGTAGCACTCCAAACCAAACCAAAGTCCTTTATCCTTTTCCCATCTATTTGAGAATTATTTACTCTGCCATAGGGTCATTTTTTTCATAACTACTAAGAAAAGTACAAAGAAGGAACCAGGTTCCCACGATAAAGAATAATTTAATTTAAAATAATAAAATTTGAGAATTGCTAATTTACTTTTCTAAAGGAACACAAATATTGAAGTAAATTGTTATTCAACGTTCCAAAATATTATTTCCCATCTATCCTTTATTCTTTTCCCATCTATTTAAGATTTATTTACTCTGTCATAGGGTCATTTTTTTCATAACTACTAAGAAAATTATAAAGAACGAACAAGGTACCCACGATAAAGAATAATTTCATTTAAAATAATAAAATTTGAGAATTCCTAATTTACTTTTCTAAAGGAAGACAAATAACGAAGTAAATTGTTATTTAACTTTCCAAAATATTATTTCCCATCTATCCTTGACCGGATTTTCGAAAGCACTTTGAGAGTGGTACTTTCTGACTGTCTGACTGATGTTATCTGAAGTACTCTCTCATCAATGAGGACTTCTGTTCTTGCCATTCACCAAACTCGAAGATTGATATAGAGGTTTGAAATTGCAGATTTGTAACAGGATTCAATAATGATATAAGAAGAAAATCCCCTTGGTAAAAAAGAGTGCAAAAGTATCCCATCATCAATCAATGAGATCAAATTTACTGAAAATCTCTTCGTGCTAAAATAAATGTTTACTTCCACTTAACATACCTACGTGTTCTTTTTAGATAGCAATTTAATAAGTATTTCATTACTAAATTTTCCTGTTTTTAATTTAAATATTATTTCCCATCTATCCTTGACCTGATTTTCGACAGCACTTTGAGAATGGTATTTTTTGACTGACAGGTTAAAAAACTCTTCCACACAAATTTCCACACTCTGTCACATGCAGATGCTATCCGAAGTACTCTCTGGTCAATGAAGACTTCTGATCTTGCCATAAAACAAACACGTAGATTGATATAGAGGTAACAGCAGATAGAGGAACTTGCAGATTTTTAACAGGATTCATTAATGATATAAGAAGAAAATCACCTTGGTAAAAAAGAGTGCAAAAGTATCCCATCATCAATCAATGAGGTCAAATTTACTGAAAATCTCTTCGCGCTAAAATAAATGTTTTCCACTTAACAAACCTACCTGTTCTTTTTAGATGGCAATTTAACAATTATTTCATTACTAAGCTTTCCTGTTTTTAATTTAAATATTATTTCTCATCTATCCTGGACCTGATTTTCGACAGCACTTTGAGAATGGTACTTTCTGACTGTCAAGGTAAAAAACTCCTCCACACACTGTCACATGCAGATGTTATCCGAAGTACTTTCTGGTCAATGAGGACATCTGATCGTGCCGTAAAACAAACACGAAGGTTGATATAGAGGTAACAGCAGATAGAGGAACTTGCAGATTTGTAACATGATTCATCAATGATATAAGAAGAAAATCACCTTGGTAAAAAAGAGTGCAAAATTATCCCCTCATCAATCAATGAGATCAAATTTACTGAAGATCTCTTCGCGATAAAATAAATGTTTGCTTTCACTTAACAAACCTACGTGTTCTTGATAGATGGCAATTTAATAAGTATGATTTCATTACTAAGCTTCCTGTTTTTAATAATTTAAATATTATTTCCCACCTATCCTTGACCTGATTTTCGACAGCACTTTGAGAATGGTACTGACTGTCAGGTTAAAAAACTCTTCCACACAAATTTCCACACACTGTCACATGCAGATGTTATCCGAAGTACTCTCACGTCAAGGAGGACTTCTGATCTTGCCATTCCACTAACACAAAGATTGATATAGAGGTTTGAACTTGCAGATTTGTAACAGGATTCATTAATGATATAAGAAGAAAATCACCTTGGTAAAAAAGAGTGCAAAATTATCCCATCTTCAATCAATGAGATTATA
>CM063503.1:64679065-64764065 GCA_032207245.1 Pardosa pseudoannulata
TGCAACCAGTGATTGTCTAGCCCTGACCAATCCAGTTGGTTGAAGGTGAGATCGTCGGCAAATGATCTAATGATGAAATCGTGAGTGAGACCCCCTCTCTTAGAGGCCCCACCCCTAAAAAAGAGACGAGATGAGATTTTTTAAGAAGTAGTTAGTTAACTAGCAACCAGCTATTTCGGAGGACGTCTGGACAAGTCTCTCTATCGGAGAGTTTTCTTAGCGAGAATTCCCCTTTGGAATCACTTTTTTTTAAGAGTTAGCTAGCAGCCAGCTAATATGTAGGTCGACTTGACCAGTCTCTCCATCGGAGAGTTTTCTTAGCGATAATTCCCCTTTGGAATCACTTTTTATTAAGAGTTAGCTAGCAGCCAGCTAATTCGTAGGTCGACTTGACCAGTCTCTCCATCGGAGAGTTTTCTTAGCGATAATCCCACTTTGGGATAATTTTTTAGAGTTAGCTAGCAACTAGCTAATTTGGAGGTCGCCTTGACCAGTCTCTTCATAGGAGAGTTTTCTTAGAGATAATCCCACTTTGGGATAATTTTTTTAGAGTTAGCTAGCAGCAGCTAATTTGAAGGTCGTCTTGACCAGTCTCTCCATCGGAGAGTTTTCTTAGCGATAATTCCCCTTTGGAATCACTTTTTATTAAGAGTTAGCTAGCAGCCAGCTAATTCGTAGGTCGACTTGACCAATCTCTCTATCGGAGAGTTTTCTTAGCGATAATTCCCCTTTGGAATCACTTTTTATTAAGAGTTAGCTAGCAGCCAGCTAATTCGTAGGTCGACTTGACCAATCTCTCTATCGGAGAGTTTTCTTAGCGAAACTCCCACATTGGGATGACTTATTTTGAGAGAATGCTATTCCCTGAGACTTGGGTTTTCTTTTAGTTCGATCCTCTATAAATTGATCGTATATTCCTTTTAGGAATTCTGACTTTGTTTTTATCTTCTTCGAAGATACCAATTGCTACTTTAAACACTCTCGTCTAATTGAGTGTACGGTCTACATAATTACTTCCGAGAACTATTACGCGAAGCTACCGAATTGTTTTCTTCCGTCGGTTATCAAACCTTTTGGCAGTGACCTTACGTGTACGTCTCTACTCAGGCCTACGTCTATTATACCACATACTTTTGAACTGTAATTGTATTGTGTGTATATAGAAATGTGTATATAGCTGGTAAGTGTAAATAAATCATTTAATCAAGGAACACTTGCTTCTTCATTGTGTCACCTGAAACAGGAACCGGATACGTTACAATATGCATATATACCCACACATAGATAGATGGATACATGCAGTGTTGCCAACCTTCACAGGCAAAATTATGGATTCTAGGTCCTAAAATTATGGCATTGGCTTATAAATTATCGTACATTTTTGTAATTAGTTCAAAATAGTGTTAATAGAGGACGCTTGTACGATATATTTTTTAATCAATTGAATCTTAATATCAGATAGATTTTAAAATTGTGGAAAAACATAGAAATGGCAGAATTTTTATTATTTACTATTATGCAACTTTGTAACCGATTATTTAATAATCGCTTTAATTACTAAAAATACCATATTTTAGTGAAAACTGCAATACAATAAGTAAATTGCAAAATTACTTCTAATTATCCATAATTATGTAATAGTTAAAGAAATATCTCCAGTATAATCGTGAATATTCAGTAATTTTGCATTTAACAATTTTGTGTTTTGTGTATTTAAGTATAAGAATGATTTAAATAATTTTAAATAACTAACAGATAAAAAAAACTGGTCATAACCATTTTTAAATTTCTTTATTTTATATTAGTTTCAAATAATATCAAGCATTAGTACCTAGGTCATATTCAATTTCACAAATATACATTTTTTTTTTAAATATATAATTGACACTTTCCCTTTTATTATTACACAGTACAGATGACCTTTCTCAACTTCTGTTACAGGATTATTTACTTTTATTTAATGAAGAAGCACCTCAAAACTTCTCCTTAAGCTGCTCTAAAATCTACAACAATAATTATTTGATGGGAAAAAGTGATAAAAAAATTAATTAGACATTCTCAATTTTTTGATGTTGCTCTTTATAGAGTTACAGTTAAATTACCTGTTCTTTTAATTCTCCATTAGTCTACTTTTGGTTTATCGTACAAATCAGGAAATTATCGTAGAGTTTTTCAGAATTATGTCACATAATTTTGAGATTATTTTTCATCGTACAGAGTCTTAAGTAATCGTACATATACGATAATTATCGTATGGTTGGCAACACTGGATACATGTGTATATTTATATATATACAGGACCGAGGTAGTAGGTGTGTAGAGCGTAAGCATTTCTAGAGTTGCTGATAGAATATATAACATTAAAATATAAATATGCTAATCGAAGCTTCTTTTTTTCTTTTTCTTTTTATCCTCTGCGTTTTCGAGTTTAGAAATAATTGTTACCCTAAACCTGGTTGCTTTTCAATGAATCCTTCTACACATACATTGTTATTTTAACCCTCCGATTGGAACACACCGAGGAAAAAAAGTCTCCAAAAATACGCTAAAGTTTCATTGTGTCAGTGACCAAAGTGTTCTATGATTTTTTACTTCACCCTTTGTCGACTAGATTGGAATACGGGAAACCCACCCTCGTTATTGTCCCTTTATTTCCGGTTATAAATAGATATATAAATAGATATTATAGATTGTTAATTTTTAATACACATAAAGCTCGTCAAGTCTCGAAGATCATCCCATAAGAAATAATGGGTTCTAAAAGTACAAATAAAAATATTCTTTAAGAGAATGATTTATATCTTTTTTACGAAAGTCATCCAAGCTATTTAAGTGGTGCAATTAGAGATACATCTGTTACCGCAAAAGAAATACTTCGAAATAGAGATTTACAAAGACCTAAAAAGCTATCAGCGTCGTTGTGCCTCAGAGAGTAGGTGTGCAGTTCCTAA
Source organism: Pardosa pseudoannulata (assembly GCA_032207245.1). Classification (NCBI taxonomy): domain Eukaryota; kingdom Metazoa; phylum Arthropoda; class Arachnida; order Araneae; family Lycosidae; genus Pardosa; species Pardosa pseudoannulata. Next base: position 64,682,017 of record CM063503.1, read on the forward strand.
ACAATCGACCTGATGCTCCTACCTCAAAACTACATAGGGGAAAACACTGGCAGAAATGTACATTACATCCATTTTCGGAACGTTTTTCGAGGTCGAAAATTGTACTTGACAACCGCTTTGAAGACATCATCGGTTTGGCGGAATTGTACGTGCGAGCCCCTTAGAGGATTAAAAAAGGTTGATTTGCCATATTTAAAGTTGTTTTTAAACAAATTAGTAGTTAAAATTTAAGAAATGAACAACTATAAAAACCTAGGCCGGTCAATAATGTAGGGTAAAATGTAAATTATGATAAATAAGACACGAATATTTGGAAATAAAAATATTGAGTTTCTTCAGACAATCTATCTTCATCGGTCTTTTCCCAAATTGTTTTACTTTCGCTTATATAGTGCTGTGACGGCGCAAGTGAGCCAGCCAATCAGAGTGTTAATGCTAATCACATGGGAGCGTTTAAGAAGTGAAACTAAGTAAAGGACTAATTTAAGTAATTTAAGTAATTAACTTTCTTTAAAAGTTTATTTATATCACAATGATATATAAGATATAACTCATATATTTTCCCTCTTATTGTAATGATATATTAAATGTAATTGATATATTTTTCTTCTTATTAGCTTATTTACATTTTTCCTCTTATTTCAAATCTGTATATGTTTTTTTTTCTTTTACGTTGGCGTTCTTGAAATTTTTTGTGTTAGAATTCTTTTTAAAATGGCTTAATGTACTGCAAATTAGTATCTTTATAAATGAGAAATAAAGTATATAATAATTGAAAAAATAGGTTGAGCATATTAATGTAATTTAGGTTCATAGAATAAAAAAATAATTAATTTCTATTTAATATGAAAAATTGGTTTCTAATTTACAAGTTGAAAAAATATTTTGAGGGGAAGTGAAATTATAATATTTACTCTTGGAGTACATATTTCATGATTTTTAAAACATTTATTTATTTATATAACAAAATTAAGTAATTTTTATAAAGTTAGAACCTCATTAAAGATTTAGAAAAGAATTTTATTCTAAACTGAGCAGAACTTTGTATTTTATGGTGAATCTAAAATAGCCTATTTTAATGAAAATTTTTCAACTCGAAAGGTACTGTGTTCCCTTAGGACATTGGTTGGCAAACTTATTAGCCAAGGAGCCAAATATAAACATTACAACAATTTTTAAAAAAATTGGGAGCCAAATCTGCTTGTTTAGTAAACTTTTATTACATTAAATAAGTAGTACACTAAATAAAACTAAATTTCATACTTAATAAATATTCATTAATGAGAACAATGTGCTTGTATCTCCGTGGAAAGTTTGAGTAAGTCAGGTTTGTATGTTGTTGTTTTTAATTTTAGTTTTACGAAAACTAATAAAATTAAACTCGATATTCATTACGTATTTTTACAACAATATAAAATTTTGATTGTCTATTTATCTTTTAACTTAAACAAAAAATTATACATGTTCTCGATTTATAGAAGAATTTTAATTTATCAAAATAAGACGTAATTTTTTTCTTACCAAGTTTTTTTTAAAAATGAAAATATTATTGCGTCTTCCGTGGATATTTGTGTCAGAGCCGCACTTAAGGAGTCAAAGAGCCACATGCGGTACATGTGGCTCTTGCCGGACACTGCCTTAGGAGCTTTATATGAGGTTTAGGTGATGAGAGGAAAGGTTTAAAAATATTTGATAATTGTTACTTCATTTATTGATTTAGGAAGACTACTTAAAAAAAAAAAGATTTTTAAAAATTTTTTTATATAATCTTTACTCTGTTCAACTAATTTCACTTTTTTCAGTTATCTACTCACAGTTAAAAAGCATAAAAAATTTATGATTTAGAGGTTGAAACATTTTTCTAATAAATTGATAAATAGATTATCGATATACAGCATGTTTCATATTGTGTTTTTATATAGTTGTTTCCGATATTATGAATTAGTGGATAGTTTATCCATAATTCATAACATAAAGAAATTTTACGAGAAGATAAAAAAATTTAAATAACTTAACTAGCAGGTTTTCATTATTAAAATAGTAAATTAATCATAACAATTTTTTGAAGCATTATTTGGGGCCCACATTAACCATGTTCGTTTTTGAGATCGTCTATTAATTGATTTCAAAAATATAAAAACATTAAGACTGGTATTGACTTTTGAAAACAGTTTGAGACTCTATGAATAATTTTGTGCCATTTTGATAATTAATAACAGGTACATTATTTCTGTTTATTGATTGTATTAAACAATGTGACATGAGTATTTTTTTATAAAAGTTTCGAAGTTAATTTTTTTCACGATAAAAATACAAGAGATTTGTTCCAGATATAGAAGGTAAATTTATTTGAAGTATGAGAAATGCTTTAAATAGTCTTCCGTAGGTGAAAGAGTATGGTATCGTCCCTAAAATGACAAATAGGGTAAATGTGATCACGATGAATTTTTTCTTTATTGGTAGTGATAAAAATTAATGTGATTTATTGCAGATAGAGAATGTAAATTTGTTCCGAATATGAAAAATGTTTCATAAACTCATCCGTAGGTGAAAGAGTATGTGCCATTTTGATAATAATTACAGGATATTTCGGTCAATTAAACAATGTGACATGAATTTTTTATTTCGAAGTTAATTTTTTTCACGATAAAAGTTCATGTGATTTATTGCAGATATAGAAGGTAAATTTATTCGGAATATGAAAAATGCTTCAAATAGTCTTCCTAGGTGAAAGAGTATGGTATCATCCCTAAAATGATAAATAGGGTAAATTTGACCACGATGAATTTTTTCTTTATTGGTAGTGATAAAAATTAATGTGATTTATTGCAGATAGAGAATGTAAATTTATTCCGAATATGAAAAATGTTTCATAAATTCATCCGTAGGTGAAAGAGTATAGTACCATTCGTCAATAAAATTACAGATACGGTCAAATTGACCACGATAAACTTTTTTTTTATCGGTAGGTTTCTTTATCGGTAGAGTCTTCCGTAGGTGAAAAAGTATGGTACCATTCATACCTAAAATGACAAATAGGGTAAATTAAACTACGATGAATTTTTAATTTTTTTGTAGAGATAAAAAAAATATATGTGATTTTTGCAGATATAGAATGTAAATTTAATCGTAATTTGAAAAATGCTTCACATAGTCTTTCGCAGGTGAAAAATTATGGTACCTTTCGTTGTCTAAAATTACAGTTAGGGTCAATTTGATCACTATGAACCTTTTTCTTTATTAGTAGTGATAAAAATACATGTGATTTATTGCAGATATTGAATGTAAATTTATTGTAATATAAAAATACTTCATATAGTCTTCCGTAGGTGAAAAATATGCTACTTTTCGCCGTGTAAAATTACAGTTGGGTCAATTTGATCACGATGAACTGTTTCTTTATTAGTAGCAATAAAAATCTATGTGATTTATTGCAGATGTAGAATGTAAATGTATTCGGAGTATGAAAAATGCTTCATATAGTCTTCCGTAGGTGAAAGAATACGCTACCTTTCGTTGTCTAAAATTACAGTTGGGGTCAATTTGATCATGATGAACTTTTTCTTTATTAGTAGCGATAAAATACATGGAATTTATTGCAGATATAGAAGGTAAATTTATTCGGAATATAAAAAATGCTTCCTATAATCTTCCGTAGGTGAAAGAATATGCTACCTTTCGTTATCTAAAATTACTGTTGGGGTCAATTTGATAACTAGGAACTTTTTCTTTATTAGTAGCGATAAAAATATATGAGATTTATAATTGATATAGAACTTAAGTTTATTCGTAATATGAAAATGATTTGTAGAGTATTCCGTAGGTGAAAGAATATGCTATCTTTCGTCCGTAAAAGTACACATCGGGTCAACTTTACTTCGATGAAGTTTTAATTTTTGGTAGCGGTAAAAATGAGATTTATTGCAGATATAGAAAGTAAATTTATTCAAAATATGAAAAATGTTTTATGTAGTCTTTCGTAGGTAAAAGAGTATGGCACCTTTCGTCCCTAAAAGTACAGATAGGGTCAATTAAACCACGATGATCTTTTTAATTTTTTGGTAGCGATAAAAATACATGTGATTTATTACAGATATAGAAGGTAAATTTATTCGGAGTATGAAAAATGCTTCACACAGTCTTCCGTAAGCGAAAGAGTATGGTACCTTTCATAACTAAAGTTACAGAAAGGGTTAGTTTGACCATAATGAACTTTTTCTTGTTTGGTAGCTATAAAAATACTTGAGATTTATTGCAGATATAAAAAGTAAATGTATTTGAAATATCAAAAATATTTCACATATTCTTCCATATGTAAAAGAATATGGTAGTTTTCGTACTAAAATTACAGAAAGGGTTAATAAGACCCCCGATGAATTTTTCTTTTTTTGGTATAATTCCTTTTTTTTTAGTAAACTTTTATTCTGTAGAATTCATTTGTATTGTGCTTTTGCTATGAGGTTTTTCAATTTAATTTTAGAGTCAGATGTTAATGGTCCTTCACTAGTTCCCATGCTAATGTGTTTTTATAATCTTCATTTCTCACAGGATTATAAATAACAATAATAAAAAGGTTTTAGACCACAACCTGCTAAAAGGTTTGGTTTGGCTTTGGAGCACTACGGTCTACTTTTTGCAACACGAGGGTTAATGAGACCGGGACCTACTGCTTAAAGCCGATTCCGAACATCCATGCCGTAGTGGGATTCGAACCCACGAACTCCGGCTTTGAAGGCCAGCACCCTAACCATTCGGCCATTGTTCGGCCTGCTGAAAGGGACAGGTGTTGTAATACGTGGACCGTGTGTAGGAAGAGAGACCACTAATTCCTTCCAGCGACCTATTTTGAGCTATGAATGTTACTAACATAAAGGAAAGCTTGAAGAAAATGACCATTATGTAGAGAAGAAACATTTTACTCAAAGATATATAGCCATAATTTTATTTCAAGTCATAATTTGGGTGCATGGACTATATCGTATGATATTTAAGAATATAATCGTCAGAAAAATATCATATCAACGAAATTTAAGCTTGATATTGAAAGGGGGGGTATATTAAGGAAGTGAGGACTGAATGGCTTCACCAGGACTTATGCCTAAATATAATAGATTTCCTTCTTTGTTCTCAGACTACTCTAGCAGATCGTTGTTCTACATCGCACTGCTTGAACTTTAATCTGAGAGATAATGGCCTTTGGCAATCGCACATTGACAATCGCGTCAACCAAGCGCACTAAAGTTGAGTTCATAGTCTTCTTCCAACTCTCTGCCAAGGAGAGGATAAATAACCGAAGCTGCCAGTAGTCAAATTACGCATTGTCGAACGCAATACGACAGTTATCTTATTTGAATAATTGGTTCCCTTGACTCTGAGGGCTTTTCAAGCAGCTTCAAAAACAGTGGTTATCAACCTGTGGGTCACGACTCTTGTGGGAGTGGAGGACCCATTCTCAGGAGTTTGCCGGAGACCACCCGAAAGTTCATACTTCTGATATTCTTCTGAACCCAGGCATCACTCCTCTATCCATCTTCAGACTTATCAGCTAACATGAAAATACATCCACATTCAAAATCCGGTGTGATAACATTATCGCACCAATTCCATCACACACACTTCGCACAAATGCAGGTATATGTGTAAGGACTACCGTCATATCGTCTATATGTTGACCAGTCACACCTGTGTAGATATCAACTACTGTGTAGAAAGCAGCTACTGTGTCAAAAGGAGCAGTACTGGAGGCATAACGATACATCAGAATTATAACTACTGCCTAAATGTTAAATATGTAATGTAAAATCATGAGACACTGCAAAAATATATGTGCTTCATTATATTTTTGATTTGGTGAGAAAGGAGCCACCTTAACCTTCGCACTGAGGTTATCATTTTACGCATTCTGTCTCAAAATGCAACACTATAGTTTACTAACGCTATCTTAAGACTGTTACCATACTTAAGGAAAATTTAATTTAGTTGAAATTAAAAATAAATATTACTCATTACATTATTACATATTGCTTTTGTGATTAATTTCCGATTGTGATAATCAAATGATTCATAATAGTAGAAAAATTGCAGTTAGGAAACAGCAAAGAAAGCAGTTTTATGGTTGGAGATCTCCACAATTTAAGGAACTGCAATAAAGGGTCACATCATTAGGAAGACTGAGAACTATTGTCTTAAAGAACATATACCATAGGTTTGGTTTGAAGCTCTACAGTCTACTGTTTTGCTACACTAGGGCTAATGAGAACGGGACCTACTGCTTAAAACCATTTCTGAACAGTTACTATTATCCATGCCATTGTAGGAATCGAACCAATGATAATGGTACGTAGATAGAACCAGTTGAAAGAGAATGAGCTGAGATGAAGAGCAGAATCCTCATCCTATCTATTCGACCATCTTTCGGCCATATTCCACCAGAGAGGCAAGAGGAGATGAAAGTTAGTCTCTATTTAGCTATTCCTCTGTTACCCCAAAATAAAGTAAAATAAAAAATTACTGGCTATATATCCCGTTCTCAGTTTCTTCAATGGGACACACTACCGTTAGATGTTTTTACCTTTAGATGTTTACCGTTAGAGGATGCTACCGTTTTTCAGTAGATACAAACTAGTCGCCTTATGTTTCGATTCTGGACGAATACTTGAATTGTCTTTAAAATCGCTTATTTGCATTCAGAAAGTGAGAACGAGAACAGACAAACTGATCCTTCAATCATCAAACAAACCGTTCAATCAAACAGATCCTTCAATCCAAGGGGAGATGAATTATCATTGATTTGAGAGAATTGACTGCCTGTTGTACATAGCGGGGATCCTATTATTTATAACTAACAACTGAAAGTTTTTGTTTTACTGGTTTTTCTCGAGAGTATGATCACAAAATAAATATGTGGCAAGTTGCGTTTAGATAAATAATAAATGACTTTAATAAAAAATTAATTTTGTAAATTTAAAACGCATTGTGTTTCATTTAGAGTTAATTTTGTAAGAATATTGGAATTAATTTCATAACTGTATAAAACTCTAATTTCCGCATAAGAGAGTTTCTACTATAATGCATTTTTTGTCCTCAATCAAGTGATTTTATTGTTGTACGACACTACTGAATTTCCCATTTACACTTCTTTTTATCTTTAAAACCTAGTAATTTGCATTGTGGTTGGAAATACTTCTGGAAATTTAAGAATGGCAAAGAAAATGATCATAACTTTGAAAGTTAACTTATTATTTTATGTTACCAGAATATTTATTCATTTCGTAATTAATAATTACAAATGAGTTCAATATCTGAACTTCCGTGTCACTAAGAGGTTAAAACACATTTAAATGGCTTTAGTAGGCTTCATTTCATATTCATGCCTAAATATGTGAAATAACTTATTTGTATTCTTAATCGAACCTGTTACACTGTTAATAAAAGATGTCATTTAAATTCAAGTGATATGAATTTTAAATTTCGGCAGGTTTATCAATTAAATCTGAAGAATAAACAGTTTTAAAAATGTATAATTCATTTAGAATTAATCAGAATCGCTGCGAAAAATTTGTAAAGGAAAGAATATGCATAATGAGAGATTTAAATTACACGTTTTAATTTATAACTGATCATTATTCAAACAATTACAGAAATTATTCTTAATGAATGTTACATTATAAATGTAACAACGTCGCATAAATGCAACTTTCTAGCGGAGAAGATTATTAAGCAATTTTATTTACATCTATTTTCAACTAAATATACTTTAACAGAGCGATTAAAATTATTCTATCTACCATTTAGGTGAATCTTTTCTTTTAAATTCATATACTCCAGTAAAGCGTAAGGATATTATCGAAAGTTAGACTCATGAATAATTAAATGCATTTTCAGTTTTAGTGTTTAAAGCAAATATGTATAGTACAAAATCTTAATTATTGTAATCAAGTACTTCATGTAATTTCACTACGTCTTTAGAACCATGAAAATTTTAAACAATGCCATGAAACTACTATTTCATTAATGTATATTTCATTCATAATGTTTGTGCACTAAAATAATTTTTTTCATGTCATTTGCGATCTATGAGTAACATAAAGAAAAGTATATTGTGTCCAAGCATTTAATTATTCTATATTGTTATGTTTTTCAACAATGAATTACAAAATGAATATTGGATAATCATAATTTCTTGATTGTTTGTAAGTATATTGATGACACAGTGTGCTAAATTTTCTGAAACCTTATCGCTACATTGATAGTTTCTTTTAATTTTTCTAGATCGTAGCACAATGACAATTTTAAACAGTTTTCATAAAACTTGCTATCACTATTTCATTAATTTATATTTTGTTTATAGTATTTGTAGACTAAAAAATTTTTCCGTGTAATCTGTGATACATGAGTAGCATGAATAGAAGAAGATTGTGTCTAAGCATTTAATTACGCGATATTGTTATGTTCCTCAACAATGCCCGGTAAAAAGAATTTTTCAGATAATCAAAACTTCTTGCTTGTTTTTAAGTAAATTGATGACACCATGTACTAATTTTTTAAAAAAAAAAATCATTACGCAGATAGATTCGACTGAGATAATATATTTACTTTATTTTTTCTAGAACGCAGTGACCTGAAAATGTTAAACAAATTTCAGAATGTATTTAATTTGAATTTACTGAATTGTAGCATCTTGAAAAGCTAAACATTTTTTTATGAAATTTACTAACATTGTCTTATAAGTGCCATTTTCACGTCCTTTATCTGTTTGTATACTACAGCTATTCTATCTATATCATTTATGATAAATGACAAACATAAAAGTTGTTAGAAATATTTTTGGTCAGACTTTGATTATTCTGTATTGTAGTTTTACCAAATAGTTGAGTAAAATGATCTTTTTAAAAAATCCCAATTTCTCCCGTCTTTGTAAGTTTATTAATGAGAGATTTAATTAATGGAGACTTAATTATTCTAGACAGCGGTATTTTCCAATAATACTTAGTAAAACAGACTTTTTAGGTAATAAAATTGCTTGGCTTGTATTACGTATATAGAGGACAACACGTAAAAAAGTTTCTTTCGAACAAAACACGGCTAGCATCAGTAGTTGCATCCATTTGGAATCGGCTTTAAGAAATAGGTCCCAGTCTCCTTAATCTTCATGGAACAGAAAATTCCTTACCAAACCAAATCAAACAGAAAAAACAAATCATTTTATTGGTAGATTCAGTTGAGATAATGCATTCGATTTGAATTTACTGAATTGTAGCATCATGAAAAGCTAAACATTTTTTATGAAATTTACTAACACTGTCTTATAAGTGCCACTTTCATGTTCTCTATCTGTTTGTACACTACAACTATTCTATCTATATAATTTACGATACTTGAGAAACATAAAAGTTATTAGAAATATTTTTGTCAGCCTTTGGTTATTCTGTATTGTGGTTTTACCAAATAATTGTGTAAAAAGACCTTTTTATGGAATCACAATTTCTTACTTCTTTGTAAATTTATTAATGAGAGATTTAATTAATGGGTTTTTTATTCCAGACTGCGGTATTTTCCAATAAGCTTAGTAAAACGGACTTTTTAGATAAAAAAATTGCTTGGCTTGTTTTACGTATATAGAGAGCAACATGTAAAAATGTTTCTTTAGACCAAAACAGTGCTAGAATCATTAGTTGCAACTATTCGGAATCGGTTTTAAGAAGTAGGTCCAGTCTCCTTAATCTTCATGGAACAGAAGATTCCGTAGCAAACTAAATCAAACAGAAAAGCAAATCATTCATTATGTTGGTAGATCCAGTTGAGGTAACGTATTTGATTTGAATTTACTAAATTGTAGCATCATGAAAAGCTAAAGTTTTTTTATAAAATTTACTAACACTTTCTTATAAGTCCTTCTATTATAAATTATACTTTCATGTCCTCTATCAATTTGTACATTACAGCTTTCTATCTATATCATTTATGATACATGAGAAACATAAAAGTTATTAGAAATATTTTTGTCAGCCTTTGATTATTCTGTATTGTGGCTTTACCAAATAATTATGTAAAATGACCTTTTTAAGAAATCGCAATTTCTTGCTTCTTTGTAAGTTTATTAATGAGAGATTTAATTAATGGAGATTTTTATTCTAGACTATTGTATTTTCCAATAATGCTAAGCAAAACGGAATTTTTAGATAATAAAATTGTTTGGCTAGTTTTACGTAAGTAGAGAACAACATGGAGAAATGTTTCTTTAGACCAAAACACTGCTAGCATCAGTAGTTTCATCCATTTGGAATCGGTTTTAAGAAGTAGGTCTCAGTCTCATTAATCTTCATGGAACAGAAAATTCCTTACCAAACCAAATCAAACAGAAAAGCAAATCATTATATTGGTACATTCAGTTGAGATAATGCATTTGATTTAAATTTACTAAATTGTAGCATCATGAAAAGCTAAAGTTTTTATGAAATTTACTAACACTGTTTTATAAGTGCCTTTTCACGTCCTCTTTCTGTTTGTACACTACAGCTATTCTATCTATATCATTTATGATACATGAGAATCATAAAAGTTATTAGAAATATTTTTTGTTAGCTTTTGATTATTCTGTTCTGTGGATTTACCAAATAATTGAGTAAAATGACCTTTTTAAGAAATCACAATTTTTTGCTTCTTTGTAAGTTTATTAATGAGAGATTTAATTAATGGAGATTTATATTCTAGACTATTGTATTTTCCAATAATGCTAATAAAAACGGACTTTTTAGATAATAAAATTGCTTGGCTAGTTTTACGTATATAGAGAACAACATGTAAAAATGTTTCTTTAGAACAAAACACTGCTAGCATCAGTAGCTTCATCCATTTGGAATCGGCTTTAAGAAGTAGTCCCAGGTTCCTTAATCTTCATGGAACAGAAGATTCCGTAGCAAAAGAAATCAAACAGAAAAGAAAGTCGTTTTGTTGGCAGATCCAGTTGAGATAATGTATTTGCTTTGAATTTACTAAATTTTAGTATCATGAAAAGCTAAAGATTTTTTATGAAATTTAATAACACTTTCTTATAAGTCCTTCTATTATAAATTATACTTTCATGTCCTCTATCTGTTTGTACATTACAGCTATTCTATGTATGTCATTTATGATACATGAGAAACATAAAAATTATTAGAAATATTTTTTGTCAGACTGATTATTCTGCATTGTGGCTTTACCAAATAATTGAGTAAAATGACCTTTTTATGAAATCACAATTTCTTGCTTCTTTGTAAGTTTATTAATGACACACCATCTACCAAAATTTCTTAAAAGAAATCGTTACTTTGATAGATCCGTCTCAGTTATAAGAAATGCAAATGCTGCGAAAGCAAACCTGGATAAAGTCAGGAACAGAAAATCAATATTAATTATTGGCCACAGTATTGCAATCAATACTAACTCTGTTTTCGCGAACTCTGATATAATAAGTATTATTCACAGTATAAACTTGTAGAATTATTAAAGACATGAAACTAATTTCTTGAACGAAAGGTTTGAAAAACTGCAAAGTGATATTACGTTGTTAAAAGGAATTTGCTGTAGTCTTAATCTTACTTGCAAATAACTATCTGTAAAAATGGAATTATCTATATTGTGTCTTTTTTGCATGCATCATTTAAACAACTCACTAACTTTCATCTTCAATCTTGTTTCAGGATAAATTATGAAAGCTGAAAATAAAATAAATACATCCCTAGAAAATTAACGTAAGAGTTAATACAATAATGTTCGTGTTTTGAGAGTAAAATTATGTTTTATTGAATAGAAACTATTTAAAGTATAATTTTATTGTTAAAAATGTTGATAAAATGTATTTAGACAGAAGAATTATATACGGATAGGCACTGTGATAATTTATCAAAAGATTTAATTTTTCAATCTATTGTATTTTTAAATACCTTTGAGAGCCAAATTGATTAACAGCATGAAAAAATGTTGAAATGTTATTACTAATTTTTGAAATTGATAATATAAATTCAAATGCATGTTGTAGATTGTACGGTACCAGATGTAGATTTTATTTAATGATTTATAAAATGTAAAAGATAGCATACTTTAAGAATTATCATTGTTACTATTATAATTTTGGGGCGACTACACCCTATATTCCGTTTAAGTTTCGGGTTAGAAGATTAGATAATAGTTTGAACACTGTGCCGAGTTTAGCTGTGATTAGTTTTCATTTTACACACATTTTGCTTCCTGTGTGTCAGATTGTGGTGGAGAAATTTGTTGTATTTCTTTTGGCTTTATTGCCTCTTCAGAATCGATTGGATTTCTTTTCAAGGGTGGTGCTTCACTTATATTCGGGAGAAGCTCTTCAGGCTATTGATTTTTCTGACTCTTTATCTGAAGAGATTGGAGAGTGTATTAAACTTCTAAATTGACTATCAAATCATAATAAAACAGTTTTCTTGCACCAAAGTCTCTTCCATTGCCGAATTGAGGACAACACTTTTGGTGACCTCTTGGTGGAGCAGACACTACCTTCCAACTGAATAATTCTGAACTATCTTATAACTATACCAAGTCACTGGTTATAAAACTCTCAGATGTTTCTTCTTTTAAGCTATTTCGCTCTCTATCTGAAAATATTGGAGAGTGTATTAAACTTCTAAATTGGCTGTCAAATCATAATAAAACAGTTGTCTTGCATCAAATTCTCTTCCATTACCAAATTGAGGACAATGAATTCTTGGCAAAGCAGACAGCTACTGCTTTCCAACTGAATAATTCTGAACTATCTTATAACTATACCAAGTTACTTGTTAAAAAACTCTCAGATGCTTCTTCTTGTAAGCTATTTCCGTTAGAAAAAGTCATAAACCGTGTTATACTGTGCATATTCAAGATATTTCTGAATGGCTTTGGGATATATTTGTATGGATTTTTTTCCTTCAGAGGCACATTTTCTATAGGCATGTACGGGTTTCATGAAACCGAGATACCCAAGTGATCTTTTATATGTTCCAGATCTCCCAACTTCTGAATATTAAAAATAGTAGCACTTGACAACTTTTGAAATCAAAAATAGTAGCACACTAATTTGCGAGGTAGGTTGTTTAGTTTGGAGCACTACAGTCTACTGTTTTGCACACGAGGGCTAATGAGACCGGGACCTACTGCTTAAAGCCGATTCCGAACGGCTACGAACATCCATGCCATAGTGGGATTCGAACCCACGAACTCCGGTTCCGATGATCAGTGCCCTAACCAATCGGCCAGCGTTCGGCCGAGGTAGGTTGTTTGGCGAGTTTTTACAACATAAATTCACGCGTGCCATAACATAATGCACATACTAAATGATTGTGTGTATGATGTTTAGTACTGATATCAAGCAATCAATTCTACTAAAGTATCTAAAATCCCATATAAAATTTCGAATAGACAATATTTCATTTTCAAAATATCATATACACTTATATACACTTCTGAAATGAAACCCCCCCATAAAATGTTATATGAAGTATTTTATTTAGATTCATTTTAGTTGTATTTAAATGTTATTTCACACCTTAACATGTTTGTAGAAAGAAATAATAATTTTTTAAAAATCTCAGAAATATACTATTACATTATAACCAATATTATCAGACAAAAAAATCTAATTTTTAATCCAAAAATTTCTACCTTCGAGAGAGTATGGTATCGCACCGTAGTTACACGAAAATTGATCGGAAAAGTTTTTTACGGATTTCTTTATATCGCTTGCGAAAATATATTCATTCATTTTGAATTCCCGGATGCGATGTAATTTTTTATTCTGTATATATTTTTTGACCGATTTTCGCAGGATTGTAATTACTTACTAAATTCGTAGAAACTACGATTTTTTCGTAGCAGTTGGCAGGTCTGATGTTCTAAGCGGTAACAAGAGCTTACCTCTGTAAGGTTTGTTCCTTATCGTGATGGGCTAAATTAAAATCGAACCATGATGTGCCTCTCGTTAGCAGCTGCTAGGTAGTTGTCGGCTTTCTGCCGTGGCTTCAGGGCACTCAGTTAATCGTATATGGATTAAAAGCCTAGGGTTGAGAAACATCTTCACAGAATCAACCCATTTCTTAACTGTTTTGTCTTATGTGTGATAGTCAGGGAGAGATGGATGTAATGCAGCTAGTTATGTGTCTTGTTTTGTTTTTGGTTCCCTTATAATTGTACCAGTGAGCTGCGGTAGCTCAGTCGGCAAAAGCAGCTTTCTCGTAACAGAAAGTTGCGGGTCCGGGGCTGTAGCCGGCCTAAGATCCTTCGTGTTTGCTAAAGGTGACTGGAGAACGTAAAATATGTTCGTGGTCACAAAGTCCTCCAAGTTCTCAAACGATATCTCTGGAGGTGGCAGGCCAAGCCTGGGGGGCTCTTCTGCTTGGTTCCTGCTTCTAAATTGCGAGGACCCAGAGGAAGTAATGTTACTCTCTGCCGTAGTATACCTTAATCTACAAGTGCTCCTTGGGTGTTGCTAAATGAGTAACAGGTTAACAGCCTTCTTAAGGCATTAGGATAATATCTGTATCGTCTGCTGCATTGGAAAAAAATAATAGTGATAGTTGGAAGTCATTTAAGCTGATGGATAACTGATATCACCTTTCATGTTCTTATACTTTTGATAATGTCTATTGTCTATTTAGTTGACATGTTACTCTTCTTTAACATAAATTTTTCTTTGAGTGACTGAGAAAGTAAATTCAGTTGGCGAGGATAAAAATAGCATCCAATTCAGTAATCTATATTATATTTAAAAAGCATTTGTTATACCCTTTTTTAGGAACATTTCTCCTACATTTTTAAACATATTCTGTTATTTTTACATACATGATCGCAAGGAATAGAGAGGGATTTTGGGATATGTTCCCCATTTAAGATCTGAGATAACCAAAATAATGACCATTCTTTAGACATAAAGGATATTTTAACATAACAAAAAACTTACCTTTTTTCCGTCTTATTCTTATTTTAGTTAGGGGCATCTTTATGTACATACATTACCAATTAATCGGTCTAATGGATTCCCCTCACATTATCATTTTTTAATCAAACGATACATTATTAAACCCTTTGCTTTTAATCTCACAATCTTACCAGAGATGTTTGAAGGCAAGACGCAGATCTCAGCACACAAAAGAATTTGCATTTTTTATGTACGTATGCAAACATACTCATAGATACTCATAATGAAAGCATAACATATATAGATAGATACAAACATGTATCTATCTATATATACATATACATATTGAGTATTTTCATTAGGCTTTTTCAGCAGTACGTCTAAATTATTCCAATATGCATTTACACAATTTGAAAAATTAAATCGATACATTTTACTAACGGCTAAGCAATATCAACTCAGAAATACTTTTTTACTAGACTTTTACTAGATTTTTTTCATACGTGAGCAATTTTTGTATGCGTTGATTTTCATACAAAACCACAAGTAAAAAACTAATTTGTGGTATTTTTAAATCTCAGTTTAATTATTGTAAAATTATTGTCTTATAATACCTATTAGTAATATGCCCAAATGGCAGTATCTGCAGTTTGTTTCCTATTTTTCATTCAGTAACATCATAATTTTCGTTGATCTCTTCACGAAAATAGTTTTTGAGCTTGGTCTTTGCTACAATAATTATAATCATTATTATTTTGTTTAAATATTTTACTCAGCGACATATACATATTGAGTATTTTCATTAGGCTTTTTTAGCAGTACGTCTATATTACACCAATATGCATTTAAATAATTTGAAAAATTAAATCGATACATTTTACTAACCGCTAAGGAATATCAACTCATAAATACGACTGTGGAGATTTTTTTTACATACTTGAGCAATTTTTGTATGCGTTGATTTTCATAAAAAACCACAAGTAAAAAACTAATTTGTGGTATTTAATTTTTAAATCTCAGTTTAATTATTGTAAAATTAATTGTCTTATAATACCTATCCCCTATATAATAATAGCCAAAGTTATCTAGCCTTCTGTCCTCGAATTTATGAAGCGGTTGTACATGGAATGGATAGAGGCATCCATATTGGATTCTTGATGAGTTAGGGTTAGCAACTTTCGAAATCCATCCCTTCCCCACTTTTCTAGCATTTAATGCCATTATTTCAAGCCCTATTTTCCCCTATTAAGAGCATGCTATTAAATTTATCAATTTGTCACATAATAAAAAGGTAAAAATAACATTTTTTTTCTAGCATTATGACTTCATTCCTTTAACCATCTCATTTGATCATTTCTTATTATAAACTTTTGAAATATCGCCTGCTTTATTTTTATACATTTTATCGCTGAACTTAGATATTACGTAAATAATTTTTCTTTATATTTGGCTTAAAACCCATCCACCGACCACCCTCCCCACCTTTTTCCCTTTCAAAACAGTCACCCTTTTCATAAATACTAGACGGAACTTACCGTACCATACTAGAGTTGCCGGTTTAAAAGTTGTCAGGCTACTTTTAAGTTTTTTTCCCTGCAAGGTAAAGGAGTTCCGTTACGCAAAATTAGTTTCTTTCATTTATTATCGCTTTGCAATATTTTTTTTTCTCTCAAAAGTGTGTTATACGAGTGCAAACGAGAAGGGGTCGACAGGTTTGTTTTCGAACAGGTTACGCTGTCGAATCCCCGTCGACGCGTCCGTTCAGTGGGTTAAATAATAGATTAGGTACACATGCGATAATTTAAAATTTAATCATCGATTATTTTTTGTTGTAATGAAAATTTTATCACCAGTATTAAGAACAAATTCTATATACCTCCAAGGTGTAGTGGAAAGGACAGTTTCATTCCTTTACTTCCATTAATTACTGTGGAAAAAAAAAGGGAAAAATTTAACGATAATTTCGACGTAGCTAAGAAAACTTTGAATTATCTTTCTAAAAGAATTCAACGTGATTCTAAACTGCTATCACAGTATCGGGAAATTTTAGAGGAGTATGAAGATAAACAAATTATTGAGCTAGTACCAGATAATTCTCAGCCAAAAAACAAATCATTTTTTTACCTGCCTTATAGGGTAGTTTACAATTCTGGAAATTTAAAAATTTTACTGATACCGTCATATAATGGGCTATAGGCTTGTAATATGCCCAGATGGCAGTATATTTAGTTCTATTTACTATTTTTCACTCAATTACTTCATAATCTCATTTGATCTCTTCACGAAAATAGTTTTTGAGTCTGGTGTTTGCTACAATAATTATAATCATTTTTATTTTGTTAAATATTTTACTCAGCGACATTAATGACTTCTTCGTCAAATGTATTTCAGGCCTCATAATTTATAATTCGTCTCAAATTTTTATTACAGTCATGTTAATAGGAGAAAGGAATTTCAAAAGATTTATCATATTTTTCAACAAGCATAATGCAGTATGGCAAAATTATGACACAAATTATAGCAAAAATGATTTCATAGCACATTATACGTCAGTGATACTAAACGAATGAATCTGTCATCCAATTAGTCAATTTATGTCACCCCGGTCAAATGACCCGATTCGTTATTCATAATCAGGCTCATGTAATTCTCGTGAAAAATTCAACGAGAGAAGTAGATATTGGAAAATATGCTGTATATAAATGATTCTAAAAGTCTTAAAGGTTGATATGATAAAACTATATGTAAGAAATTTCGACAGGAAGTTTAAAAAGATACCTTTGACACTTCGTTGTAAGTTTAGTGTTAAATTCCGAATTTTTGGTAAAGCCATAATTGAATTATGAGACATGTGGATGCCGTGTAGCTCTCGTTTATATTTAGGTATTAACCTATGATCAAATGTATAGTGGCATTTATTTTGGTTAGTCACCAAGACTAAGTATTATTTTGGTTGCTTTGTGTAAAATATTTAAGTTCTAAATTTTTACCACAGGTTCTGAGAGGATACAGACTTAAAATAAGAAAATAAACTAAAAAGCTAAATTAAAAGTAACTGAAATCAGCTTAAAATAAAAAAAGTAAATTTATTATAATGCTTTATATATCTACACACAATCTGATTCTATCTTCATAAAATTTACTTTATGAACACTTTCAAACTAGGTGCCACACTAATTTAGGTCTGACAATAATTTTCCATCAGTTAGGTAAATATATACATATAAGAGAGAGGACCTAATCTCAATTTCAAATATATGTAAAAAGAAGTACCTTGTGGTTAAATATGGTGTGCCAGGAACACTGCTGGATGAGTGCTAATCAGGATTGGGTATGTGTGGTTGCAAATTTCAATCTTCCGTCGGTCTGGTCAGGGGCTTTTTATTAATGAGTATTTGAGGTGCGGTCGTAATGTTTGACACATATACACTGTTGGTGGCTACGAGAGGTTCCAAACGTTTCCGGAGTCTCTGTCGAACTCAAGGCTATTCTCCTTGGACTCCCGAAGTCTCCCTGTCACAATCGTCTCCTCCGACTTCTGACCTCTCTGCTCTCCTCGATTCGACTCCACTCTCGAATACACCCTCTCTTTCTAGACTTTTTCTTCTTTTATATTAATTTCATCCTTGTCCCATCTTACTTCTTTTTGACCAATCGGGAGAGTTGTAAAAATCTAATTGGTCTCCTTAACCCCGCCTTGAAACCGCTAACGTGTAAAAACCTTACCCCTTCAAATTGGACACTGTGCCTTAGGGACTCATAAATAACTCCACAAAGGTATATTCTTATTTAGTGCCATGTACGGAGACACGATTCTAATCTGGGACTGGGATCAGAACCCCACCCGAGAATCCCGCACAAGACGAAAACCCTTTGAAATAACTTTTAGTGGCCTCTCCCCTTTACAAAAGATGTGATGAGGTCAGATTTCGATCCCAAGCATTTTACTTCTCTTATTAATTAATCCATTATATTACTGATCTAAATCGCCTCATCATAGTGGATTCAACTTTTCTAATTTGATCCAAATAATTTTCTGTCAATTTACAAGAAACCCTAAAACTGTTAATTTTCTGGTAATGATAGAATTTTCTATATGTTTTGTTGAAAAGTAAATCCCGATGAGTTATTAGTTAAATGCTTCCTTTTTAATAATTTCTGATTGCATCATATTAATCATTAGTATATTAGCTATACTAAGTAATTATTCTGCTGTATTATGGAGATGCAGTTTAATTATCACTGGAACAATGTTATAGCCTCGCCAACAATGTAATGTAACGCATGTTTCATTGTGCACTGGTGGGTTTGGATTAGAGTATGGTGTTAACTCATTATGAATACAGTTAGGCGTATATCAAATGATTTGACTCTAAAATTAAAAAAAAAATATTTTTAGGTTAATCGATTAAGCTTTTCAATAGATCATAATTGTAGAAAAGATTACTGATCATATGTATCTGGCTACACATGCTTAATGCATAGTGTATATGTATAAAGTATTATATTAATATTTGAATAATAAGTATTTTATATTGTTTTGTAAAACAATATAACCAACCTATAATTAAGATTTAAAATGGTAGTTTGGGAAAAGCTCCATATTTTCTCGGCTATATTCGTAAAGAAACAAAAATGCAGCTCAATAAATCATCAAGAACTTATTTTAAAAAGTGTCCTACTTGTGAGGACTTGTTACGATATTATTAAAAATGATATTTTCTTTACATGTGTATATCTTTTAGCTTAATTAATTAATTAATGCTTTAATTTTACATTACAGTATAATATTTTTCGTGAAATTTCAAAACTTGTCGTTAATTTCATGAAATTTGGTTGAAATTTCTGGATATTATACCAAAAAAGGAGAACTAAGTTTCAATATAAAAAAGTCTTTTATATTTTCTTATAATATGTATTATTTTATCTGGACAAAATGTAAACATGTAGTAAAACAGTTCTGTAAAAGTAATTCTCATTACTTTTTAAATTTAAAGTAAACCTTGATTCAATACTATAGCTGTCAAATTAGAAATACAGTGCTGTAAGTCTATGTTTTTTTATTCAAAAATTTATAAGCATCTTCATTTAGTAAATTTAATGATTAAATTGTGTAATGATGTTAAGACTTTCTGTTGAACTGCAATAAACATTGCTTATATAAAAATGGTAAATCATTAAGTAAAAGTGGTAAATCATTGAGTCTTTTATGATTCCAGGTAACTCAAAGTTTCTTCTCTTTTCCCAATTTCTTAATTGTCCTCTAAATACGCTAGTCACCCAACTTCACTGGAAAGTGTGTTTAGTCTTTTTCCTTACATGATAAATGTTCAAGAACAATTCTTCAAATTTTGTTTAGAAAGTAGTAAATCATTATGAGTAACAAAAGTGATTTTTCCTTTTCCGATTTGTTGATTATCCTCTAAATGCGCAAGCCACCTAAAACTTACTGAAAAGCATGAGTTCCATCATATTTATCATATTGTTAATGTACAAGAACAATTCGCTAAGTATTTGTTTAGAGATTCCAAAAAACAATTCCTAAAATCTAAAGCTTTATGATATTTTCAATCGGTAGGTGTATATATATATATATATATATATATATATATATATATATATATATATATATATATATATAAGGCTAATATTTAATAGAACGTTACGAAATATTCATTAATGATATGCCTCAAAATTAAATTAATGAAATGCATCAAAAGTTTGTCTAGATTTGCTGTAATAACATAAATTATTCCTTAAAAGTATAAAGGAAAATAAACTGTATACTTTCAACTAATTCCCACGGCACATTTTAATACTGTATGCACAGCATTCATCTTTTCATAAATTGCATTACAACCCTTTTAAAATACACAATATATATTCATTACTTTTTAAATCTACAAGTAAACCTCGATTCAATATCACAGCTATCAAATTAGAAACACAGTACTATAAGTTTATGTTTTTTGTGTTCAACAATTTATAAACATCTTCATTTAGTAAATTTAATGATTAAACTTGTGCATTGATTTTAAGACTTTTTGTTGAACTGCAATGAACATTGCTTATATGCTTAGTTGATAACTGTAAGTCTACTCAGACACTGTATTCTTTTAACCACAATGTCACAGAATTTAAAGCAAACTAATCAGAAATCTTCTTATGGGACCAAGCATAAATTTAAAAGTAGTTCTAGTCCTCTTATTAGAGTCCTTTACATATATGCATAAACACAGGCAAATAAATTTAATACTTCACATGGTTCTCAAATTTTGTGCAGAAATTTTGCGAATAGAACATTTAATGAACTATTTTATACAATAAGTAATAAAGACTACTTATTTTTTATTTTTTATAGACAATAAGCATTTATAAGAATTTCAAAGAAAATAAATTTGAATTACTTCAAAGCTACTATTGATGTAACCACATATAAAGAATTCTTTTAATTATGAAGTTATGATTGTTAATATTATAATCAATTTTTAAAATAACAACCCTTTAAATTTTATAAATAAGCACAATCAAATAAAAAATTGAACGAAGTTTATTTATTTCAAAATTTGTCACTAAATTCCTCGATTTAAGAGAAATGAAAAAAGCTCATAAACGATATTATATATGAGGGGATTCACAAACAAAAAGAACCATGTCCATTTTGAAAATTACAAAAAAATTGAGTACTGAAGTTCCTGACTTATAAATAATTCTTGAAAATTCAAATTAATTTTATTAAATTATTAACAAATAGAGTATTTTGTACCATATGTGCATACTTACGCATGAGAAATAACAAGTTCTTAATTTTTGTAAACGGTTTAATTATGTAAAAGAAGAAATAGAATGCCTCATATTTAAAACAATGTAGTTATAATTTATAATATTTATTTTTATGTAAATAAATTTCAAAATAACTTCTAAGCAAACAAAAGCCTACTGATGAAACTGCAAATAGATTTATAAAAAATTCAAGTCTTTAAATTAAAGTCCTCTGAATTTATATGAATCAACGCAAGTAAATGAAGTAAAGTAAACATGTTATATTATTTTCAAATTTTATTCATAAATTTTTCAAATTAAGAGGATTGTAATATTTCACAAAAGATTTTATGCTTACTATATAAAAAGACTAAAACTGGTTTTATTGATTTTTTATACATAGAAATTTTTTATAACAGTAACAATACCATTAAAACTCTGTTGTTAAAATATTATATAAATTTATGAACAATGCTAGTATGTTAATTAGAGTCTCCTAAATTTACATAAATAGAGGTAAGTAAAGTAAATTGAACACGGTACATATTTTTTAAATTTGTCAATTAATTCTGCGGTTAAAGAAGAATGGGAAAATTTAATAAACGGTTTTACATATATTATACAAAAAGTTATAATTATTCTTATTGATATTTTATATGCAGTAAATTAAAAAAAATTTATGCAAATAAAAATTTGCTGAGGAATTTACATTGACTTATAAACAGCTGTACTTTATAAATAAAATTTTTTTGAACATATATGAATAAACAGAGGAAAATAAAATGAATTTAACACAGCACGTATATTTCAAAATATTTTAATAAAATTTTTTTTATTAAAGATAAACATGAAAACTTCATAAATGATTTTACATAGATTATACAAAAAGTTATAATTATTCTTATTGATATTTTATATGCAGTAAATTAAAAAAAATTTATGCAAATAAAAATTTGCTGAGGAATTTACATTGACTTATAAACAGCTGTACTTTATAAATAAAATTTTTTTGAACATATATGAATAAACAGAGGAAAATAAAATGAATTTAACACAGCACGTATATTTCAAAATATTTTAATAAAATTTTTTTTATTAAAGATAAACATGAAAACTTCATAAATGATTTTACATAGATTATACAAAAAAGTTATAATTCTACTTATATTGATCTTTTATATGTAGTAAAATTTTTATAAGAATTTTATAGTATATAAAATAAAACTGATGATGAAGCCCCACATTGAAATATATACAGTTGAAGTTTATAAATTAAAACCATCTGAATATATGTAGTAAGATTTTTGTAAGAATTCTATAGTATATAAAATAAAACTGATGATGAAGCCACACATTGATATATATACAGTTGAAGTTTATAAATTAAAACCCTTAAATATATATGAATAAAAGAGGAAAATAAAATATATTAAACACTACATATTTAAAAAAAATGTTTAATATTTTTTATTAGAAGACTATTAGAGAAATAGAAAAATTCATAAACCTTTTTACATATTTTATACAAAAAGCTATAATTGTTCTAACTGATATTTTATATGCAGTAACATTTTTTAAAGAAAATTATGCAAATAAAAACCTACCGATGAAACTACATTATCATATAATAAATAGTTGAAGTTTATGAATTAAAATCTTCTGAATATATGTGAATAAACAGAGGAGAAAAATAAAATATATTGAACGCAGTACATATTTAAAAAAATGTTTAATATTTTTTTATAAGAGGAATGGGAAAACATTATAAATGATTTTACATATTTTATACAAAAAACTATAATTACTTTTATTGATATTAAAACAAAGTAAATTACAAAGTAAATTTTTTAAAGAACTTTATGGAAATAAAAACATGCTGATGAGGCTACATTGACAGATACACAGTTGAAGTTTATAAATTAAAATCTTCTGAATATATGTAAATAAACAGAGGAAAAATAAAATATATTGAACACAGTACATACTTAAATTTTTTTTAATAAAATTTTATTGGAATGGGAAACTTCATAAATGATTTTACATATTTTATAAAAAATGCTAAAATTGTTCTTGTTGATGTTTTATATGCAATGAGACTTTTATAAGAATTTTATAATAAATAAAAACTGTTGATGAAATCACACACTGAAATATAAACAATTGTAGTTTATAACCTAAAACCCTTTGATTATATATGCATAAACAGAGGAAAATAAAATATAATGAACACAGTACATATTCAAAAAAATTTTTAATATTCTTTTATTAAATAGGATTGGGGAAACTACATAAATGATTTTACATATTTTATACAAAATGTTATAACTACTTTTATTGATATTTTATATGCAGTAAACTTTTTTTAAAATACTTTATGAAAATAAAACCTGCTGATGACATTACATTGACAATAAACAGTTGAAGTTTATACATTAAAATCTTCTGAATAAACAGAGGAAAAATAAAATATATTAAACACAGTACATATTTAAAAAAATTAATAATTTTTTATAAAAGAGAAATGAGAGAACTTTATAAACTATTTTACATATTTTATACATAAAAAGCTACAATTGTTTTTATTGATGTTTGATATGCAGTAAGATTTTTATAAGAATTTTATAGTAAATAAAAAAAAATGCTGATGAAACCACAGATTAAAATATAAACAGTTGTAGTTTAAAAACTAAAACCCTTTGAATATATATGAATAAACAGAGGAAAATAAAATATAATGAACACAGTACATATTTAAAAAAAATGTTTAATATATTTTTTATAAGAGGAATGATAAAACTTCATAAATGATTTTATGTAATTTATACAAAAAACTATAATTGCTTTCATTGATATTTTATGCAAAGTAATTTTTTTAAAGAACTTTATGGAAATAAAAACCTGCTGATGAAGCTGCATTGACATATACACAGTTGAAGTTTATAAAATAAAATCTTCTGAATATATGTAAATAAACAGATGTAAAATAAAATATATTGAACACAGTACATATATTTCAAAACATTTTAATAACTTTTATTAAAGAAGAACAGGAAAACTTCATAAAGGATTTTACATAGATTATACAAAAATAGCTATAGTTGTTCTTATATTGACATTTTATATGCAGTAAGATCTTTTTAAGAATTTTATAGTATATAAAATAAAACTGATGATGAAACCACACGTTGAAATATAAATAGTTGAAGTTTATAAATTAAAATCTTCTGAATATATGTGAATAAAGAGAGGAAAAATAAAATATATTTAACACAGTACATATTTAAAATTTTTTAAAATAAATTTTACTGAAGTGGGAAAACTTCATAAACGATTTTACATATTTTATAAAAAAGCTAAAATTGTTAAAAAAAAAACAGTCAGACTTTTATAAGAATTTTATAATAAATAAAAACTGTTGATGAAATCTCAGATTGAAATATGAACAATTGTAGTTTATAAACTAAAACCCTTTGAATGTATATGTATAAAAAGAGGAAAATAAAATATATTGAAGACAATGCATATTCAAAAAAATTTTTAATATTTTTTTTATTAAATAGGAATGGGGAAACTTCATAAACGGTTTTACATATTTTAGACAAAAAGTTATAACTGCTTTTATTGATACTTTATATGCAGTAAAGATTTTTAAAGAACTTTATGCAAATAAAAATCTGCTGATGAAGCTACATTGACAATAAACAGTTGAAATTTATAAATTAAAATCTTCTGAATATATGTGAATAAAAAGAGGAAAAATAAAATATATTGAACACAGTAAATATTTAAAAAAATTTAATAATTTTTTATAAAAGAGGAATGAGAAAACTTCATAAACTATTTTACATATTTTATAGATAAAAAGCTACAATTGTTTTTACTGATCTTTTATATGCAGTAAGATTTTTTATTATAGTAAATAAAAAAAAATTGCTGAGGAAACTACACATTGAAATACAAACAGTTGTAGTTTATGAATTAAACCCTCTTAATATATAGGAAAAATATAGGAAAATAAAATATATTGAACATAGGACTTATATTTTTTAAATTTTAATATTTTTTTTATTTAAAACTTCATAAACTGTTTTACATATTTTATACAAAAAGATATAGATTTTCTTACTGATATTTTATATGCAGTAAATTTTTTAATAAAAATTATGCAAATAAAAACTTGATGATAAAACTACATGAACATATAAACAGTTGAAGTTTATAAATTAAAATCTTCTGAATATATATGAATAAATAGAAAAAGATAAAATATATTGAACGCAGTACATATTAAAAAATATTTATTAAAGAAGAATGTAAAAACTTCATAAACGATTTTACATAGTTTATACATAAAAAGCTACAATTGATTTTATTAACCTTTGTATGAAGTACGACTTTTATAAGAATTTTATAGTAAATAAAAAAAAAACTGCTGATGAAACCACACATTGAAATACAAACAGTTTTGGTTTATAAACTAAAACCTCTGAATATATATGGAAAAAACAGAGAAAAATAAAATATATTGAACATAGTGCATACATATGTTTTTTTATAATTGTAATATTTTTTATTTAAAACTTCATAAACTGTTTAATACATTTTATACAAAAAATTATAATTGTTCTAATTGATATTTTATATGCAGTAAATTTTTTAATAAAAATTATGCAAATAAAAAACCTGCTGATAAAACTACATTAACATATAAACAGTTGAAGTTTATAAATTAAAATATTCTGAATATATATGAATAAATAGACGAAAATAAAATATATTGAACACAGTGCATATTAAAAAATATTTATTAAAGAAAAATGTAAAAACTTCATAAACGATTTTACATATTTTATACATAAAAAGCTACAATTGTTTTTTTTGTCCTTTGTATGAAGTACGATTTTTATAAGAATTTTATAGTAAATAAAAAAAAACTGCTGATGAAATCACACATTGAAATACAAACAGTTTTAGTTTATAAACTAAATCCTCTGAATATATATGAAAAAAACAGAGGAAGATAAAATATATTGAACATAGTACATATACGTACATATTTTATTTAAAACTTCATAAACTGTTTTATACATTTTATACAAAAAGCTATACTTGTTCTCATTGATATTTTATATGCAGTAAATTTTTTAATAAAAATTATGCAAATAAAAAACCTGCTGATAAAACTACATTAACATATAAACAGTTGAAGTTTATAAATTAAAATATTCTGAATAGATATGAATAAATAGTAGAAAATAAAATATATTGAACACAGTGCATATTAAGAAATATTTATCAAAGAAAAATGTAAAAACTTCATAAACGATTTTACATAGTTTATACAAAAAGCTATAATTTCTCTCATTGATATGCAGTAGATTGTTTTATATGCTGTGAATGTGTTATAAGAATTTTATAGCAAATAAAAACCTGCTGATTAAACTTAACATAGACATATAAACAATTGTAGCTTTGCAAATTAAAGTTCTCTGAATTTATATGAACAAACAGAGGAAAGTAAAACAAATTGAACACAATAATACATTTTTTCAAAGTTTTGTATATTTTATGCAAAAAAGCTATAATTGTAAAACCTATAGGTATCTTATTGGAATTTCAAAGCAAATAAAAATTACTGATGAAACCACCCTTAACGTATAAACAGCTTAAATCTTCATATCAAAGTCCTCTGAATTTATATGAACAAATGCAATTAAATAAAGGAAAATAAACATGTGTTATAACTTTTATATTTTATTTATAAATTTTTCATTCAAGTGTAGAGGATTATTGATTGTATTGGTACTGAATCCTTAAAGGACATATTGTGAAAAGCACAATCAAATCAAGAAGAATTGGAGTATTTTTCAATATGTTTATGCACTCTATATAACAAGTTTATAGCTGTTTTCATTGATTTCTTTTATGTATAGTACATATACGAATTGCAAAGCAATTAACATTATACCTTTGAAGTTCTACATAAATTTATGACGAGTGCTAGTCTATTAATTAAAGTCCTCTACATTTACATGAATAAACAAAGAAAAATAGAATAAATTGAACACAATATATGTTTTTCAAATTTTGTTAATAAATTCAAATGAGACAACTTTATAAACAATTTTACATATTTTATTCAAAAATCTATAATAGTTCTTATCGATCATTTATATGCAGTAAATTTTTTTTTAAATAAAATTTCACGGCAAATAAGAAGTTGCTGATGAAACCATACATATATACTTAAACAATTGAAGTCTTTTAATTAAAATCTTTTGAATTTATATAAATAAACGCATGTAAAGAAATTAAATTAAACACTTTATAAGGTTTTCAAATTTTGCTCAAAAATCTTTTGAGTTAAGAGGAAAAGGGGATATTTAACAAAAGATTTTATGCATTCTGTACCAAAAGACAATTGTTATTGATTTTTTATATGCAGCACATTTTTTATAAAAATTTCAAGTTGCAAATGTTTAGGCAAATTTGCGTTCAAATATTCTTCTGAAAAAAAAATAATGCTCTAAAAGAAGGTATGTTTGCATAAAATGAAAGAAATGCATCTCAAAATTAATGTACATTTTATGCGATTGTGATATATTACTTTTTTATTTATGTTTCCATATTAAAAATATCGTTTATATCTACAAACTAAACTCAAAATGTGAAGCATAAGATGGGAAAAAAATCTTATTTACATGCAAAAGAGAAGGAAATACCCTCCCGAAAAAAAATGTGACTGACGTGTAAAAATTAGTTTTTAATCATAAAAGTCGAAAATTTTATTCTTACTTCTCCTATCACGATTAAAAATGAGAATTTCGACACTTCTTAGCTGCTGGAAGATAAATTTTGGAATAATGAGACTGGAAGATAAACACATACGGAGAATGTTCGAGAGAAACTAAGTAAGTTTAGAGAAAGAAATATTTTTTGTATTTTTAGTTCATCTCTGAGATATCGCTTGGAAAACAGAATGAATGTCGGAGAAAAGGTGCTTTTTGTTATTCTATTTTTCTAGTTTCATTTTTCTTCTGTTCATTAAAATTCTCAAAAGAACGCTATAATACTTGTTCTTAAAATGATTAAATTCCTAATGAAACACGTTGTGCTTGTGAATAAAATTTTCAATCCCTTTTCCCAAGGTTTAATTTTAGTGAATGCTGTCGAAGAAGGTTGGTGAAGAGTGGTAAATTGGTAGATGCACGATTTTACAATTCTCGCGAGTCAGGAAAAGTGCATACCACTGCGAAATAAATGCATGGAATGTTCAATACAACCTGAGTAAGTACAAAGAAATATTTTCGTATTTTAATTTTTTGTAGGGTATCGTAGGCAAACAGAATTAATACAGTTGAAACGGTTTTTTTTTATTATTTCATTTTTTCCATTTCGCTTTTTCTTTATATTAAAATTGCAAAAAGAGCGTTGTAAAACTTGTTTCTAAAATGACTAAATGAATAGTTAAATATTTTTTGCTTGTAAATAAAACTTTTAATAATATCTAAGTACTTTGGATAATGCCATGTCGATGCATTTTGAAAAAGGAATTCTGGTAGATCGACCATTTTACAGCTAAGCTATCTTATATTATAAAATCCTTAAAAACTACTGTGCCTGGTTATAATTATTGCTGACAAGCAATTTTCTAATTTAACTTATAATGGACAAAATAAAATTCTATACGAGATTAATCTTTTATTATTGATAATATTTTAATGTACTAAAATCACATGCACATGATATAATTTCAAAGAATCAGCATAAGCCATTAGCACAATCAGCCTATCATTTGTACAAAAGTTTGATTTTATTTATTCCTTACCTTACGTAGTTATTCTACAATTTTGTATAAACATTTTCATTTCATAGACACTTCTATTTTAATATACGTAAAACGGTCTTTTTTATTATTTCATTTTTCCATTTCGCTTTTTCTTTATATTAAAATTGTAAAAAGAGCATTGTAAAACTTGTTTCTAAAACGACTAAATGAATAATTAAATATTTTTTGCTTGTAAATAAAACTTTTAATAATATTTTCTAAGATTTAGTTTAAGTGAATGTTGTCGATGCCTGTTTGAAAAAAGGAATAATCTGGTAGACATACCATTTTACAGCATTCGCTAGTCGTACAAATATTATTATAAAATGCTTTAAAACTACTGTGACTGGTTATAATTATTGCTGACAAGCAATTTTCTAATGTAACTTATAATGGACAAAATAAAATTCTATACGAGATTAATCTTTTATTATTGATAATATTTTAATGTACTAAAATCACATGCACATGATATAATTGCAAAGAATCAGCATAAGCCATTAGTACAATCAGCCTATCATTTGTACAAAAGTTTGATTTTATTTATTCCTTACTTTACGTAGTTATTCTACAGTTTTATGTAGACATTTTCATTTCATAGACACTTCTATTTTTAAAACTATGTTTCAGTTTATACCTGAATACTGCTTAAAACCAGAAAAAATGTCACATTGCTTAGTAGATTGCCATGAGGTTCATAAGATTAAAAAAATTGTATATGCCATATTTTATCATACTGCATCATAATTTAAGATTTTTCCACTGCTAGTAACAAAATAAATACTTTAATTTTCCAAAATTTCTTATTTTTTATCCACCCTTTTCTATCTGAATTTCTACAGTTTGGCATTTTGAAATCCATGATCACCTGAAACTACCACGATAGAAATTTCTGTTTTTCCTGTGACACTTTGATATACGTGTACCATATTTTGATAGGTATTTATATTGCTTTAACAAAGTAATGGCGAATCATATTAATTTTTTAAGTGTTTTATATATCTCATATATAACCCCCCCATAATTTTTATTCTAATGTAAATTATTGCATTCTTATGTAAGAGTAAGAGTGTAAATTAGAATTTTAAAACTTTCAGGTGGTAAACTGCATTAGTGATCCTGTGCATTAGAAGTCAATTAGATCATCACTTAATAATGCTTGAATTAATTACGTCACAAGGTGTTTCTAGACAATATATAGAGACTCCAAGGGTATTGTGAAAGATACGATGACAGGTGGTTTTGATGACATGTTATGACAGCAGATGCCTGTTCACGAATTGAATTTTAATCTTATATAAGCATTCTCCTCAAAAGCTATATTTATAATGATGGTTAAGTTGCTGCCTTATTTAGCTTTCTTGCATTTCAAATATTGCACATTATTTTTATTATTTATTTTGCATTTGAATTTATTTGAAAACAAAGAGGTTAAACTCTTATTAATTTATTTCGTTTCTAGTCTAAAATTAGTTATATACAACTATTTATGTGGTATTTAGAATTAATTTTATTCTTTGACAGATTTAATAAAAATAGTATTAAATGTATTAAGTTAGCAAATCTTTGTAACATGTAAATTTAATTTGGTGTTTGAAGCGGCAAAGTATAATCAAGTTAATTTGCGTAATAGAAGTTTCTGTCATATTACTTTATTTTTGTGACACTCTAATGAAAATACGTGTATCACATCTTAGTAAACATTTCTAGACCTTTAAATAGGTAAACGACAATCCCATTAACTTTTTTGATTGTTTTGTACTTCCCACCTAGTGATTTAAATCCAAATTTTCATGTTTTATGGTCATCAATCTATTTTATTTTGAAATAATGACAATACAATTTATAATTTTAAGAGATCTGACATCTATTAGCAGCTGTATGCATCAACGGAACCTTGTTTATTTTAATAACTCTATAACTTAAATAGTAATTTATTTAGAAAAATGAAATGTTTACTAAATGATAAGCTATTTATTTTTATATAAAAATAATTCTAAATAGTTAAAAATAATTATAGATAATTATTTAAAATAATTATAGATAATTATTTAAGCTAGTTATAGATAATTATTCAAGATAATTATAGATAATTATTTAAGAAAACTATAGATACTTATCTATAAAAGTTTTTGAGTTAGTCGGAAAATTTCAGCATCTCAAAATATCAATTATTATTTTTTACATTATTTGATTGCCCACAACATTGCACATCTATTCTTATGAATATTAATGCTTTTTAAAATAAAATTAAGAGACATAATGTGTATATAAATATATGAGCTATCAGGCTGTTTTATTAGTAAAAGCTTTAATTAAAACAGCTAAATGTATCAGTTATTTTTTAACATATCTTAAAACACTTTTTAAAAATAATTTCTCAGGAAGAACATATACTAATTTCATAGCCCATCATTTTAAGCACGCATTACATTGTCTTAATTTCATTTAAGCAAAATAAAACGCATATATTCAAGAGAATAGATATTCAGTGTTGTGCACTATCAAACAAGAAAATCATAAAAATTTTTAAATTTACTTTTTTTTTGTTTAACTTAGAAAATTTTTGATAAATAAATTTAGCTAAACACACATTAAAAAAATCCGTTTTCCAAATAAATAATATTTAAGTTATGGAAGATTATAATTAAGGTTAATATTGTTGACTTTATGGAAGAGTTGAAAGGTACTAGATTTTTTAACTTCCTCCGTTGGTAAACAGGATACAGTGGTCGTATTTTAACAGTCCGAAGTTCAATTATGCATGTACAATCCCCATAAACGTCTTGCCCGTCTCTCATACTGGCAGCCAATTAAAAAATAAATTTTTCGAATTCATACTTTATACGGGCTTTGCTTTTGCGATAAGTATAGACATGGAAATTCCAATTATTATCATGTCCTATCATTTTTATTAGAAAAATGAATTATTATTATAACGATTGCCATTTAAAACAATGCAGTATCATGTTTTATACTCTCTACGTAAAAAAAGCACTAAATTTTTTAAATAATATTACACTTATTGTTGATAAAAGTATCGTCCTTTACAGATAATATTTATTTAAGGCCTACATAACTTTTTTTTTGTCAAAAATTATATATATTTTATTATACAAATGTCTGCACTGAAACTTTTTTATTGCATAGGTTTGATGAACAGTGAAATCCAATTATAAGGTGAAATAAAATAATAAACAATTTTATATCTTTAAAAACAATACAATTTTGTGAAATGCAGTGTTTTATATTTATATTAACATTTTGTATCACTGTGTTCTAGACTTACAATGTAACAAAAATTTATGTCATTTATCAGTGAGTTTTAAAACATAGTTTTGTTGATTGTTGTAATCCTGCAACATTGCAATTGACACTATTTGTTTGTAGAACCCGTACGAAATGACTGTACTAAAATTAATATTCATATCAAATTTTCATTCATCGTATTATCCATTGCTTACAATTATCGCTAAAGTTAATCTTGGATAAAATAAGTAAAAAATATTTGGTTTATTCAATGAAATCTCATTTTATTGAAACAACCAACATAATAGAGTATGTGCATAAAAGAGTAACTCCTTTTATGTAGTACATTGAAATATATCTTGATGTAATGGCAAAAAATGTTAATTGCTGTTATTTAAAGAGTGAGTTAAAAATTTGATTATTTGTTATGCTATAATCATTCAAAAGTTATCAAGGAAGCACACTAAAAAACTCAAAAAGGCAATTGCACTATTGATTTTTTGTGTGAAAACTGCTGAACACTTACTGCGTGATTTATCCTGATTCTTAGAGCATAAAATGGAAGTACCTTTTATGCAGTACGTTGAAATATATCTTGCTTTAATGGCAAAATGTACAATATTTCCTTATACCTGCCTGTTGCGCACTACTTGTTAAAGGTTTGTCATTCCTACCACTACAGAAATCACATTTCGCTCTAATGTGTTAAAGTAAAGCAAAGTTAGAATCTGCCATTGCTATTTGTTTTGTAAAAATCTTTCAGAATATTTTTGTTAAACATATGAAATAAGGTGAACAAAAATATTACAGAAATAGTATCAATTCATAAATTTTGCTTACAGTTTTTTCTAAAAATGAAGAAAAGCCAGAAAAATAGTGATAAATAAGGTCCTTACTAGACTAGTATATAATTGTTGAAAGCATAACTAGATGCACATGTCATTTAATCTAAAATTTGAGAAAACGAGGTATGGCAATAATAAGGGAGGAAGTAAAAAATACGTGACGCCATCAGTTAAAGGTTAAAGAATATAAGGGTTAAACTGTTACATTACTTAATAAGTGTATTCTGAAAGCCCAGCGTCCTTATTTGAAGACAATCAAGAAATAGCTTGTAGATTTTTTACGTTTTTCTGAAACGAGTGTTCTTTTTTTAATAAAGGTAGAAAGAAAGCTTTCCTATAAATATTCCCCCAAATTTTCAAGTATCAATGTAATTTACAATTTTGTTATTTAGACATTTTATGAGTTTTCAAAGCTCGCATATAAATTTAATTTCTTTCAGAAGCCACATCAGCTGAAATCCTGACGAATATACACTGTCTACCAATGAGTATTTGGACACCTATGCAAATGACGATATCTGAGGTCCTGAGGTACTTCACGGCCTCCGCTGATATACATCGTGTAGGAAACAGCCTCGGCATTAGTCGCATACAAGATGCCGCACAGTTTGTAGCTTTCTGATTCCGAGAAAGGTATAATTATCGGGTATCACAAATATGACCGATCCTTAAGAGAGATATGTAGCAATCTGAAGTACCCAAAATCGACTGTGGCCTATGTGATAAAGAAGTGGAAGGTGAGCGGTGATTTTCGGAATGTGCCCCGAGTCGGCAGACCAACGAAACTGAGAGATAGAGACCGACGAGTGCTGTCCAGAGAAATTTGGAAGAACCGCACCCAACCGATGGCCCTCATCCGCGAGGAGTTTCAAAAGGCATCCTGGAGTATTGTTTCAATGATTACCATCCTTAAGGAAGCCCATCTGCTTGGTTTTCAAGGTCGTACTGCTGCCTATAAGCTTTTGATCACGAAGTCCAACCGCTCTGATTGGTTAATGTGGTGCAAAGCACATCGAAATTGGACCGTAGATCAGTGGAAATGGGTTCTTTGGAGCGACGAATCAAGGTCCACCCGTTACCGTTCGGATGGCAGGGTCTGGGTCTGGCGTCTCCCTGGAGAACGTCTCTTGCGAGAATGCATTGTGCCAATAGTCAAGTTCGGCGGAGGTGGAATTATGGTCTGGGGGTGTTTCTCCTGGTATGGACTGGGACTTTTGTTCTCCATTCGGGGTAAGCTAAATATAATAGCAATATAATATTAATGCAATAGATAAAATGTTTTACAACATTTCAAAACATTTCCATTAAATACTTTTGGTATTAAAGTAAGAGAATTTGTTTTACTCGAAGTTCATACAGCAGCAACTTACTACTGATTCCAGTCATTCCAACAACGACCCATAACGGCTATCAAGCCTCTGCTGGCCTGCTAGAGGTCCGTCATTGTTCGAAGATTAATGTGGTCCAATCCAGTCCAAGGAGCAAACTCTACAAAGGTAAGCTCAAAACTACCAGGAAGAACGCCAGGAAAAGATTACTCAGGTAACCCGGGTG
Source organism: Pardosa pseudoannulata (assembly GCA_032207245.1). NCBI lineage: Eukaryota > Metazoa > Arthropoda > Arachnida > Araneae > Lycosidae > Pardosa > Pardosa pseudoannulata. The sequence continues at coordinate 64,717,166 of CM063503.1, forward strand.
CGTGAAACCCCTACACACCTAAAAGAGATGTGACCTTTGGGGGCTGGTATTAAAGTAAAAAATATATAGTATATTTAATACAGCAACATTCTCAGAATTTTTTTCAAGAACATTTGTTAAAAACTTGATCTATTTAACATATAAACTTTAATCTTTCATTATAATGATCAGAAATGTGTTCTATAAAAATAACTGAATACATAATAACTGTAAAATAAATAACTATTTAAAAAATTTGAAATTCGAAAAAAAGTAATTTAAAATTAATTTCAATTTTAGAAATACTAGAAGATTAGAATATTTAGACTACTAGAATACTAGAATATTTTGAATGCTAGAATATTTAGAATACTAGAATACTAGAATGTTTAGAATACTAGAATACAAGAATATTTAGAATACTAGAATACTGGAATACTAGAATATTTATAATACTAGAATACTAGAGTATTTAGAATACGAGAATACTTGAGTTTCAATACTAGAATATTCCCATTATATTGATTCATTATACAGTGAACAAGCATGTATTCAAATACGGAAAATCTCAAATATATCTACTCACCAGACTTTTTAAAATTTTACACATAGTCATGAAATCATAGTTTTGAAAAAAAAATCAATTAAAATCATATAACTCGCAAATTGTACAGTATGTATACTTCTTATCTCGGTCAATAAGTCGCGTTATACGAGGAATTTTTTAATGTGTTTAGAATTAATTGTAGAAAATTAATTCGTTGTAAAAATTCGAAGTTCGAAAAAAGGATTTTAATTTAGTTTCATTTCTTAAAAATACTAAAAATACTAGCATATTCTCATTACATTGATTCATTATACAGTGAACAAGCATGTATTCGGAATTTTGTATACGGAAAATCTCACACATATCTATTCACCAGATTTTTAAAGGTTTTACAGATAGTCACGAAATTATAGTTTTGGGAAATAAAATCCGTAAAGTCAAACAACTCGCAAATGGTACATACTATATACTTCTTATCTCGGTCACTAACTCGCGTTCGTTTTTCAACGTAGTTTTTTTAATATATAGAGAACCAATTTCAAAAAACTAATTCGCTATAAAAATTTCTCAATTTTCTTAAAGTTTAAAATACATTAGACCCCCTAAATCCCCTTAAAAATTAAATCTGTATTGTATTATCTTACAAATTGTTAAGCACGATTATTTCTGTGGCATTTCGGATATTTTCTACTACAGACTTCATCAAACAGGCCTTTAATATATTTAGAAAACACGTATTTTTATATGAATATTTAATTAGGTCTATCCAGTGGAAATCAGAATAATAAACAAAAATCTTATATCTATTTTTAAAAAATATATTATTGATTTTTACAATTTGCAAATAATTCTGTTTGAATGGTATTTTCCCAAGAAGCCAATAAATAGGAATCTATGATTTTACCTGATGATTCATAAATTAATATAACATGCATATGTTTAATAACGAAACCTAATACTGCTAAGGAAATAAATATTTGGCTTGATTTCTAACAGAATATAAGCACATAAAACGTTCTTTCAACTTTTATTTATTTACAGTTACCATTATGCCGTTTATTTATATTTGTTACTTATACATAGATAATTAAATAATAACTTTAATGTTACTCCAGGCAGAGATTTAACAACGTTTTATAGAAAGAAAATACGCTTAAGTGTTAACTAGGACTACATACTGAGCTTTTACACTAGATAAACAGTCTCGGCGTCGCGTCTTTAATTAATTCTGTGTTTATCCTAGATATGTAGCACTCGTAAGCTAATATTCAAAGAATTGCTCATGAAAGTATCTTAATACCATACCATTTATTAAATGAAATCTTATCTGGATATGTGATACTCAAAGATAATTACTGTCTCCTTCTGATAAATCATTAGCATTTGACTTAATTATAACAAATAATAATGATAATTTTTAAGGCACGAGTTTGCTTTCGGAGGGGATTTTTTGAATTAATTTTAACTTTTTAGATTCTATTATAAGTTTATGGCTAAAATAGTCTAAAATTACTAAAAAATATGTAAGAATTTACTTTTTATTTAAAAAATAAGGTAAAAACTGACTTAAAATTAGGCAAAACAATGAATACTCGAAATTAAATCATTATATTACTGTTTCGTAACCTTAAAAATGTTTTTTATTGTATTTTTCAGGGATTAGAGAAAATAGTATTTTAGTGATTATGTATGTATCTATGAAGATATGTGAATTTGAGTACAACATTATTGAAAGTGTCTCTAAAAATTGCCCAATCAATGAATTCAAAGTCTGCAAATAGTAAAATATTTCATCTTTGACAGGGAATGATGAATTGACTTAAAATTAGACAAAACAATGAACACGTAAAATTAAATCATTATATCACTGTTTTGTAACCTTAAAAATGTTTCTTAATGTATTCTGCAGGGATTAGAAAAAATAGTGTTATAGTGATTATGTATGTATTTATGAAGATATGTGAACTTGAGTACAACCTAATTGTAAGTGTCCCTAAAAACTGCCCAATCAATGAATTCAAAGTCTGTAAATAGCAAAATATTTAATCTTTGACAGAGAATGAAACTTACTCCCAGATTTGAGAAACATACCACCAAAATATCTAAGCATTTGGAAATAACATTTTTGAATCATGGTGTTTTACGTAAAGCAAAAAGCTGATAATATCTATAGTGTGGCATATGAAAACAAGAAATTTTTATAATCTAATAATACTGTAAAATTCATCAAATGTCTAAAATTCCACTTTTCTTTCTGCTTAAACATTTTTCTATGTGATTAATTGTACTTTCTTATATTTTAGTAGCAAAATTTCTTCGTAAATCAGGAAGAATGCTAGAGTCTTTATTTTAATATGCTTTTATTGAAAAAGAATAAGCTAATTTATTCAGTTTTTGAGTGATATAAAAAAACCATGCAATTATTCATAATTATAATGTACTGCATCATTGCATAACACAAATTTCTTAGTTATTAGGGCAGAAGTTACAAATTATTATCTAGCCATTCATTAGGATTTTCTGATTTGTTGCGAAGAAACATTTAAGGAGACATAGTACCTGCTGAGCCTTAAAAACGTCATTATAACTGCATCTTTATGAGTCATCATAAAGTGAAAAGTTTTGCTTGTTTTAGAATTGAGTTTTTACAAGTTTTTTAATAATGCTTTAACTTTAAAATATTATTTAGTTACCTCGTATCAAGTGGTATATTTTTAAAAATAACATAAAAATTATTCAACAAGTAAAAAAATTAAATTCATTTACCAGTAATGTAATTTTTGAAATAAGTACATTAGAAACTAAATGTTTATATGGAATTGAAGTACAATATTTGTTTTATTTTGTAAACCAAACGTTTTAAAGTACCTTTCATTTTAAAATATAAATGTGTTAAAACTGTTTAAAATTGATATAAAATAAATTATAATGTTAACATAAAATAAATGAGGTTCACAGTAGACCAAATTAATTAGTTTCTATTTCACATAAAAGGTAATTTTCTAATTAATAGATTTTAAAATTTATCTTGCAGACAAATAGATATCTCTTTTTATCAAATGGTGAATATATTTTATGTTTTTCAAAAATGTTCTGCCACATATAACGAAACTAAAATTTTTTCATAAAGTTAGACTCATTAATAATCTAAGAAAATTTTATTCTAAACAGAGCAGAACATTTTATTTTATATTGGATCAAAAATACGTTATTATAATGAAAACTTTTCAGTTCGAAAGTTTCTTTTATATCAGTTTTTTTAAGTGATATAAAAGAAACCATGCAATTATTCATAATTATAATGTACTGCATCATGGCATAACACAAATGTCTTAGTTATTAGGGAAGAAGTTACTTCTTTTAGTTATTTTATCCATATAATAAATTATTTTACTATAATAAATTACTTTAATAAATTAATTTTGAAGCATTCATTAGAATTATCTCATTTGTTGTGTAGAAACTTTTAAGGGGTCATAGTATCTGCCTAGCATTAAAACCGTCATTATAACAGCATCTTAAAGTGAAGATTATCATAAAGTGAAAATTTGTGCTTTTTTTAGAATTAAGTTTTTAAATAACGATTTAACTTTAAAATATTATTTAGTTATCTCGTATCAAGTGGTATATTTTTTTAAATAAGATAAAAATTATTCAACAAGTAAAAAAAATTAATTTCATTTACCAGTAATGTAATTTTTGAAATAAGTACATTAGAGACTAAATGTTTATATGAAATTGAAGTACAATATTTGTTTTATTTTGTAAGTCAAACCTTTTAAAGTACCTTACATTTTATAATATAAATATGTTAAAACTGTTTAAAATTGCTATAAGATAAATTATAATGTTAGCATAAAATAATTGAGGTTCACAGTATAACAAAATTAATTACTTTCTATTTCATATAGAAGGTAACTTTCTAATTAATTGATTTTATAATTTATCTTGCAGATAAATAGATATCTCTTTTTATCAAATGGTGAATATGTTTTATGTTTTTCAAAAATGTTCTGTCACATATAACAAAACTAATTTTTTTTCACAAAGTTATGCTCTTATTAATAATCTATGAAAATTTTATTCTAAACAGAGCAGAACATTTTATATTATATTGAATCAAAAATACGTTATTATAATGAAGACTTTTCAGTTAGAAAGTTTCTTTTATATAAAGTTTTGAGTGATATAAAAGAAACCATGCAATTATTCATAAATATAATATACTGCATCATGGCATAACACAAATGTCTTAGTTATTAGGGAAGAAGTTACTTCTTTAAGTTATTTTATCCATATAATAAATTATTTTACTATAATAAATTACTATAATAAATTATTTTTGAAGCATTCATTAGAGTTATTTGATTTGTTGTGTAGAAACGTTTAAGGGGACATAGTATCTGCCTAGCTTAAAACTGTCATTATAACAGCATCTTAAAGTGAAGAGTGTCATAAAGTGAAAACTTGTGCTTCTTTTAGAATTAAGATTTCAAATAACGCTTTAACTTTAAAAATATTATTTAGTTATCTCATATCAAGTGGTATATTTTTTTAAATAAGATAAAAAGTATACATCAAGTGAAAAAAATTAAATTCATTTACCTGTAATGTAATTTTTGAAATAAGTACATTAGAATCTAAATGTTATATGAAATTGAATTACAATATTTGTTTTATTTTGTAAACCAAACGTTTTAAAGTACCTTTCATTTTAAAATATAAATGTGTTAAAACTGTTTAAAATTGATATAAAATAAATTATAATGTTAACATAAAATAAATGAGGTTCACAGTAGACCAAATTAATTAGTTTCTATTTCACATAAAAGGTAATTTTCTAATTAATAGATTTTAAAATTTATCTTGCAGACAAATAGATATCTCTTTTTATCAAATGGTGAATATATTTTATGTTTTTCAAAAATGTTCTGCCACATATAACGAAACTAAATTTTTTTTCACAAAGTTAGACTCTTATTAATAATCTAAGAAAACTTTATTCTAAACAGAGCAGAACATTTTATATTATATTGAATCAAAAATACATTATTATACTGAAGACTTTTCAGTTCGAAAGTTTCTTTTATATCAGTTTTTGAGTGATATAAAAGAAACCATGCAATTATTCATAATTATAATGTACTGCATCATGGCATAACACAAATGTCTTAGTTATTAGGGAAGAAGTTACTTCTTTTAGTTATTTTATCCATATAATAAATTATTTTACTATAATAAATTACTTTAATAAATTAATTTTGAAGCATTCATTAGAATTATCTCATTTGTTGTGTAGAAACTTTTAAGGGGTCATAGTATCTGCCTAGCATTAAAACCGTCATTATAACAGCATCTTAAAGTGAAGATTATCATAAAGTGAAAATTTGTGCTTTTTTTAGAATTAAGTTTTTAAATAACGATTTAACTTTAAAATATTATTTAGTTATCTCGTATCAAGTGGTATATTTTTTTAAATAAGATAAAAATTATTCAACAAGTAAAAAAAATTAATTTCATTTACCAGTAATGTAATTTTTGAAATAAGTACATTAGAGACTAAATGTTTATATGAAATTGAAGTACAATATTTGTTTTATTTTGTAAGTCAAACCTTTTAAAGTACCTTACATTTTATAATATAAATATGTTAAAACTGTTTAAAATTGCTATAAGATAAATTATAATGTTAGCATAAAATAATTGAGGTTCACAGTATAACAAAATTAATTACTTTCTATTTCATATAAAAGGTAACTTTCTAATTAATTGATTTTAAAATTTATCTTGCAGATAAATAGATATCTCTTTTTATCAAATGGTGAATATATTTTATGTTTTTCAAAAATGTTCTGTCACATATAACAAAACTAATTTTTTTTCACAAAGTTATGCTCTTATTAATAATCTATGAAAATTTTATACTAAACAGAGGAGAACATTTTATATTATATTGAATCAAAAATACGTTATTATAATGAAGACTTTTCAGTTAGAAAGTTTCTTTTATATAAAGTTTTGAGTGATATAAAAGAAACCATGCAATTATTCATAAATATAATATACTGCATCATGGCATAACACAAATGTCTTAGTTATTAGGGAAGAAGTTACTTCTTTAAGTTATTTTATCCATATAATAAATTATTTTACTATAATAAATTACTATAATAAATTATTTTTGAAGCATTCATTAGAGTTATTTGATTTGTTGTGTAGAAACGTTTAAGGGGACATAGTATCTGCCTAGCTTAAAACTGTCATTATAACAGCATCTTAAAGTGAAGAGTGTCATAAAGTGAAAACTTGTGCTTCTTTTAGAATTAAGATTTCAAATAACGCTTTGACTTTAAAATATTTTTTAGTTATCTCGTATCAAGTGGTATATTTTTTAAAATAAAATAAAAAGTATACAAGAAGTGAAAAAAAATTAATTCACTTACCTGCAATGTAATTGAAGTAAATACATTAGAAACTAAATGTTTATATGAAATTGAAGTACAATATTTGTTTTATTCTGTAAACCAAAACTTTTAAGGCACCCCACATTTTAAACTGTAAAGATATTAAAACTGTTTAAAATTACTATAAAATAAATTATAATGTTAACATAAAATAATTGAGGTTCACAGTATAACAAAATTAATTAGATTCTAATTCATATAAAAGGTAATTTTCTAATTAATAGATTTCAAAATTTATTTTGCAGATAAATAGATATCTCTTTTTTTCAAATGGTGAATGTATTTTTTGTTTTTCAAAAATGTTCTGCCACATATAACGAAACTAAATTTTTTTCACAAAGTTAGACTCTTATTAATAATCTAAGAAAATTTTATTCTAAACAGAGCAGAACATTTTATATTATATTGAATCAAAAATACGTTATTATAATGAAGGCTTTTCAGTTCGAAAGGAACGATACCCCCTCAAGCAGTCCTTTAGAACATATTTTAATACATGTGGTATTCATCGTAATAAACATATCATTTAAAAGTTCCCTATAATATTCTTTAGAAGTAGACTTCAAATCCGCTGCTCTTTGGTAGTAATGTTAGCCATTATTAATTTGAATTGTTCTTTAACTGGCTATTTAAAAGTTTAACATGCAGTCGAACATCACCTTCTGCAGTATATTTGGTAAATTAACAGCATTTATATACCTGGCAGTCTTATAATTTTCTGTAGAAGTAGCCTTAAAATCCGCTGTTCTTTGGTAGTAATAGTGTGTATTCTTATTTTGAAGTTTTCTCTAATTGGTTATTTAACCTTTTGAAAGGGGCTATTTGAAGAATTAATGAATTTGTGTCACACATGCTGTCCCAGCCCCCTCTGAAAAGGTTAAAGTTCAACATACAATCCAACATTACCTTCTGCAGTATATTTGGTAAATTAACAGCATTAATATACCTGAACATTTTACAATTATTTTCAGAAATAAACGTAAAATCCGCTGTTTTTTTTTAGTAACGTTAGCTATTCTCGTTTTGAATTGTTCTTTGACTGGATATTTAAAGTTCAACATACAGTAAAGCATCACCTCCTACAGTATGTTTGGTAAATTAACCCTGACAATCTTATAATTTTCTTTAGAAATAGTCTTAAAATCCGCTGTTCTTTGGTAGTAATGTTGTCTATTCATACTTTGAATTGTTTTTTAATTGGTTATTCAAAGTTCAATATACAGTCCAACATTATCTTCTGCAGTATATTTGGTAAATTAACAGCTTTAACTTACGTGACAGTCTTACAATTATATACAGAAATAAACTTAAAATCCGCTTTTCTTTTGTAGTAACGTTGACTATTCTTATTTCGAATTGTTCTTTAACTGAATATTTAAAATTCAACATACAGTAGAACATCACCTTCTGCAGTATGTTTGGTAAATTAACAGCATTAATATACCCGACAATCTTATAATTTTCTTTAGAAATAGCCTTAAAATCTGCTGTTCTTTGGTAGTAATGTTGTCTATTCTTACTTTGAACTGTTCTTTAATTGATTCAACATACAGTCCAACATTACCTTCTGCAGTATATTTGGTAAATTAACAGCACTAACATACTTGAACGTCTTACAATTATTTTCAGAAATAAAATTAAAATCCGCTGTTCTTTTGTAGTAACGTTGACTATTCTTATTTTTAATTGTTCTTTAACTGACTATTTGAAGTTCAACATACAGTAGAACATCACCTCCTGCAGTATGTTTGGGAAATAAGCAGCATTAATATACTCGATAGTTTTATAATTTGGAAATTTGCCAATAAAATAAGCAGAAATAGCCCAAAAAATAAGAACGCAAGTTGATAAATATATTTCAAAACTATATTTAAAATTATATTAATAAATATTTAGTAACAATGCCATGAGGAATGTTAAAATTAAATGTAGCAATCAGGAAATAAAGATTTTATTTAAGGGACTGTCTACACTTGCATTACTTTTTTTTTCATAAACACACTATATTTACTAAACATATAACATTTTAATCTCATTATAGCATAAATTAATAGCATTTATATACCTGGCAGTCTTATAATTTTCTTTAGAAGTAGCCTTAAAATCCGCTCTTCTTTGGTAGTAATAGTGTGTATTCTTATTTTGAAGTTTACTCTAATTGGTTATTTAACCTTTTGAAAGGGGCTGTCTGAAGAACTAATACATTTGCGTCACATATGCTGTCCCATCCCATCTGAAAAGGTTAAAGTTCAACATACAATCTAACATTACCTTCTGCAGTATATTTGGTAAATTAACAGCATTAATATACCTGGACGTCTTACAATTATTTTAAGAAATAAGCTTGAAATCCGCTGTTCTTTTTTAGTAACGTTAGCTATTGTTATTTTGAATTGTTCTTTAACTGGATGTTTAAAGTTCAACATACAGTAGAGCATCACCTCCTACAGTATGTTTGGTAAATTAACCTCGACAATCTTATAATTTTCTTTAGAAATAGCCTTAAAATCCGCTGTTCTTTGGTAGTAATGTTGTCTATTGTTACTTTGAATTGTGTTCTTTAATTGGTTCAACATACAGTCCAACATTACCTTCTGCAGTATATTTGGTAAATTAACAGCATTAACATACCTGAACGTCTTACAATTATTTTTAGAAATAAAATTAAAATCCGCTGTTCTTTTGAAGTAACGTTGACTATTCTTATTTCGAATTGTTCTTTAACTGAATATTTAAAGTTCAACATACAGTAGAACATCACTTCCTGCAGTATGTTTGGTAAATTAACAGCATTAATATACCCAACAATCTTATAACTTTCTTTAGACTTTAATTGGTTATTTAAAATTCAATATGCAGTCGAACATTATCTTCTGCAGTATTTTTGGTAAATTAACAGCTTTAACTTCTGTGAAAGTCTTACAATTATTTCCATAAATAAACTTAAAATCCGCTGTTATTTTGTAGTAATGTTAACTATTCTCATTTTGAATTGTTCTTTAACTGGATATTTAAAGTTCAACATACAGTAGAACATCCCCTTCTGCAGTATGTTTGGCAAATCAGCAGCATTAATATACTCGACAGTCTTATAATTTGGAAGTTTGTCAATAAAATAAGCAGAAATAGCACAAAAAATAAGAACGCAAGTCGCTAGATATATTTCAAAACTATATTTAAAATTATATTAATAAATGTTTATTTAGTAACAATGCCATGAGGATTGTTAAAATTAAATGTAGCAATCAGGAATTAAAGATTTTATTTAATGGGACTATCTACACTTGTATTACTTTTTTTTTATCAAAATCACACTACACTTAATAAACATATAACATTTTAGTCTCATTATAGCATAAAACTTTGAAAATGTATATTTTATTCCTAAAATATTTATGATGTTTTCAGAAATATTCAATTTTTTTTTACAAAACATTATAAAAATTTCCTATTTAAGCTTAGCACTCTAATATGAATTTAATTAAATATATTTGAATTTCCTTTATATAACATGGTAAAATAGTAACATGTGAAAGGAGCTATAATTTTTGTAATACTTTGAAACCTCACTGAAATAGGTTAAATATCGGGTAAAAATGAAGAATTGTTTTTTAAAAAGTATCACATTTTTCATACAAATACCTATAAAACTGCTTGTTTACACTCAGAAATTATTATGTATTTTAAAGCTTAGATAGTAATATATAACACAGTTAAAAATTTAATCAAAAATTTCAGAAATTTCAATCGAAATATCTCTTTTGAGCAATCTAATTAATCGTTAACCAAACTAAAGAACTGAAAAAAAACATTTAAAGAGATTGCAAATTGAAGAAACCAAATTATTATATTATTTGTTGTCAGATAAGCATAAATGTATTAAAAATAAATAACATATTTTGTTTTAATGTTAACAAAAATGCGTAAGAATAGAATAAATACTGATAATTTTTATCTTCCTTATCAACCTTTAAGTGACACTTCCAATCTATTAAAATGCAATTTTCAGCTTATTAAATTACATATATCGTCTCTTCTAATTATCGCAGAGACAAAAACAAATCAGATTTAGAAACCTAAAAGTATGTTTTTTGATATGGGGAAATAAAATCCCTTTAAAATATTCGCAGAAAACGACATTTTAACTTAGGCATTTACCTTAACCCAATAATGCTCGAGTCATTTTTGTTGAATATAAATAAATGACTACAATAAATCTAAATTATTACTGACTGCACATAGTAAAATAGGAAATTTAAACAATTTCGACTATTACAGCATATTTTCCTTAGTGATCGGCTGACTTTTTAAGCATAATAGTATGCCATTTGCAAAAAAAGTAAAACTTCGTGATAAGAGATTCATCTGGTGTCAGATGTAAACACAGTTCTGGAAAAGGAAGCTTTATAATAGATAAAGCAATTTATCATGATCTGTCAGAAAAGTAAATTTATGGGAGAGGCTCGAAGAGCAAAAAAATATCAATCCTAATGACAAAATTATATAAAAAAATACATACTCCAGAATTTTGTAAATTGTTTATAGGACTGCAATATATCTCCGCTAAGGAGGAAAAGTCATTCCGAGGAAACAAAAACTTTACAAACTATATTTTAGCTGTCAATTAAAAAAGGGATGCTAGGCATTAATGGTTTGGCTTAACACCTTGTGGTAAAATGCAGTTATGGAAAAGTCATTTTTCCAGGTTCAAAACTAGATACAACAAAAAAATTAAATAGAATTAGGAAGACAAGAGATGAATCTTTAATACCAGATAAAAATAAAAAAAATTGGTGGTTTCAAGGCAGACTCTTAGCCTCACTATTTTAAATAATTAGCATTAATTAGTATCTATAATTTTTAATATTTCAAATTATGACAATCAAAGCCTTTATATTTTAACATTGATATTATCACATGAATATTACATTTTTGATAATGTCACATTAATAATACATTACTGATAATATTGCATTACTATTGCATTACTGATAATATTACATTATTATTGCATTAATGACCATATTACATTACTATTGCATTACTATTACATTATTGATATTACATTACTATTGCATTACTATTACATTATTGATAATATTACATTACTATTGCATTAATATTACGTTACTGATAATATCACATTAATATAATATTATTGATAATACCACATCGTACTGAAATTGCTTTACCTTAGAATTCATTTTAAATAAAAATAAAATTCAGATAAATCTTAAGTGCAATTCTGTTTGAAACTTTTGCTTAGTTTCATAAAAATTAATATTACGATATGTATTTACTATATCCTATTTATGTTCGCTATAGAATTTAGATATGCTAATTGGTATGATAAAATGAATGTAATTCAGTCAGAATTAATAAAGACTTTCTACGAAGAACAATTTAAATAGATGAAACTTTCTTACATCAGAAATATAGATTTTTCATACCCATGTTCATACCGCAATTACTTATTTTGACAGTGTACAAGGAAATTAATGTCTGCTTATAAACACTCCGATATGAGACATTTTTAAGATGGCATGCTGACTTTCCCGAATAGAAAAAGCTTCAAAATTGCAATTTTGTTTAATTTGAAGAACGTGTGGGAAGGTGAATTCAACCTCAATGAAATATATGAGATAAATATTAATAACATATTAATTTTACTTATCAGTTCAGAATACAAGCAAATATTTTCCAACTAAGAAACGGTAATAAGAGGTTCTCAGAATGCGATAGAAAAAAAAACCATGTAATAGAAAATAAAGAACATAATGAAATTTCATGTAGTGTTTCATATTTATTTCTTACCTCTCCCAGACAACCAAACATGTTTATTTCGAGTATGAAATTTAATCTTTATCTTTCGAAAAACATGTCGGTAATTCAATCAGAATCAACAAAGTCTTTCTCCGAAGATGAATTAGAGTAGAGGAAATTTTCCTACAACATCAATAAAGATTTTTCATTTTCATACACATAACACAATTGACACAGTTCTTGACACAATTCATACACAGAACACAATTACTTAAAGTGAAAGAAAATTAATGTATGTTTATGAACTCTCCGGTATGAGACATTATTAAGGAGACATGCTGACTTTTCCGCATTGAAAACGTTTTCAAAATTGCAATTTTGATTAATTTATCAAAAATATGCAAAAGTGGATGCAGTTTTAATGAAATATATGGCATAAACTCGAATAAAATAATAATTTTACTAATCTTAAATCAGCATATAAGCAAATATTTTTCAACAAAGAAATTGAAGTGAGAAATTCCCAGAATCCTGCATAAATTAAATGTTGGGTAACAGAAAATAAAAAAAATGTAAAATAATTTCCTGTAGTGATTCATATTTATTTCCAATATGAAATTTAATTTTAATCTTTTGAAAAAATGAAAGTAATTCAATCAGAACCAATAAAGATTTAGTTTCAAGATGAGTTTGAAGAGATGTAGATTTTATTATATCAGGAAAATAGAATTTTGATTTTCAAATTCATACCACAATTACCTATTATTTTAAAAACATGGGAGAAAATCAATTTATGTTTATGACGCCTCTTAGATGAAACATTGTTATAAAATCATATGTTGACTTTTCTGCATAGATAACAGGAAAACGCTTTCAAAATTTCAACTTTGATTAGTTTCTGAATCGTGAGCTCAGATGAGCTCAATTTCCAGGAAATATAAGAAATAAATTAGAACAAAATATTAATTTTACTTATCTTAAATCAGCAAATAAGCAAATATATTCCAATCCCCAAAACAGGAGGGAGAAATTATTAAAGTTCAGCAAAAAGATAGGACATGCAGTGGCAAATAATAATAAAAAAAAAGAACTAATGCAATTTCCTCGAAACTTCTTTTCACGCATATTTTGATGATTTTTTCCCGTAAAGCCTCTTACACTTAAGGAAATCCCCCATTTCAGTGAAAAAACTTGTCTCTAATAATCAAAATTTTGATATTTCTGTCGTTTTCTTTACGCCGTTTCACATTGTATTCAATAATTCAGAAAATGGCTGTTTTTGTTTACCGAAATAAAAAGGCTGATCGAGTTTTGTGCATGGTAATAGCGTTCTAACTTAAAATGTTTATTTTTTATTTTATAACAGTCAGAATGTTTCGTAGTCAAAATATTTGAGGAACAAATGCTCTGACTCCCTCTTGTTATTCATGAGTTTGAATCTTAAAATTGCCTTCATGCATTTGCAAATGGCTTGGAGTAAGTTTGTTCCAGTAGACATTTTTTTTTGAATTTTTTTGGAGGGGATATTTTTACAAGTGTGAAATGTGTGTTACATGCGAAAAATTGCATATATTTTTACATGCGTGTATGTTACATGAGTGTATATTTAGATCATCTTTATTATCTTTTAAAATATTTTAATTTTAAGAAAACACAAATTTTACGATGCAAAAAAATAGACATGAAATATTCTACATTTTAATTTTAAACTAAATGTTTCTGAGTTAATATTTATACAGTGCATATATTTCTATGCATTAGTAGGTGGTACTACGAATCACATAGTTATTGTAATTAATGTATTATTCTATCACACTCTCTTTTCGTTTAGTACTCATTATTAATTGATAGAATTAAAAAAAATATTATTGATAACTTATATACATATTTGCATTACCTTTGTATAGTTTTTGTATTTTAATACTGATGATATCAGATAATTATTTTAGGGATAATCATATTAATTAATGTTTTTCTCTATCAAGTTATTATCTTTTTGTTCAATACTTATTATTATTTGATATAATTTAAAAAATGTTATTGATAAGTTATAAGCAATTATTACCGTTATATAATTTTTGTATTTCAATACTGATGATGTCCGAAAACTATTTTAGGGATATATATTCATATTATTTCATATATATTCATATTTATAAATATTAACTCATATATATTCATATATATTAATATTAATTCATATTAATTTATATATATTCATATTAACTCATGTTAATTCATATTAATTCATAATAATTCATATATATTCATATTAATTCAAATATATTTAAATATATTCATATAAATTCAAATTAATTAATGTTTTCTCTATCACGTTATTATCTTTTTGTTCAATATTCATTATTATTTCATATTATTTAAAAAATGTTATTGATAAGTTATATTCAATTATTACCGTTGTATAATTTTTGTATTTTAATACTGATGATGTCCGATAACTATTTTAGATATATATTCATATTATTTCATATATATTCATATTTATAAATATTAATCATATAAATATATATATATATATATATATACATTACATATACATTAATATTAATTTATATTAATTCCATATTAACTCATATTAATTCATATTAATTCATAATAATTCATATATATTCATATTAATTCAAATATATTTAAATATATTCATATAAATTCAAATTAATTAATGTTTTCTCTATCACGTTATTATCTTTTTGTTCAATATTCATTATTATTTCATATTATTTAAAAAATGTTATTGATAAGTTATATTCAATTATTACCGTTGTATAATTTTTGTATTTTAATACTGATGATGTCCGATAACTATTTTAGATATATATTCATATTATTTCATATATATTCATATTTATTCTTATTAATTCATATATATATATATATATATATATATATATATATATACATACATATACATTAATATTAATTTATATTAATTCCTATATATTCATATTAATTCATATTAATTCATATTAATTCATATATATTCATATTAATTCATATATATTCAAATATATCCATATAAATTCAAATTAATTAATGCATTTCTCTATCACGTTATTATCTTTTTGTTCATTACTCATTATTATTTGATATAATTAAAATGTTATTGATAAGTTATATACAATTATTATGGTTGTATAATTTTTGTATTTTAATATTGATGATATGAGATAACTATTTTAGTGATATATTTTCCTTCGTGAATATTTAAAAATAAAAACAATAAGATAACTGTTTGGAAGCATAAGTACTAGGATTCATAAAGATAATACTGTGAAATTAATTTACTGCTTCATATTAATTACCGATATGGAATTTATAAGTTATATAAGGTGGTCCTGAAAAAGTAAGATAATTCATTCAAAATCTATAAAGATTTTCTTTGAAGTAGAGTTTGGAAATACAAGATATTCCTAGAAGAGTAACACAAATTTTTATATGATATTCATACCGAAATTACTTATTGTGACAAAGGGGTAGAAAATTAATGTATGTTAACGAAGACGCCGTGATGAGACATTATTAAAGTTGTGAGATTACTTTGAAGTCATAGGGAAACCCTTCCCTCTTATCCGAAAGAATAAAAATTATTAAATTATTTGGTTTATCCTCTTTTTAAGATTTTGGCTCACTTGGGCTGCCGGGTAGCTTCTTCTTAATTTTTAATTTAAGCTACATAAAATTAAAATCAACAAACTTTAATAATAATTACACTGTTTAGTAAGATTTCTGTTCCTCATGACGTAAGAGGTAGTAACTTTATGTTTGGGGATGCTGAATAAGAATATGTCACGAAACTCCATCTCTACATATTTATCCCTCCGAGGGGAACACACCGAGAATAAAAAGTCTCCAAAAAATATGCTAAAGTTTCATTGTGTCAGTGACCAAAGTGTTCTACGATTTTTTACTTCACCTTTGTCGACTAGATTGGAATACAGGAAACCCATCGTTACTGTCCCTTTACTGCAGGTTATAAATAGATATATAAATATACATTATAGATTGTTAATTTTATATACACATTAAGCTCGTCAAGTCTCGAAGATTATCCCATGAGAAATAATGGATTCTAAAAGTACAAATAAAAATATCCTTTAAGAGAATGATTTATATCTTTTTTACGAAAGTCATCCAAGCTGTTTAAGTGGTGCAATTGGAGATACATCTGTTACCGCAAACGAAATACTTCGAAATAGAGATTGACAAAGCCATGAAAAGCTGTCAGCGTCTTTGTGCCTCCTGGAGTAGGTGTGCAGTTCTTAAACAATCGACCTGACCCTCCTATCTCAAAACACCATAGTGGAAAACACTGGCAGAAATGTACATTACATCCATTATCGGAGCGTTTTTGAAGGTCGAAAATTGTACATGACAACCGCTTTGAAGACATCATCGGTTTGGCGGAATTGTACGTGCGAATCGCTTAGAGGGTTAAAAAATATAAATTCCAATAATCCCAATTTCTTTTTAACATTGTTGCATTACATTTAATATATCAATTTATCCAAGTAGTATTTTATCTTTAATAAATGATTAAATTAACACTTACATAGAATAAAACTAAGATTATAAAAGTAAAAACTTACATTATTTATAGGTTTTTAGAAAAAATAACTGAATTCTGTGAAAAGAAATGGCAATCATAAAGAAATTCGCATCTTATGTAACAGTGAATACGTTAGTTGTGAATGCTGTTTCATATATATAATCTCAGTATACCTTTATATATAAAATTCTTCTGTCCGTGTGTTTGTAATAGAACTCCTGCTAAACGGCTGGACTGACTTTAATGAAATTTTGAGTATGTAATTAAGTTGATTCGAGAATAGTTTAGATTTACAATTGGATCCGATAGAAAATTTTTTACTAAAAATTCAGAATTGACTTCTTACTGAGGTTATTATAATGCCGCTTGAAACCTTTCACTTCCGATGTACCCATGGCTCACTGGTCAGCGCAACGCGCTAGAGAACGAGAATTCCCAGCAACTAATCCGCACACCCGCGATGTTGGAATTTTAATTTGAGTTTGAACTACACCATTTTCCGTTTCTACTGCTGCATCGTTATATTTAGAAATTTCAAGGGGTTCAGTACTAGTATTTAATTTTTATGAGATTCTAGTCTTATTTCTGAATAAATGTGTGGATACTTAGTTTTAATTTTACTTTCTGAAATAAATATTTAACTAATATCAGAACTTAACTAATATCAGTTACCGGTGCTGTGATTTGGCTTCGTAATCGATCTCAGGTATACACTCATGTCTGTTTGCTTTTCTTCACATCTGCACTTCAACATCATGCAGAAAATGAATGTACGATAGATGAAAATGATTAAAAATATACATAACTAGCATATAGCCCGTCATATAACGGATCGGTAAAGTTTTTAATTTTCCAGAATTGTAAACAACCCTATGAAGCAGGTAAAAAAAAGGTTTTTTTTTGGCTGAGAATTACCTTTTAAAAAAAATAATCGATTAAAATTATCACATATGTACTTAATCTATTATTTAAGTCAAATAAAAAAGAAAATTATTTATGTAATATCTAAGTTTAGTGATAAAACGTATGAAAATAATGCAGAAAATATTTAAATAATTTAAAATAAGAAATGATTAAATGAGATGGTTAAAGGAATGAAGTCATAATGGTAGAAAAAATTGTTATTTTTACCTATTTATTATGTGATAAATTGATAAATTTAATCGCTTGCTCTTAAAATGGGGCTTGATATAATGGCATTAAAAGCTCGAAAATGGGACGGGGTGGATTTCGAACGTTTTAAAGAGGATAGTATTTTTCACTGTGATACGAAGCTTATTCATACCAATTTACTTCAGAATCGGATCTATAGTTTAGGAAAAGATAAACTTTACTCGCTTTGAATTTTGCAAACCCTAACTCATCAAAAATCCAATATGGATGCTCTATCCATTCCAGGTCCAACAGCTTCATAACTTCGAAGACAGACGGGCAGATAACTTAGGCTATTATTACATTATGAGAAGAAAGTTTAAGGATACAGAACATGAAATGTTTATGTGGCCATGGACATATGTAAAGCAATACGTGACTTAAATAAAATAAAAATAATAAAAATTTAAAAAAGTTAAAAAAATAGTAAATATTTATTTTAAAAATAATAAAACAACTTTCGGAAGAAGAATTTAAAAGAAAGAGCAGAAAAAATTAAATTTATTAGACATAAAAAAATTGGCTGCGACGGGGATAGAACTGTCAACACCAGAAGTACGACAATCAAGTAGGTGGACATTCTACCAAACGTACAAAGCGTGCACATTGTAAGTAAACTAATTAGAGTACATAAGGTTCAAGTAGAAAGAGTCCAGAAATTTAAATATTTCTCTTCGCCTTTGACATCCTATCAAGAATGAATTATGTATAGAATAAGAGGAAAGATAAGGCTTGAAATAATAGAATTAAACGCTCGAAATGGGGGATGGGGTAAATTTCGAACTCGCTTTCAATTTTGCTAACCCTAACTCATGAAAAATCCAATATGGATGCCTGTATCCATTCCAGGTACAACCGCTTCAGAAATTCGAGGACAGACAACTTAGGCTATTATTATATAGGGTATGAAATTTTTGAAAACTGGGACTCTTCTGCATCATGAATTGAATTTTCTAGACACTGGGACACGAGGTATATAGACGGTGGTAATCCCGATTAATAAGGACGTGTAGCAAATACAGGCATTATTAAGATGACATGCTGACTTTTCCGCATTAGATTAAGCTTCTCAAGCGGATGATAAGACTAGCTCAATTTGAATAAAAGATATGAGATAAATTAGAATAAAATTAATTTTGCTTTTTTTAAAATTAGGTACCGTAATTTCGGGTAGATAGCCCGGTGATTATCCGTGTTTAAAAGTTTAAATTTAATATATGAGACTTACCTCCTAGAGTATATCAGAAGAAATTTTATTTTGTCTATTAGCAGACCAAAAATATTTTTTCAAACTGAAAGTTTATTTGTGCCTTTATTGCATGATTTGTTCAGTTTTATTTTTTTTCACCTCGCCTAACTCACCTACCTTTGTTAGGTTGCGCTCACTATAAAGACATGCTTGTCTTTATATTGTATTATTACATTGAAAGTAATGAAAGCACATTGAAATATAACTGAAAGTATATTAAAATGCATTTTCGGTTGAAGTTTGAGGTTTTTTTTTCCATTTTTCTAACGGTAAAGCAAAAAGAAAATGAGTTATCAGTGTCAGAATGCAGAATTCATCTTCATGCAAAAATAATTAAAAAAATGGGAATTAAAACTGTTCTTGGAACACCGATTTTAAGATGAAATTTCACTTTCTTTCAGCCAACTCTGGTATGTGTACCGCTTACAACACAACGAGATATCCACTTCAAATTACTGTAATAAGAAAGCTTTTTCCAATCAATATATAGGAGAGGATAAATTTTTAGACTTCAGTACACCTAAAAGAACATGCAATAGAAAATTGTAAAAAAATATATTTTTTAGAAATCTTTAGAATTCTGTACACCTAAAAGAACATGCAATAGAAAATTGTAAAAGATATGAAATGCAATTTCCTTGAAAGCACTGGTATGGATTTTTAAGATAAATTTTTATTGTAAAATTTTTTAAACTTAAGAAATTCACCCATTTTAGAGGAAAAACTTATCTCCTATAATGAAAATTTTGAGATATCTGTCGTTTACTTTGTGTCTTTTCGAATCGTATTAAGTAATTCAGAAAATGGTGGGTTTTGTTTACCAGAATTAAAAAAAGCTACTAGAGTTTTGTGTATGTGTTATCTTGATATCTTAAGGCGCTTATTGTTTTGCTTGTTTTTCACACAAACTATTTCAGAAACAAATTCTCTGACTTCCTATAGTTATTGATAAGTTTGAATCTTCAAACGGCCTTCATACATTTGCAAATGGTTGAGTGTAAGATTGTAACAACAGACATTTTAAGCACTCTTTCGCCCAACGATGGCCGGATGGTTAGGGTGCTGGCCTTCGGAACCAGAGTTCGTGGGTTCGCATCCCACTACAGCAAGGATGTTTGTAGCCGTTCGGAATCGTATTAAGCAGTAAGTTCCAGTCTCGTTAGTCCTCGTGTTGCAAAAAGTAGACCGTAGCTCTCCAAAACCAATTAAGAACATTTTCTTACGCACATAATATAAGCTATTTGGACATTCATTTAATACCATTATTTTAAAATTTTTTTTAGGATCATGAGGATTATTAAAATATGTAGAATGTGTTGATTGAATGGTATTAAAAAGGGTAGAATAGAAAAAAATTATATTTTAATTTTAAAAGAAATGAATTACAACTGAATTTCATTCTGTACATGCATTTCCATGAATTAGCATTTATTAGCACCGATTTCCTAATAATTGTAAGACATTTATATCTTTTTTTATCACTTTATTACCGCTTTACTAAAAAATTATTATAATTTGTTATATTTAAAAATACTCATAAATTATAATACATAAAATTGTTAACATCCAATTGTTTTTTATATTTTAATACTTATAATATAGCATTAATATTTCAGTAATAGTTCATTTTATTTTAGAAATAATTTTTAAATGGAATAATTAAAATATTTCATTCCGTGTAATTCTTTTCTATCATTTTATTAAGTTTCATGTAAATTAATTTTATTAAACCTATAATCTGTTTCATATTTATTTGTGTTTTGAAAAAAAAATAATATTTTTTGTATGAAGTTTACATCTTATACTTATTTTTTCATCTTAGAAAGGTTTTAATAAATATAATTTTAAAGTAATATGCTGAATGTAATTGATCTGGAACTTTTTATTAGGTTTCATGGAAATTAATATTAAGAAATTTATTTACTGGTTGATATTTATTTGCAATCCACCATGAAATTCAGCATTGATAAGAAAAGTGGACTGAAAATAAAATAAAGTTAATCCGATAAAAATCAATAAAGATTTTCACCGGAAAATTGTTTGGAGAGACGAGATTTCCCTTTAACAGCACCGCAGATTTTTATTTTCATACTCATAATACAATTTCTTATTTTGAAGGGGAGGAAGAAAATTAATATATGTTTACGAATACTCTGAGATGATATTATTAAGATGACACGCGGACTTTTCCACATAGATAAAATGCAAACTTTTTTAAAATTGCAACTTTGGATCAGGGTAGGGTGATTTATATTACCTTAATATAAATAATGATAAAAACCATGATTTAAATCACTTGAATTAAAAAAATCATTGACTTAAATCAAGACTACTTCTTATCACACTTTGTGAATTTTTTAGCATGTTTTATCATTGTACGTATAGATGCTGCTTCCAAAAGCATTCGGAGGTACATTAACCCGGGAACGTTAACTTATACCTTTGACAGCACCGCATATTTTTATTTTCATACTCATAATACAATTTCTTATTTTAAAGGCGAGGAAGAAAATTAATATATGTTTACGAATACTGAGATGATATTATTAAGATGACATGCTGATTTTTCCGCATAGATAAAATGCAAACTTTTAAAAAATTGCAACTTTGGATCAGGGTTTGTTGATTTATATCACCTTGATATAAATAATGATAAAAACCATGATTTAAATCAAAAATACTTTTTGTCACACTTTGTGAATTTTTTAGCATGTTTTTCATTGCACGAATAGAGAATGAGTTCAAAAGCATTCGGAGGCATATAAACCCGGGCGCGTTAACTCATAGCTTAGAAACTGCAAAGTAAAAATAAGGTTTAAATACCCTTTCTTTGGCAATGAAATTCCTAATGACATCAGATTCAGGATTTTCTGTTAATCTGAGATCAAATCCATAACTGTTATACTTGTTTGTGCGTTTATTTAAATACTAGTGCTTTAAAAACTGATTTGATAAATAGATATTATGTTTCCCAACAATGAAATAAAGGTTTGTAAGAATTTGTTGAGGAGTCATAAATCATATTTCATGTATTTAACACATAATTTGTCAAATGTAAAAAATGTTGCATACATTAAGAAAATAAATGGAATAATGAAAACTTAATCATTTATCACCCTAAAATTATTCCTAACTTACTTAATTTCATGGCTTATTATTATTTGTAAAGATTCTAAAAATAACATTTTTTAGATTCTTTACAAATAAAATACAGTTTAAAGTTAAAAACCAGATTTAAATAAAAATATCCGTTTGATATGATTTAAAAATTCAAGATTTTTACCAACTCTTATTTGGAATAATTTTTCTGTAATATATGCTAACATCAATTCAATTTCTATAAAATTTATTATAAATTAGAATTAAATATTAAGCTTAGTTATCATAAATCAATAAATATGAAAATATATTTCCAACTAAAAAACATAAATCAGAGATTTTTAGAATCAAACATAAAAGACACATATATCAGGCAATAATAAAAAAGAAATATAATGCAATATCTCCAAACGTTCTTTTTTATATTTGTAGGGCACTTTTTTCAGTAAAATCTCTTAATAAGCAAATATTTATTGTCCGAAAAACAGGACTGTGAAATTATTAGAGTTAAGCTGAAAAAAAGGATATGCAATGGAAAATAATACAGAAGAAATATAATGCAATATCTATATAAACCTTTTATTAATTTTAGATTAATGTTTACGAGTAAAACCTTTTACAATGAGGAAAATTCCCTGTTTTCCAATAAAATGTCTTTAATAAACAAAATTGTGATATTTTGACGTTTCCTTCATACCTTTTCTCATTGTACATTCAATAATTTAGAAAATGTCTGTTTTCGCTTACTGGAATAAAAAGGCTACTCGAGTTTTATTTATAGTAAAATCATTGTTATATCTTAAAGTTTCCAGTTTTTATTTTGTAAAAGACAGAATACTTCTCAGTGAGAATATTTGATGAACAAATGTTTATCTTTCTTTGTTATTCAGGAATTTGAATCTTAAAACTGACCTTATCATTTACAAATGCCTTGAGGTAAGTTTGCTTCATTAGACATTTTGTTGAAGGCCTTTTAAAAATAGGAACTTTTACCAAGTGGGAAATATAAACTATTTGCAAAAGCCTTTTATATCCTTATCTTTTTATAGTTTTTAAAATTAATACAATTGTAAGAAGATGCCAAATGAGTAGTAAAGAAGCTCAAAGAAAAAATTCTGTGCTGTAATTTCAAAACAAATGTTTAAGATCTGAGATGTATTCCGTTAAATACATATCTAAGTTTTACCAATGGTTTACATGATTACTATGATAAATTAATGCATTTTTAACCCCATTATTATCACACTACTGACAGTCATTGTTATTTGGTATAACTATATTATTGATGATTTGCAGGTGGTTATCAAAATGATGGAAACACTCTAGATGTATCAAAAATCATTTTATAATATGGCATAGGACCGACTTAGGCATATAATACAGTTTGGATTCACCTAGAAATTTAATAATTACGTCATTTTTCTGATGGTCAAGTTCATACATAATTTTAAATTTCGAATGCTTTTTTGCAGATATTTTAGTTTTAATTTGAGAAAATGATATAAATTTTTCTTAATGACTTCTTATGCTTATGGCAGATTATGTTTATTTCCATTGACACACAAAAAATTGGGTTATTGTCATACTATTTGAACATTTTAAAACTGAATTATTATTATTAAAAAATTTAGGCTATTTTCTTACTTATTAAATCTAAATATAATTTACAAGTAAATAATTTACGTATGGATTTCAAATGATAGCGTAAAGTTATAGTGTTAATAATAATATTTGCAAAAGAATTTGTATTGGGGATATCAATCATTTCCTGATATGAGGTGAATTTCTCTAATTTATGCTTTCTAATTTAAGAGGGAAAAATTCCCTATAAATATTTTTTTGAAAATAATTAGCAATTTCAATATTTTGAGAGATATAGGACTGTGAGCAAAATAATTAACATTGATGTATGAGTAATTAAACAACTGATATAATAGCAAAATGTCCTAAACTATTTCTCGCCTTTATGATGAAATGAAAATGTTGGCTTTCTATATATTAATGAAAAGAGTTCTGATGATCAATGAAAAATATTTATAGCTCAGAGAAGTGAAGTGAAATGTGTATTCCGGTAGGCAGCTGTGTAGTCAAGTACGTTGGTAAGAGGATTTACGTCTAATCTAAGGTGGAAGAGTGTTAAATTACGAATTACGTACAGCCTGCCATTACACTCACTTCCAAAAGTTAAGCACGAAGACGAAAATGCTAATTTACGGAAGCCAATCAGAATTGTAGAAGAGGCAATTCGCTGCAGAGGTAGATGGAAGTATGCAAATATGTTAGTTAACAACCAATAGCGCTTTCATGTCAAGAAATATGCAAAAAGGTCTTCTTATAAGATGCCAGCTTTATGAAGGGTTACAGAAGTTGATTGTAAGTGCTGATAGTAGGTGTTTAAAACTTTAATACAATTTGTTTTCAAGACATACGTGTTTCCTCCAGCCACTCTTATTGACCTGGAAACTGCTCTACAAGAAGAATGGCGATTGCTTAATTCTGCGGTGGTTGACCACCTAATTGAAAGCATAGTCACAAGGTGTAAACTTTCTAGACAGATGAGGGGAGGATCACATACCCTATAAATGCCCTTTTTTCATTTTATTATGTTCATTTTCACTTTATACATAACACTGTTTAAGCCTCCAGTATGTCATTATCTCATAACTTACAAAAACTTAATATTGTTTTCATTTTTGTATATAACTATTGATTTTGTTTTATGCATAAATATATATGCTACGTTCCTGCCGAATTTTGTGTTAATCAAAGCAGTATTTGTTGATTTTTTTGCATTTTACATCTTCGTACTTAATTTTTGGAAGTGAGTGTAGTTTAGAATATTAGTGAGGTAGGAACACCTTTGAAGTAGTCATGCATTTTTCTTGATTATTATTTTGATTAAAAGTGTTTTTCATTGTTGATACACTCGCATTTAATTGTATTGGATATGACAGAAGGAGAGAACTTAATATCTCTGATCTTGGGGCTGAAGGTAACTGAGGAGTGTAGTCAGCAGGATAACGGGAAGGGTACCATTACATTTTTTCAATAAAAATCTGATGTCTTTGTATATATAAGGGACAAAATATTATTCGAAATGTTGTCTTATATATTTTAACGAAGTTGCTGTAAAAGCGAATTTCTGTTAATTTTTGCCTCATCTATAACCTTAAAAACTCTTAAATCAGGAAAATGAGCCTATATTTTACAACCCACAAGCAATTTGGCAAATTCAAGAACATTAAATAGAAAATAATAAAAAAGTGCAATTTCATTGAAAGTCCTTTTTCAACTCCTCTTCTTAGCCCACTCTCCTGTTTCTAATCATGGATCTTGTTGGTGCTTCAACCACATTTGGCGAAATTGGCGTGCTTGCAGCGTGGCGTTTGAAATCTGGCGAGGGGATCGTAACTCAACAAATTGATACATAAACAAAAACAACATTTTGAGGAAAAATTTTACAAAAATTGAATATTTAAAATTTAATTGAATTAACAAAGAAAACACAAAGGAAACACATAACATTCATACTAAATAGACTGAAACATTCACTTAATCACAAATTAAATAAACTGAGTGTGATTTTCATCACAAATTTGTGATTTAGTGTAAATTGTAAAATTAATTTAAACAAAAAAAAAGAAAACTGTATTTTGAGTGGAGGTTGAAGAGGAGTTGTAAAATTGAAAATTTTTTTCAAATCTCTTATTTTAAGCATTTTTATGACACACATTTCCCTATGGAAAATCTCATATGCTTAATAAATGTACCCATCTTAGTGACAAAACTTGTCTCTAACAATCGAAATTTTAGTAGTTCGGGTGTTTCCTTTATGTTTTTTGCAATTTTATTCAATAGTTTTGCAAATGGATGTTTTTTATACCGGAATAAAAATGCTACTCTAGTTTTGTGTATGGTAACGTCATTATACCTTAAATTGTTCATTTTTTACTTTATGCAAGTCAGAATATTTTGTAGTGAGAATATTTGATGAACAGATGCTCTGAAACTCTCTTGTCATTCATGAGTGTGAATCTTAAAACTGCCATCATGGATTTGCTTATTGTAAGTTTGTAACAGTAGACATTTTGCTGAACTCTTTTTGAATCGAACATTTTCTTAGACGCTGAATATATGTTACTTGCAAAAGGATTTTATAATATTCTTATATCTTTTAGGGCTATTATAGTTGTAAGAAAATGCGAGTTACTTAATAAAATAATACAGTCATTTAAAATTTTATATATAATTTAAGCATATAAGTATTAATTACTTATACTAATGCTAATACATGTATATATTCCCTTGATACTTGAAAATTTGGTTATTCTCATACTCTTTTATTATTTTAAAAATAATTTGCTAGTAATACAAATGTATATTTTCCTATTTTTTAAATCCCAATTTAATTTATATATAAATAATTTAAGTAAGTATTTTAAATTATGTATAGCGTAAATATATATTGTTATCAATTATATTTATGAAAGAATTTGTATTTGGAATATAAAATATTCTCTAATATGAGGCAAGTAAGATTTTGTAAAATTTATGCATTGTAATAAAGAGGGAAAAATCTCGTTATAAAATTCATTTTTTCAAAGAAGATAGAAATTGTTCATTACGAAAAGCATCATTATGATTTTCATTATCAAAGCTTTGTAAATTTTTTAATGAAAATCTGATGTCTTAGTATGTTTAAAGTACAATAATATTACTTAACAGCTTTGAAAGATTTTTAATGAAATTGCTGTAAAATCTTTTTTTCTGATGATTTGTCGTTTCATTAATAGTTTTAAGAACTCTTAAATCAGAAAGCAAGCAAATATTTTTTAAACTCACAAGTAAGAATGTGTGATATTATTATGATTCAATATAAACAAACAACGTTCAATAGAAAATAATAGAAAAGAGAAATAATACACTTTAGTTGACAGTCCTTTTATGCAGTTCTTTTACAATTTTTCTCCTGTAAAATCTCTTTCTCTTAATAAATTCTCCCCTTTCAGTGAAAAAACTTATGTGTAACACTCAAAATTTTTATAGTTCTGTCGCTTTCTTTATGCCTTTTGCAACTGTATTCAATAATTTAGCAAATGACTTTTCCTTTGTTTAAAGGGAATAAAAAGGCTACTCGAGTTTTGCGTATGATATCATCGTTATATCTTGAATTGTTCCCTTTTTATGTCATACAAATCAGAATATTTCGCAGTGTGAATATTTGATGAACAGATACTCTGACACTCTCTTGTTATTCATAAGTTTGAATCTTAAAACTACCTTCATGCATTTGCAAATGGCTTATAGTAAGTTTGTTACAGTAGATATTTTGTTGAACTCTTTTTGAATGAAGCGTTTTCTTAGGCGGGGAATACATGTTATTTGCAAAAACATTTTATATCATTCTTTTTTATAACTTCCAGGATTGTTATAGTTGTAAGAAAATCCGAATTGTTCAGTAAAAAATGCAGACATAGTAAATTCTATATTTTATTTTCATAATAAGTGTTTCACTGATTTAATATGTCATGTACAATCCTCCTGAGATATTAGCATTATTCATGACAAGGTATTGATATTATTATAACATATCATTAGTGCATGAATTCATGTCTTTCTTTAGTGCTTAAATATTTCTTTACTAATCAATTATTAATATTTAGTTTAGTTTAAAAAAAATAGATAATTTTTATAATATTTAAGTTCATTAACATAAAATGATATTTTAACATTTTAACACAAAAATATAATATTATTATCATCCTATTTATATTTATTTTCTATGTTATATGTTTTAATAAAAGATATTTAACCGCAATTAGGTGTAATATTCCTAGAATTATGACTAGTTTTATCGAAAATTAACAGTAAAAATATTTATTTAAGGAAATAAATTAAATTTCGATGTAGAAAGGGGTTTGGAGAAATAAATTTAATTCAATAAAATCGCAATACTACATATTTTAATAAATGTTATTTAATGGTAATTAGGTGTAATAGTTCTTTAATTTTTGTTAGTTTTCTCACACATTAATATTAAAAATATTTATTTCCAAAACAAAATTTAATTTCGATATACAGAGTGGTTTGGAAAAATAAAATTAATTCAATAAAATCAAGAAAGATTGAATTTGAAGTATGATGAAAAAAGATTTTCTTACAATAGCTGCACAGTTATTTAAATTTCACCCCCCATATATATATATATATATATATATATATATATATATATATATATATATATATGTGTGTGTGTGTGTGTGTGTGTGTGTGTGTGTGTGTGTGTATTCGCTATGAATTTCGATAGGCTGAACTGATTTGGACTGAAATTTGGAAGGTGAATCAGGCCAAGTCTGGGAAGGTTTTAAGCAGGTCAAATTTTTTAGAGGTCAAGGGTGTGTAGAGATAGTAATTTTTTTTTTTAATTGGTGACTTTATTTTAGCGAAATTCGATATATTTTTGCTTTGAATTGTGTACCAAAATTACGCTTAATTCATATGATAGCGTTTTAAATGTGTTGCAAAAAATAGGCCGTAGCTCTCCAAAACAAACTAAACCAACCGATCGAGACGTAGAGCAAGCAAATTACGCCACAGACAATGAGTTGTTTTTAAGGTGATCAACATTCATTTTGTTTTTGTTGTTGTCTTATGCCACTTGGTCAAACCAAGCAAGATTTGAGTCGGAGGATACTCGTATTAAGGCAAAGAGGTGCGGCTTTCGTTTGAAAGAGCACCGCAAGGGTGACAATACGACTTATGTTCAAGTGGGTCCTCCTAATTTTGAAGCAGGGACCAAGCAGAAGACCTATAGGTTTGGCCTGCCACCCTAAGAGGTATTGATTGAGAACTTGGAGGACATTGTGACAACGAACATATTTTACGTTCCCCAGTCACCTTTAAGGAACACGGAGGATCTTAGGCCCTCCCTTCGAACCCGCAACCCTCCAGTTACGAGAACGTTGCTCTTGCCGACTGAGCTACCGCGGATCATTCATTTAATGATAAAAAGATCAAAAGTAAATTAAATATTTGCTGTCATGTTTTAGCTGAGTAAGAAGGCAATAAAGCTACTAATTCACTAGAAAATATCGTTAGTTTATTTTTTACCAAATAATACCCTATCAATCAAAAATAGCAACTGTTGTGTATTTTTGTGAAGTACTATTTTATCTTCCACATTGAAATCACTAAAAAACTACTGCCATAACATAAAATTAAATAAGCGGTTTTTTAATCTTCATGAGAAATTTCTGTTATTAAATGTGTAGATATTTATAAATAATCTTATACATATCAAAAAGAATAATACCTAGTATTACATAACGAAAAGGAGGACATCTAGAAGAACATTTTTTGAGGGAGGACAGAACTTTCAAAAGGAGGAATGTTCTCCCTAAAGGAGGGTGATTAGTCACCTTATTGTTTCTTATATTGCTTATGTAATATAATCTACAAAAACAATTTTAATTTGAAATATATACTGCCTTCATTTCTTCGTTAGATGCTGAAGAGCTATTCGTAGAAGAATCTGAATAATCTGACAGGAGATAGGCTGATTTCAGACGATCAATAAACACTGCAATCTGCTTTCCTCTTTTGGTGATTTAAAAAAAAAAAACTTATCCTGTCTGCTGACATCTGGGAAAGGTCCATCGTAAGGAGGATGAAGAGAGGTACGCAATGCATTGTACCGTAGGAAAATATGACTGCAGGTTTCTAGGTCTTGAGGTACGAAATCTTAGTCTTGTTAGGAGATTTAGTTGGCCTAGCTGTCAGCCGTTGCATTGTGTCCTTTAATTGCTTGATGAAGTAGGAGTGTTTTTATCCTGAGGTGAAAAGGTAAAAAATTCACCAGGAAGACGAATCGTTAGGCCATAAACTAAGTCGCTCGGCGTAGCTCCAAGATCAGGTTTCAGTGTGATCCTTAAACCCAGCAACATGGTAGGGAGAATGTCCTGATAAAGTGAGCCTGTACAGCAGCATTTAAGGTCCTATGCCAGTTTTCAATTAAACCATTTGCCTGAGGATGGTACACAAAGGTGTGAATAAGTTTGACCCCTAAGAAAATGACTAGAGATCTAAAAAATCTAGATTCGAATTGGCGTCCACGGTCTGTAGCGGCATCTGCTTGCGCACGGGGTAATATTTTCAGTTGCGTCGCCGCAGGTGTTTAATGAGACTAGAATTTTCTAATTTGGCTGCATAGATTTTTTAATGCATTTTATATTCCAACTGCTTCTACTTATTTTGAATAAAGGAAGAAAATTAATGTATGCTTATGGAAACTAAGAAACGAGATATGGTTAAGATGACATGCAGATTTTTCAGACTAGAAAATAGGTTTGCTTGTTTGTTTGGTTTATTTTGGAGAGCTATAGTCTATTTTTTTTGCAAACACGAGGGCTAATGAGACCAGGACCTACGACTAGGTACCAGGAACTGTTTTCAAATGTCGGCAAAAATGTTTCATTTCCAGGTAGTGAGATAAAGTGTATAAAATTACTAATTTTACCAATCTAAAATCAGTAAATAAGCTAATCTTTTCAAACCGATTAACAAAAGGGAGAGATTATTAGAATTCAATAGATAAAAAGGACACGTAATAGAAAAAAAGTAATACAATTATCTCGAAAGTGATTTCATACATTTTTAGAACATTTTTCTTTTGTAAAATCTCTTACCCCGTAGAAATTTGCTCATTTCAGCGAAAAACTTGTTTCTAACGATCAGAATTTTATTATTTCTATCATTTTTATGTCTTTTAAGATTGTATTCAATAATTCAGAAAATGGCTCTTTTTATTTACAGGAATTAAAAGCTGCTTGAGTTTCGCGTATGGTAACATCGTTATATCTTAAAGTGCTTTTTTATATATGAAAATCAGAATATTTTTCAGTCAAAATATTTGACGGACAAATTCCCGGAGTCTCTCTTGTTATTCATGAGTTTGAATGTTAAAACTGCTTTCATGCATTTGCAAATGGCTTGAAGTAAGTTTGTTTCAGTCGACATTTTGTTGAAATCTTTGTATGGAGCACTTTCTCAGTCACGAAATATATATTACTAGAAAAGTATTTTATAATTCTCTTTTATTTATTTTAGGATTATTAGAATTGTAATAAAATGGAAATTGCTCTTTAAAAAAGTAGAAATGAAAAGCTTTGCATTTTGCTTAAATACTTTTCTGTTAAAATGTATCGCATAAAAACATTTCGAAGTATTATAATTAACTAGGACAGAAAATTTCATTATAGTGATTAATTTCTTTCTTTCTTTTTTACTTTATAATCTCCTTACTGACTTATTCCTAACATTCGTTTTAGTTAAAAAATAACATTGATAATCCTTATTATGTTTAAATTTATTACCATTGAATATTTTTTAAAATTTCAATACTAATAATATTATATTCATATCTCACAAATATTTATTTTCTTAGTGATCTCTTTTAATAACTATCATTTTTAGATAATTAATTGTAACTGTTTGGAACTTATTACTAAATTTCATGAAAATTATTATTAAGAAGTTTATAAACTGCCTCTTATTTTTTTTTGTGTTACGAAAATCGATATTCATGACATTACATTAATGTCTTATTCATATATTTTTAAGAGATTTTTTTTTATTAATTATAGTTTTAAGATGATTTTTTAAATAAAATAATTTTGAAATGATTTACTAGGTAAACGAAAATTAAGAAATTAATTTTCTTTAATATTTATTTGAACTATGAAATTTATTTTTTATATGTGAGGGGTCTGAGGAAATAAAGAAAATTCAATCAAAATTAGTAATTTTTTTCGAGAAGGTTTGAGGAGACGAGATTTTCTATAAGAGCCACACGGTTTATTTATTTTTATAATTACATCAGATTTACTTATTTTGAGGACGTTAAAAAAATAATTTTGCTTTTGAAGACCTTAAGATACTATAAGGTGATTTGCTCATATTTCCACTTAGATCCCAGAAAAAAGGTTTTTAAAACTGCAACTTTTGTTTAGATTTTCAAACTTATGCTAAGTAAAATTTCAATGAAATATATAAGGTAAATTAAAATAAATTATTACCTTTTAAATCAAATCAGGAAATGATTAAATAATTTCTAATCCAAAATCCAAAAGAGGGAGAGATTAGTAACACTGAGTTGAAAGAAGGACATGTAGTAAGTTATGTATAAAATCTTTAGTATGAATGTATGTAGCCACGGTTACATGTTTAACAGTGCACTTTTCAGGAATAAAATTGGATATAAAGTTTCTAAGAAACCAGATACATATTCCTATGACCTCTTTAAAAAAATTCTAATTAGTCTTTATTATTTAATTGATTTAATGTTAGACTATTTAAAATTTTGTTATTCTGAAAACAATTTATTTTATTATTAGGGTTTTAAATATGTCAGGTAAATTTTGATAATCTGATTATGTGAATGTGTTCCTAATTATGTGATTATGTGAATTCATTGATTATGTGAATGTGTACCTAATTATGTAAGTATGTGATTTCACTGATTTTATTTTATTATTAGGGTTGTAAATATGTCAGGTAAATTTCGATATTCTGATTATGTGAATGTGTTCCTAATTATGTGATTATGTGAATTCATTGATTATGTGAATGTGTACCTAATTATGTAAGTATGTGATTTCACTGATTATGGGAATGTGTACCTAATTATGTGATTATCTGAATTCAATGATTATGTGAATGTATACCTAATTATGTGATTATGTGAATTCACTGATTATGTGAATTATGTGATTATGTGAATTCACTGATTATGTGAATGTGTTATGTGGATAGTTGTCTAAACAGTGATTATGTAGGAATTATTTGAGACCTTTTCTATGCCCTTTTAAGTTTTGGTATAGCATATTCTACGGCTGTTGGGATTTTTGAAGAAGAAGTGGACAAACTAAATTCAGATTAATATAAAAGACAATACAAAAGACACCAAAAAGAAGAAACCAAGATGAACTGCTTCACTGTGGTAGGAAAGCAGCTATTGGCAGGTAAGAATATTTTGAGAAGTTACATTTTGTTGCTGTCGTTATACACGAGAACTATAATAGAAGGTGCATTGTTTTTATTTATGAGTGTATTATAAGTTTCAAATGTGTGAACTATTGGGATTACTTCTAAATTACGTGTATATAAATCTGCATGCATATAAAGATATGTTATCTGTCGTTTAAAAGTATAGTACTGCAATTTATGTTAAATATATGTTATATTACATTGGAAATGTATAAACTATAATTTATATTTATACATAATATATGTAAGTCACTGAATATCATCATTTGTATGCATTATGAACAAAAATTGAAATGCCTGTATTGTCTGATTATTTGAAGAAAATGGATGCCTAATGCATTGTAACTATATACCAAACTAAATATGTCAATGGTTTACCATTGATTGTAAAAACTGAATAAGTATAATACAAACATAACTCAGTAATTTAAGTACTTTAAATAAAGCATGTTTTCTACTCATCTCATGTCTTAGATCGGTTAGACACCTTTCATGGTTGGCCATGAGTGGGATTTGGTCTGGTTTGTTGTAACCAATACCTGTCGTTAGTACCACTTTGAGCTGCAGTAGTTCAGTCGGTAAAGGCAGCTATCTCGTAACTGAGAAGTTGCGGGTTCGGAACCCGAGTACACCTAAGATTCGCTAAAGGTCTTCGTTAAAGGTGATTAGAGCACGTAAAATATGTTCGTGGTCACAATGTTCTCCAAGTTCTCAATCACTACCTCTGGGGGTGGAAGGCTAAGTCTATGGGTCTTCTGCTTGGTCCCTGCTTCAAAATTACGAGGACCCACTTGAGCATAAGTCTTACTTTCACCCTTGTGGTGCTCGTTATAAACGAAATGCGCAACACTTTGCCTTAATACGAGTGGCCTCCGGCTCAATCGTGCTTGGTTTCACCAAGTGGCAGAAGTCAACAATAACAACAACAGTACCACTTTGATTATTATTAAATTATTGTTTAGATTTTAATTGTTGTTTCTTTTTGAGAAATGGAGAGAACCAAGGGACGGCTGGATGGGGTAACCTCCAATAGAGCTTATTATGGACAGAATATTGTTACAGTGTTTTCTAAGATCTTACATTTTGGCGTTACAAATCAGCTTTTATCATGAATTCTATAATTAGTCATAGGTATTACTTTATATGGTATAATTTTAGACAATTGAATGATTAAAAGGTTGTTTTTTGCTAGCGGACAACTTGAAATTATTTAGTACTTTGATAATTTGGTAATTTTAATTTTAATTTTTCATACTGTCTATTTTACATTGTAGTTCTTGAGGATAGTTTAAAATCCTAGTACCGTAGTATGATTTGAAGATTCGATATTCTAGTAGTATGCATATTTTAGGAAAATGTTTTATTTCTTATTTATGCTAGGCTTTGCAACAAAAAAATTCGATGTATTTTTATGCAATTTTTCTATGAAATTTTCTATTTCCATTATTTATTGCATTTTTTTTCAATTGAACACTTACATTTAACCCCTTAACGTGCACGCTTGAGTTAACTCGAGCGCGATAAACTGGCCAGACTATGGACACTCGAGATAATTCGAGCAGCTTTGTACTTTATGTTGCTATAATTTTTCACACTCGAATGCAATCGAGAATTGAAAATAACAATGTGAAAGCAAAAAAAAAAAAAAAATCGTTTTATTGATATTTATCATTTACATGGGATTGTAAGCTATAACACTTATTCAAGTATAAAATATGTATATTTTTTCTACTTATCGCTGACGACTTATGTCTTCCTTGTGAGCAGCTTTCCGACAGCGCATTCATATTCAGATTCTGATTCGCTCATTTTTCAATATATATTTTACTAAAATATACTATAAAATAAAACATAATTGTTAACTATTTTATTACTAAGATCTGGCTGTAAAGACATCCTTGACTCCACTTTATATACTTTATTCTTGAGATATGAAACATAAGGGTTTCATATTTGATACTTACGCATCAAGGGATGACACATCATACTGTCAATTGGTAGATTGCCTACCAATTGAACAATATACTCTTTCGACCATAATAATAATATTCTAAAAATTAGAAATCATACCAATTGTATAAATAAAGAAAATACTCAAATTTTGATTATTTTTGTATTTTTGTAATATTTTTAGAAAGACAGCGTTCTAAATTGTGTTTTTTACATTGAAAAACTGATTTATTTTGGCCGGCCTTAAAAAAAAAAACTACTGTGGATTAAGGGGTTAATAGTCAAGAAAGCATTTGTGATCACCATTAATAAATCTCAAGGACAGACACTGGATAATTGTATTCCAACAACTGGTATTTAGCTTCGAATACTTGAAAGTTGCATTTTAACATGAATGCAAGGCATCATGTAAAAAGGTTCAGGTGATGGATTCTTAAACATAGGATACTGCTTAGTAACAGCTCAGCTTGTTACATCAAAAGTATTGTTTGAAATAAAACCTGTGAGACAGGATATATACCATATGTGCGTATATCATCTCAACTAAAAATAGAAATAACACGTTATTTTCTGTTTAATTACTGACTTGATACATTACCTTCTGACTATTGTGTCAATATTTTACCATTTGTACAGGCTTTTCAACTGGTAGTAAAATGAAAAATTAAAATACATTATTTTCTTTGAAAGCCTTTCATGAATAAAACCTGTGAGTCAGGATATATACCATATGTGCGTATATCATCTCAACTAAAAATAGAAATAACACGTTATTTTCTGTTTAATTACTGACTTGATACATTACCTTCTGACTATTGTGTCAATATTTTACCATTTGTACAGGCTTTTCAACTGGTAGTAAAATGAAAAATTAAAATACATTATTTTCTTTGAAAGCCTTTCATGAATTTATAAAATTATTTTTCTCTGCAAAATCTTTTACCCTTAAAAAATTCGACCAGTTCAGCAAAAACACATGCAGCTGATAATCAATTTTTTTATTCTTGTCGTTTTGTTTACGCCTTTCCCCAATCTGTTCAATAATTCTGAAAATGGCTGTTTTTGTTTACAGGAATGAAAACAAACTACTCGAGTTTTGTCTGCGGTAACATCGTTATAGCTTAAAGTGTTTATTTTTTTATTGTATAAAAGTCAGAATATTCGATAACCAAATGCGCTGACTCTCTCTTGTTATTCATGAATTTGAATCTTAAAACTGACTTCATGCATTTGCAAATGGCTTGGAGTACGTTTGTTACAGTAGACATTTTGTCGAACTTATGTTATTTGCAAAACACTTTATATCCTTCTTTTTCATACGTTTTAAGATTATTTAAAGTGTGAGAAAATGCGAATTATTCAGCAAAAAAGTTGCCATGGCATATTCTGCATTTGATTTTCAGAAAAATGTTTTACAGTTAGATTTATTCCTTAAACGCATTTCTGGGTATTATCGATATGTATGATATGCCATCTTTTTAGTTTAATGATTTTCTTCTCTTTTATATAACTTTTATATCTCATTATCAATCAATAATTAGTAATTGATATAATTAAAAGTAATGCTAATAATTTTTAATATTTAAATTTATTAATACCGAATATTTTTTATATTTTAACACTGATTATATTACTTTAAAAATTTATGAAAATATATTTACGCTCGCCATCCGTTCTTTAGTTGAATAATTTGAAGAAACTTCATTTTTTATTTCATATTTATTTTCAATTTAATTTTAATCTCCTGAAAGAAATAGGGTGATTCAATGAAGATTTATAAAGATAGTAACATATAGCCTGTCATATGGGGGGATTCGTAAAATTTTTAATTTTCCAGAATTGTAAAGTACCCTATCAGGCAGGTAAAAAATGGTTTGTTTTTTGGCTAAGAATTATCTGGCTCACGGTCAATAATTTTTTTTATCTCTACTGACCTTATGTTAGTTTCCAACTTTAATTTATCTTGTCATATTACGTCACAGGATGGACAGCAGAGGTTTTAATGTTGACAGCGATTATTTGCGGTATATATAAATGATGTCCAAAATTTAGCGAATCAATTGCAAACCTTGTGGTTTGCAATTGATTCTCTTACACACTCAATAATTTGTTTATCTTCATACTTCTCTAAAGTCTCCCGATACTGTGAATGCAGTTTAGAATCACATTGAACTCATTTAGTCAAACTGTTTGCTTATGTATAAAAGGCAAACACACAAACGATCAAACTTCTTAATTTTCAAAGATATATAACTTAACCGCTAGATATTTATTATTTCGTGAAATAGACTCCTATACTTATGAAAAAAAATGGTTTTTTTGTTAATACCGGTGATAAAATTTTCATTGCAACAAAAAATAATCGATGATTAAATTTAAAATTATCACATATATACCTAATCTATAGAGCAATTTGTTGCAACTTCACGAACTAGTATAATGCCCTTCCCAGTCATTTTCATGTTTATAACAACCAATAGAGAAACAATAAAATGCACTTCCGTTTGAAACTAAAGCCACAATTATCATTACTTGAGATGTGCCTTGCTGCTTGAAATCGACTTATTATTTCAACCAAATATAAAAGAAAATTATTTACGTAATATCTAAGTGCAGTAAAAAACGTATGAAGATCATGTAGACAATATTTAAATAATTTAAAATACGAAATGATTAAATGTGATTGTTAAAGGAATGACGTCATACTGCTATAAAAATGTTATATTTACCAATTTATTATGAGATATATTGATAAATTTAATCCCCTACTCTTAACCGGTTAAAATAGGGTTTGAACTAATGGCATTAAACACTCAAAAAGGGGGGTAGGGGTAGATTTTGAACGTTTTAAAGACTTGCTTTGAATTTTGCTAACCCTAACTCATCAAGAATCCAATA
The DNA here is from genome assembly GCA_032207245.1 of Pardosa pseudoannulata. Classification (NCBI taxonomy): domain Eukaryota; kingdom Metazoa; phylum Arthropoda; class Arachnida; order Araneae; family Lycosidae; genus Pardosa; species Pardosa pseudoannulata. The sequence goes on from CM063503.1 coordinate 64,755,877, forward strand.
TGGATGTCCCTATCCATTCCAGATCCAACCGCTTCATAAATTCGAGGACAGGTGGACAGATAACTTAGGCTATTATTACATAGGTGATTGTTTTTACAATTTTCTACAACAGCAAAACTGATTTTTCATTGTCATATTCTTAACGCATTTACTGATTTTGAAATCGTGGAAGCAAATAAATACATGTTAAGGAACACTCCAAGATGAGATCCAGGTCCAACCGCTTCATAAATTCGAGGACAGGCTGACAGATAACTTAGGCTATTATTATATAGGTGATAGTTTTTACAATTTTCTACAACAGCAAAATTGATTTTTCATTGTCATATTCTTAACGCATTTACTGATTTTGAAATCGTGGAAGCAAATAAATACATGTTAAGGAACACTCCAAGATGAGATCCAGGTCCAACCGCTTCATAAATTCGAGGACAGGCGGACAGATAACTTAGGCTATTATTATATAGGTGATAGTTTTTACAATTTTCTACAACAGCAAAATTGATTTTTCATTGTCATATTCTTAACGCATTTACTGATTTTGAAATCGTGGAAGCAAATAAATACATGTTAAGGAACACTCCAAGATGAGATCCAGGTCCAACCGCTTCATAAATTCGAGGACAGGCGGACAGATAACTTAGGCTATTATTATATAGGTGATAGTTTTTACAATTTTCTACAACAGCAAAATTGATTTTTCATTGTCATATTCTTAACGCATTTACTGATTTTGAAATCGTGGAAGCAAATAAATACATGTTAAGGAACACTCCAAGATGAGATCCAGGTCCAACCGCTTCATAAATTCGAGGACAGGCGGACAGATAACTTAGGCTATTATTATATAGGTGATTGTTTTTACAATTTTCTACAACAGCAAAACTGATTTTTCATTGTCATATTCTTAACGCATTTACTGATTTTGAAATCGTGGAAGCAAATAAATACATGTTAAGGAACACTCCAAGATGAGATCCAGGTCCAACCGCTTCATAAATTCGAGGACAGGCGGACAGATAACTTAGGCTATTATTATATAGGTGATAGTTTTACAATTTTCTACAACAGCAAAATTGATTTTTCATTGTCATATTCTTAACGCATTTACTGATTTTGAAATCGTGGAAGGAAATAAATACATGTTAAGGAACACTCCAAGATGAGACATTATTAAAAGGACTTAAGGACTTTTCACAAAATATCACGTCACCTGAATCCAAACAAATTATGAATTTTTCCAAACGTATTTTTTAATTTAATAATGAATGAGTAGTGCGCTGCTCTTCGGAACCGCAGTTCGTCGGTTGAAATCTCACTATGGCATGGATGTTCGTAGCCGTCCGGATTCAACTCGTATATTCCCAGTTTCATTACTCCTGGTGTGGAAAAAAAATAAATCGTGGCGCATAAAATCAAACTAATGAGCAATTTACATCCATACCACTCCTATATAGGAAAAATACTATGTTATTGATGAATATAGTAAAATCCGAATTTCTTTAAACCAAGTTCCGTATAAAAAAATTGTCTACTTGAAAACATGCAAACATTATGGGTAGAAAAATATCTATTTACCCAAATAAATTTCTAAAATGCAGTATATACCAGTAATACATTCCAAGTGTCATAATAAGTGTCTTACGTCAATTATATTTTTAAATACATCTAATAGTGACAATAACTTAAGATAAATAACATTAACTTAAGATACATATAAATCCGTTATCAAAAATGAAATGATCTATGATACACACTGCAAATATCCAGAGATTTTTTTAAACCGTATTAAGCCTATACTGTGAATCATTTCTTTTTAAAAGAGCAGAATTTTCGATGACTACAATTTTAGAACTAAGCAATTTCACTTGTCTTAAAATTATTATAATCCTAAAAGTAATTAAGTAATAATTAAGAGTCATGGTTAAAATAATTACTTAAAATGATGTTACAAATAACAAAATAGAGTTTATTTCAATCAAGGGATTTTTTAAAATCAAGCGTAAACCTCTAACTCATTACAATTTTAGAGATTTTTTTAAACCTTATCAAGACTCTACTATAAATCTTTTTAAAAAAGCAGAATTTTCTATGACTACAATGTTATAACTAAACAGTTCTACAATGTTTAAAATTATAATAATCCTAAAAGTAACTAATTAATAATTAAAAGTCATAATTAAAACAACTACTTCAAATGATGTTACAAATAACAAAATAGAGTTTATTTCAATCAAGGGATTTTTTAAAATCAAGCGTAAACCTCTAACTCATTACAATTTTAGAGATTTTTTTAAACCTTATCAAGACTCTACTATAAATCTTTTTAAAAAAGCAGAATTTTCTATGACTACAATGTTATAACTAAACAGTTCTACAATGTTTAAAATTATAATAATCCTAAAAGTAACTAATTAATAATTAAAAGTCATAATTAAAACAACTACTTCAAATGATGTTTCAAATAACAAAATAAATAGAATATATTTCAATCAAGGGATTTTTTAAATCAAGCATAAACTTTTAACTCATTACAATTTTCAAAATAACCTTTATTTAAATACTTCAATGAAAATAACTCACAGAAACACAGTAATGATACACATTAAATTCAGCAATGATATAATCTGTGAAAAACAATGCTTATACAGAGAAATGTTTTTTACTGTATAAATATCAAATGCAATACATTTCTTTCGAAAATAAAATGCAGATAGCAACCATTTTTACCGACCTATTCACATTTCCTTGAAATTATAATAATCCTAAAACACATGAAAAGATGACAAAAAGAATGCTATAAAACACTTTTGTAAATGACATACATTCCTTGCCCAAGAAAATATCCCATTCAAAAAGAGTTCAATAAAATACCTACTAAAACAAACTTACTCTAATACATTTGCAAATGCATGGGAACAGTTTTAAGATTCAAACTCATGAATAACAAGACAGAGTCAAAGCATTTGTTTTTCAAATATTCTAACAGCGGAACATACAGACTTTTACAGAATAAAAAATAAACACTTAAAGTTTTAACGATATTATCATGCACACAATTTAGTAGCTTTTATATCCCAGTAAACAAAATAAGCCATTTTCTGAATTATTCAGTATAATGGGAAATGGCGTAAAGGGAAAGACAGAAATTTCAAATTTTTGATTATTACAGACAGGTTGTTTAGCTAAAATAGGCGAATTTCTTACTTATAAGAGATTTTACAAGAAAAAAGGATGTGTCCTAAAAATTTATGAAAGTGCTTTCAAAGAAATTGCTTTACTTCTCATTTCATTATTTTATATTCCGTGTCCTTTTTTTTTACTGAATTCACGGAATCTCTCATTTCTGTTTCTTAGATGGAAAATATTTGCTGATTTTAAAAAAAAGTAAAATTGTTATTTTAATCTAATTTATCTCATACCTTTTTGTAGAAACTGAATAAACCTTAGCATACCTTAAAAATTTTTAGAAGCTAAATTTTAGTAGATTAGAAATTTTAGTAAATTTTAGAAGCTTTATCAGTTGTTGTTATCTATGTGGAAAAGTAAGCATATCATCTTAATAGTGTCTCACCTTGGAGTGCTCATTAACATTTGCTAATTTAAGATAAATAAAATTAATTATTTACTTAAATTTACTTCATAAATTTAATGAAAATTAAACTCACCTCAGCATGCATTTGAGAGAGCAATCGAGAGTTGCAAATTTTAAAACATTTTCCTGTTATTTGTGTGGAAAAGTAAACATATTATCTTAATAGCTTCTCACCTCAGAGTGTTCATTAACATTTGCTAATTTAAGATAAGTAAAATTAATAATTTACTCTAATTTACTTCATAAATTTAATGAAAATTAAACTGATCTCAGGATGAATTTGAGAGAGTAATCGAGAGTTGCAAATTTTGAAACATTTTCCTGTTATCTATATGAAAAAGTAAGCATGTTCTCTAAATAATATCCCATCTTGGAGTGTTCCTGAATATATAGTAGTTTTCTTACGCATTTTCAAAATAAGTAATTGCGATATGAATATGACAATGAAAAATTATTTCACCTAATGTAGATAAATTACGAGTATTCAAATTCATCTTGAAACTAAATCTTTATTAATTTGGATTGAATTACCTGAATCTTTTTTCAGAAAATTAAAATTAAATATCACTGTGTAAATAACTATGCAATACTAAACGAAATTTTTTTTATAATCAGATTGTGGTCCAAAAATCCTTTAACATTTCAAAATTCAATAATTCACTTAATGTTGTAGATAGAGAATTAAAAACCTACCCCCCTATAAGAGATTAAATTAGTGAATAAAACTACCAATAGATAGCGTTTCTTGTAACAATAACAGCAATAATTTTCATGATGTTGTGGTGTAGTACATTGCATTGTCATTTCGAAGACATTGATAACCCCAAGCTGCTTTACATTGCTTTTATTTATAGTATAGTACCACTGTTCTATATTAAAATGTTCAAAATTAGAAGAAACGACAAGAAAATATGCAAAAAAATATATAAAAATTAAAAAGTAAAAGGAGCACTCCACGTGCAAAGCCTAAAAAAAAAAAATAAATAAATAAAAAAATAAATTGCCAATGTCCAAGAGAACGCTGCATTCTTTTCCTTCCTTCTTTCGACTCAGGCAACCCTACACTTTTTCCATTATCCTGTTCGTTGTTCCATTGTCCTTTTTACAATGCGTCCTTTTCCGGCTCTGCCCAGAAGGACCGGGACTCCAAGGATGGTCCTGAATCGCCTCCTGGAGACCAATCACAATTCTCCAAAACTTGGTGAAGTTTAAGTGCACTTATTTTCTCTGGCCACACCACATGCTTCTTGGAGTTGCGAAAAAAACTTGGGCATTCAACCCACAACGTGTGAGTGCGGCGAGCAAATCAGTTTCGCAAACCTAAACATAGCTGCACTCTCACACTCCTCCCCATCGACAGCAAAAAATTCCTTTTGACACACATATGAATAAAAGGGCGAAAAAAATGAAGTATGGAAACATTGGCAAAAACTAAGTATAGAAACAGTGGCAAAAATTAAGTATAGATACATTGAGAAAAATTAAGTATAGAAACAGTGGTAAAAATCCAGTATATTAAGTTCATAATATTAAATCAAAATTCAAACCTAGATGGCAATTACAATTGATACTCATTTGAGTTCCATCCTACATTTTGTACCAACTCTTTTAAAATGACTTATGTTAAGATTATTAAACTACCTTATTATTAACCATCTTACTTTATATTTACAATAAACATTTTTACAAATTTTTACACATTTCAATTTCATCTTTCTTTTGTTTTGTTAACCAGTATTAACTTTTTACTCTTTTAATACAATTCTCTTCATTATTTTATTCAACTCAACCTTATCAAAACAAACAATAATAACTTTCAATAAAATACAGCAACAGTAATATTAATATCTTCTGTCATGTAATAGCAAAGGTAACAGAAGTTATTTTAAGATTAAGAAGAAAAATATTAATCAAAGTGCAAATATCCACAGGAATCATTTTGACCAGCCTAACGACAAATTCTGACACAGCTTACCTGCTAGCATTGGTAAAGCTGCTTAAGATAGTTGAAACTAAGTCTATATCTTAACTATTTTAGACCATTACTCTCGCTTCCTGGAAGCTATACCTATGCCCAACATAAAATCTTTTTCAATAATAAAAGCCTTAAACCATTACTTCTCTAGGTATGGCATAGCAAAAATTTTAATATCAGATAATGCAATGAACTTTACTTCGGGAGAATTTGACAACTGAGTTTTAGCTATGACGATGTTCTTTATAACCAATGCTCAAGATGTCAGCCACCATTCATCAGCAATAAAGAAAGTGCATGTTGGTAAACAAATACGAGTGCTGACTACAACTCAACTTTTCGTTGGCAAAACATTGCTAGTTTTCATTGTACCTTATGCCAATTTTGTGAGCCTATATAACCATCTCCTATAATTATTTCATCTTGTCATTAATTTTTTTTCATAAGATCATGTTTTAATATTCTATTCTCCTTTATTTTACACAATTAGATTAATATACCATGGTTGTTAAACAACCAATTTATATCTAAGGTAGGAATCTAAAAGCTTTCATTAAAGCCTTGACAACAACAGCTACTATGTTTAAAAAGATTTTTATCTAATTTCTACCTTTAAGGGATTCTATACCTGAAATAAAAGGAATTTATTTGTGTGCTTCGTACGGGAAATATAGTGTGAAACAAATCTAGATCTTGGGTGAAAAAATACAATGAAAAATTCCCATTAAAAGACTTATAAAAGAAAGACTTAAATTGCTTAAAAAGAAATACACTCTGTTTGCGAGGTAATGTCTTTTCGAACATTATAAAAAGCTTAAATTATAGAGTCGCAACAGATGCTCTTAAATGAGAAATAAGTATAAACTGCGAAAAAATTTCATTAAGTTTTGAAGAAAAAAGGCAAAACACTCAATGTACTTGATAATCTTAAAATGAAGAAAATATCAAAATAAATATAAATCAATATAAATATCAAGAAAATAATTAGTTTATTCAGATTGACTATACTAATTTAATTAGGTATTTTGTAGCCATATACGCTGTGGTTTGTAGTCTAGGTTTAATCCCTGTACAATAAAAATAATGGGTAACTTTATTATGACAGAGTAGAGAAATTGTAAATGAACTAGCAAGGCTACAACAGACTACTGTCAACTGATAATTTTTGGGCCATAGGTAAATAACAATTTTTGGGCCCCTATTCTGGCAGTAACGAAATGTGGATGACTATAAAACACCACGACCTACCTATATGTAAAGTGCACAGAGAAGTAACTAGGGCGTGGCAAAGGTGGCATTTGCCAAGGGCGGATTAGTCCTAGGGGCGCTGCACCTTGAGGAAAATGGGGTCTAAAAGAGGACGATTCGCCCCAAGTAGGAATAAGGAAAAGTTGAAAAATAGCTTTTTTATTATAAATTCAATTTGTTTATTCAATTTCTTATTTTTCAAAATGCTTCAGGAGACTAAATTTACAAAATGTTTAACAAACACTCCTAATAGGTCTTAATATAATTCCGGATTTCGTTTTAAATTTTGGAATTTATTAAAGTTATTAAAACTAAATTTAAATTTAAAAAAATTCCAATTTTTTATGAAAATTTAACGTTTTTAATAAAAATAATCCCCTGAAATAAACTAGTTAGTTTAAATGTTAAAAAAATATTTCAGTATTAATAAGGAAAAATAGAGAAAAAAATTAATTTAATGAACATTTTAAGAATTAACAAAATATTTTGGGAGTTCATTTTGAATATATATATATATATATATATATATATATATATATATATATATATATATATATATATATATATATATATATATATATATATATACATATGTATGTATATATATATATATATATATATATATATATATATATATATATATATATATATATATATATATATATATATATATATATATATATATATATATATATATATATATATATATGTGTGTGTGTGTGTGTGTGTGTGTGTTTATGCATTTTCTCACAATATTTAATGGCAGGGGTACAGAGCAGTTTTTTTTGCCACGGTCGCTAAAGATCTTAGTTACCGCCCTGAAAGTGCATACCCCTGTGGAGTTCCAGACTTATGCCAGACTTACAGTTGAATAATTTTTAATATATATGTTTAAAAAACAAAGAATATTCTTATTTATTCATCAATTTCTTCATATACGTTAGTCAAAACAAAAGTACTGTCTATAATGTAGAGTAACTGTAAAAAAAAATCTACTTTTTAAGTAGGGGTTTAATCTTATATCTTATACTTAAAAATTGTAAATAACAATAGAGTTTACTTACATGACAATTTTTGTTCACAGTCAGGCTTTTCTAGGAATCGACTTAATCCACTTTTGTCCCAAAATTTCTTTTCTTCGAAACGAGAAAACTGATTTTTTGTTACCTTCGGAGTCATAATTACTTTTACAAATAAGAACAATACATTTATACGGCATTATTACAAAAAAATTAACCGAAATATACAGGAATTGAATTCGCATACTCAGAGCAAGCACAAATGAATTCTCATATCCCCCGCTCAGGAAACGAATCCCAATACGCACATTCCATACATATATGTTGATTTTGCATTTGGCGACGGAAATAA
>CM063503.1:64769065-64789065 GCA_032207245.1 Pardosa pseudoannulata
AGCGGTTAGTGAGATTCTTCTTAAAACCAGTGCTTATGAAAAGGACCAATCACTACTGATTAAGGTAACGGCTTTCAAGTACAGGTGATCGTTGTGCTTGGTCATTGGTTTGATTCTCGGCCGAATCGAATGGTTGGTTGGTTGGTTGGGAGCACTAAGGTCTACTTTTTTGCAACACGAGGGCTAATGAGACCGGGACCTACTGCTTAAAGCCGATTCCGAATGGCTACGAACATCCATACCTTAGTGGGATTCAAACCCACGAACTCCGGATCCGAAGGTCAGTGCCCTAACCATTCGGCCATCGTTCGGCCCGAATCGAATGAATGAGAGGCAGGAAGTTTTCCTGGTTCTCTTATATATAGCTTAAAATGAAATTTTTTACCCTTACAAGAGTTCCAAATAAAGACACTTTACTGTTAAATCAGCATTTCCAAAATTATGCCATTTTTTATTGACTCTTACATCAACGTTTTTTTTTAATGTCATTCATTTCTTAATCTCGCATTTGCTAGCAGAATGTAATCTGTTATAAGTCGATAAGGTAACCACAATTTGATGCGATGTTTTAATCATATTGAGTGTTTTTAGTGTTACCGTTATATATTACTATTAAGTTGTTTTTAATTATGGCTGTCAGATCAAATCTTTTACTATCAATCTTTATTTTTTAATCTTTTAATTATTTTGATTCACTTTTGTAATCCTGAGATGGATTTTTATAGCGTTAAAAATTCTTATCTTACCTTAGTGTAGAGTTTTGTGTAAATTGTTGTATGACACAAAATCGTTTCTAGAGGATTTTGTGCCTATAAAATCCAGCCAATAAACCAACCAATCCAAACTATGTTCCACATAACGCTGGAATTCTGCCCAAATCCATCAAACTAAGGTCTTAATTATTTATAAGTGTTTAATAAAAGACAACTGTATAGAGAACAATATTTAGCTACAATAAAATACTTACAATAATAGAAAAATAAACTAAATCCCTAAAAAAGTTTACAGTCCAATAAGCTTGTAAGTAGTCTTTCAACTTTTGCATCCATATTTACTATTCGGCAATCCAACGATATCAAATGAAGGACTCCCATTTCATCATTAAGGTTGCATTATTAATGCAGGGAACAATATTTAATCACAATAAAATACTTACAATAATAGAAAAATAAATTAAAAATATTAAAAAAGTTTACAGTCAAATAAGCTTGGGTGTAGTTTTTCAATTTTTGAATCCATATTTACTATTCAGTAATCCAACGACATCAAATGAAGGACTCCCATTTTTTCATTAAGGTTGCATTATTGATGCAGAGAACTTGCGTGGGTATGGGTTTGGGAAATATGCTTGAAGACGTAGTCATTGGCAGTAACAAGGAGAAGGGAAGCTACAGACCTGTAAAATAACAAAACATTATCTAAACATTATATTTAATATTGGGAACACAACGCAAGGAGAAAAAAGAGAAATAGAAATAAAAATCTTTGAATGATGACCGGAGAGGTACAGTATTCCTTTTTATAACAGGAGTACGTATGTTTGAGTCCCGCTGCTGGCTTGAATGTTTGTAGCTAATCCAAATCGAATTTAAGTAGTAAGTTAGGGTTTATAATTAGCTTTCATAATGGAAAAAAAAACTTTGCGTTGAAAAAAAATAAACCAAATGTTATTGCGCCGAGCGGTCGCTCTGTCTCTATGTCAGTCACACCCTAGTCATTTGGGTACGACTTCGCATGGGTTTCTTGGAATGCATCAGCGCTTAATGTTAAATAATCCCAACCATGGATATTTCAAACTTAGCAAGGCTGATTTATTAAGTTATATGCACAGGCAACCTTTCATCCAGAGAGGAGATCACTCTAGATCAGGGGTCGGCAACCAGTGTGTCCTTAAGGGCGCAATACTAAATTTGAAAATCACCGAGGGCTCATATTTCACAGATACTCAACAGGTATAAATAGGCATTACAAAAAAAAAAACAGATTTTTTATAACTTTTTTTTGTTAGTGTCATATCTAATGATACATATAATTCAGTGTGAAACTTGAGTGTCTTGCAACGTGTTTATAGCTGAAACTATTTCTTTTTTATTTTTAAATTCTTCAAAAAGTGAATCAGCAGCTTCTAGCATGGCTTCTTCCACTAATTCTCCATCTGTAAATGGTTTTTTATTCTTAGCTAGCAAATGCGATATTTTATATGACGCGATCGTTGCTGCTTTATGTTGTTGCAGTGGTTTAGTAAAAAAAACTTTGCTGGTAAGTTATTGAACATTTTAAAGAAACAATTTTTTTTCTTCTAATTTCAGAGTTCATTGGATAGTCACTATCAAAATTGGTATGAAGGGTCTTAAAATGTCGTTCAATATTACTTTTCTTGGGAATCACAACACTATTATTACACAACAAACAAATACACTTCCCTTTGTAATCAACGAAACAATATAGATGTTCCCATTCATCGTTAAAATAATATGTTCTTTTTCTTTTAAATTTATCCATGAAGGGTTTTGAAAGAAAATAATTATTTAGGATTACTTGATAGTTTTAAATGCACGGTCTACGCGTGGTCTATTCGAAATACGATCACACACTAACAAAAAATACGTGCGTGTTATTAGATAAGCTCAAGGTTAGCAAACTGCTAATCTATGCACAATCCTAAACTCAACTGACTACTTGCTGTATATCGCCGTTTGACAAGAGGAAGTAAATCGCTCTGGCTATCATACATTTACATTAGTCCAGCGAGGGCGCATTAAAAATCGATCGGGGACGCCATGGCGCCCGCGGGCGCCTCGTTGCCTACCCCTGCTCTAGATCAACCTCATCTTTCCGAGTTCAGCCGAGAGAGTAGATCACTCAAGATCAACCTACACTCTCCGAGTTCAGCCGGGAGTCCTCCCGCTTCTTCCTTTCCCAAACAGGAAACCTCAGTTTTAGGGGAGATCGACACCCCCTCTTTGACCCTTGTCCTTGGGGTAGCCGAACCGCCCTTGGCGCCTGGCCGACTCGGTCATACAAAGCACAATTCCTTTTTCTCTATCGGTGAGTTGATAGACGACATGCTTGACACCTCCAATTTTTCAATTGTTCCCGGCTTGCAATGATCGGCATGGTACAATGAACAAAAGTTTGCTTTGACAAACGCTCGTCTAGATCACCGACAGAGACGGAAGCGACTCTTACACCAAACAATCCAGTCTTGGAAAAAATGAACACTTATCTGAACATCAATACTTAAAACTATTCCAAGAATCTTAAACAGCAGGACATGGTATAATTAGCTTCCGCTAAGAAAAAAAACCACCATATAACTCCTAACTAATTCACTTTTACCAGCCTACTAGAAAACACACACAATCCCGTTTGGAATTAATTAGTTCTCAAACTGTTAATAAATTGAATTTCGAATGGAATCATATAATTCATTAACCGTGGTGTCTGTCTCTTGTACGAAGACAATTCTAACAAAATTTATCACACCCTTATCTCACATGGGTGTGTAATAAAACATCATGGAATTTCTGTTTTTGTTACTCCCATATCATTTCTATTAGAGAAACAATGCATTATTGTAAAAATACCATGCATACCATGTTTGAAAAATTATGTTATTTTTATTAAATAATACACATTTTATTGATGTTGAATGATAGCATTATCTTTTTCAGATAATAGTTTTCATTATTTCAAGCTACAGCAATTTTTCCTATGTTCAAAAATTACATTAAATTTAATTGAAATTCCTGCATTGGAACTTTTTTTTGTGTAGGTTTAATATGAGAAGAATGCCAAATAGAAGTTATATAAAAAATAAGGTATGTTAATGAACAATTTTATACCTTTAAAAACTGTTAAATTTAAATATAAATATAATGTTTTTTCATTAATTAATTTATCATTCTCTAAATATTAAAAAGCATCAATAAAAATTTGAGGATTTGCAAACAAATTTGTCAAAATTCTGCTACGAGTAAGGTGTTCCAAAGGAAAAACTATAAATTAACTACGTTAACCATAAAAAAATTCAAACATCTCTTAAAGAATTATACTTAAATACATAGAATATTTACAAATAAAAAAGGTTTCTATTTAAATTTCCCAACATAACAAATGTCATTATCTGTTTGAGAAAAAGTTTCTCAATAAGTGATAAAACCAACTGAAAGATTCTGCAACTTTCTTTTTCTTTGTCAGGTTTTATTAATAATAAAAGCGGAGAACTCCATTTTACGCATCCTAAAAAAGAGTCATAAGTGATTAGAAGAGTAAATTGGAATTTGCAATATGTTTCTAATTCTGTCAGGATTTAAAATAACGAGAGAGTTGTACTGATAGTTTCTTTTCTAATTTTCCAGTAACGTTAGGAGTAGTGAATATAACCAAATTTTATATTTTGTGTGAAAAGGTTTGCTTCAACTTTTAACATCAGTTTCTACGACAAAAAAAATTAGTTTGAATAATCTCAAGTACAAATTGACAAATTCTAATCTCATGTTTCTAATGTCAAAAGAAACACCGGAGAAGTTCTTAGCAAAGCCATTACAATGTGACTTATTAGATAAATTATTTAAAAATATTAGCACAGGTAATTGAAATTGAGGAAAAGAATATTTTAATACCCTTTCGGAATACTTTTCTAAATATTTTAAAAAAGGTGTTTCTTCACAACTAACAGTGAAATTTTGGCATTCTTTCTATATGCTTTTAAAAATTTAAAAACAGAAATAAAATAAAAAAACTTAAGAAAAGTCTCTTGTACACATTTTTCTCTGATCAGGGATTAAATTTTTTTAATATTCGAAAAGAGATAACGTAGAATGTTTAAACCTACGACTGCTGGTTTAGGAACGAGCAACATTGTAAAGATTATAATGCCAAATCTTCACTTCTTAAAAATCTATTACACAGGAACACTCTCGTCTTCTTTGTACATGGTTGTAGTGCAGACTAGCGCGCTTGAAAATAAAAAGTAAAATGGCTATATATATTATACAAATACATATTTATATATATATATACATATATATGTATTCATAGATATCATCTACACATGTATATAATGTATATATATACATATGCATGTATATATATATATATATGTATATATATATGTATATATATATATGTATATATATATACATATATATATATATATATATATATATATATATATATATATATATATATATATATATATATATATATATATATATATATATATATATATATATATATATATACGTTCGTGTATGCTTTTAGGATAATCCGGTCAAGCGGATGCATATTGGAAGGATTTTATGAGTATGTAAACCACTAGGAGTCAGTTGCCGCGTAAACATCGAGCTGTCAACATACTCCACGCTTAGCTCCGCCACTAATAAATGAAAATGACGCAAGTGACACCTTATAAAGAAAACTATACTTTGAATAAAGATAAAATTAAGAAAGACTGATTCTTTCATTCGCCTTACCATTGGATAAGACATATATATATATGTATATATAATATATATATATACATATATATATATATATATATATATATATATATATATATATATATATATATATATATATATATATATATATATATATATATATATATATATATATATATATATATATAATTGCATGAAATCAAAATATTTTGCACTGAATATTCAAAAGAGTTTATGAGGGTTAGAAAAGAAAAGTAAATGATAGATAGTACGAGTAATTAGTACGAATAACTCATCTCACTGTTTTAATTGTTATTCATAATGAAATTTCACATCACTAAGTAGCATGAATAAGAAACTAATTAGATAAACCAAAAATAATACTAACAATATTGAAAATTGATGAATGTTTACGAAGGGTTGACTGACCGCTCTCCGGCAAGAAAATCCCCATGGCTCATTGTAGCTTATCCAAAAAACTCGAAAGAAATTCTAAAACCTCCGATTATTCTTTTTACAGTTCTTGGATTTTAGCCTTCAAGTTTGAAGGGTTAATAAAATAAAATTAAATAATAAGAAATGAAGTTTTCCAATGTCTACAAAATGTAAGACAATCAGATAAACCAACATGACGTTTAAGCCCTTACCTTTGTATACCTATGAGCCATTTGTTTAGCTTGACCTCGAAATCTCGTTTCGTATTCCTGCTTGCTTCAATAATATATAGTGTAAGCTTCAAATTCAATTCAGCTGGATCATTAATATTAGGCTCATTCAACAAATTTTATATTCCCAGTAAAATCTATGAATAAGGATTGCTAGAAGCCAATGTTTATCTTTGCTTCATTTAGCAAAGAGAAACAAACTGTTCCGGAAGGATAAACGTTTGGTTGGAAAAGTTGGGGTTAAAATTTGCACCTTGGTGGAGAAGAAGGATAGTTAAGATTGAATATCATTCTTAACTTATATCCACCTTCCCAAGGAGTAATTTCTTTTCCATGTATAGAGCATTACCAGTTCATTAGATTTAAAGTTCCGTATGTATTCTTACAAATCCTGCTACAAATCCAAATGGGTGATAATTTCTCTAAGCTTTTCTTTCTTCTGTAAGACGCGTAATAGCAACACCAGACTTTCACGGTTCACTAATTTTCAGGTATTTATAACGAATTTCTTTTCCCGTCAAATAAAGTCCAACGCAAGCGACAAATCCCGCTTCCACACCGCACGAGCTGTAGCACTTCAAACCACCAAGCACTGTTCAGCGGTTCAGCTGTTCAGCGAGAAGTTACCAGTCGTCTGATTCGAAATATATGATTCAAGGTTTTCAAGGCCATGCTACAACTGGATTCTATGGGCCGAGCCTTTCAATCCAGAGATTTCTATCAGTAAGCATAAAAATGACAAAGAGCGAAAGAATAGATAGGGTGGATTCTTAAGTACATAACACAAAAAACTAGAGAGTAGAAAACTTAAGGATAGAAAGCACAAAATGTTTTTGTGGCCAGGAACATTCGTACTCTGTGACGAGAAAAGATGGAATAAGTAGTTTTCTATTTCCCGAAGATTAACTTGGCATTGGGAGAATCAATGAAATTTCAAAGATTCAACTAATAGAATTTCAAGGATTTTTAAAGATTCAATCAGTAGAATTTCAGTGAATTGTGAAGGCGGAAATGCGTATGAAAACTTGATGTATGGCTGGATTTTAACTGATTTTTAGTTTTTTCTTACATTTTATACACATTTCATACATTTTTTTGGTAGTTTTTTTCCCTTTTTTATAGAACAAAACACAGAAAATTAAGGATCTTTTGTGAGAATGGCCAAAGGACTTTTCCTATTAACGACATCAGTGGGGTCGTAATTGACAAGATTATTAATTAGGTAATTATTTAAATTTTTATGGAATTTAGTGGAAAGATTATAAAAAAAATTTGGGATGAAAGGAATCTTAAGTTCTTCCTGAATTTTATCATAAAATATCTGATTTTATGATAAAATTCAGGATAACTTCATGTAAATAGAGTAACTCACTCTAAGGTCCTTCCGCATTAGGAAAGAATTCGCTCTATTTTTATTAATTAAACCTTTAATTTTAACATTTACTTTTTAAAACTTGGCACACACATTAATTATTACGAGTACTAAACTTAAAAAATAATCTTTAAATTTTCTAAAATAATTATTTTTACTGCAATTTAGTTTTTCCCGTGACTAGTCTACATAATAAATGGAATCGATAATTATTTGAGAAAATATACAATCCTTAAGTTTTTTAAAATCAATATAAGGAAAGAATTTTTCTTTTCCTTAAATCATATAAGTTTATTAACTACGTTAGATGAACACATAAAGAATGAGTAATGAACACATGAGAACAATAAGCTACTTTAGAGGATGTTTTTTAAACTTAATTGCATTCAGCATTATCGAGTTAAATTCAGAAAAGAGGATTCTGGGAAAAATCAATGTTATCAACTATCTTAGTTTGACCAATGAAAATCTTCTCTTTTGTCAGAAAAAAAAGATTTTTATGCCCTGAATCAATAAATAAATATTAGAAATCAGAAATAAACATGAAGAAAAAAAATTAATTTTAAAAGTATTTATCCTAAAACCACGCTGCTGGGTACTGAATTAAAGTTTATCAAGAAAGGAATTAAAGTAATTTGAAAAGTTATTTGCTGTAGGGCATTGAAATACAATGACAGCTTGACAATAAATTTTCATTCATTTGGAATGCAAAGAAATGAATTTTTATGAGTAATTTATTTTGAAATTTCAAAAGATATGGCGTTATTTTGATACAGAAGAAAAACTCATTTCATTAAAAATTAAGGCTTCATCTGTTTAATTAAAGTAATTTATTTCTTTAAAACTTCGCATAGATCAAGTTGATTTTTTAAAGAAATAAACAGTACAACAGGACTCTTAATAAATATTTATAAAAATACTTAACTCAATTAAATATGTTACATCAAATCTTTGAATTATTTCGACAATGCACAGTTTGATTAATGTTGTCTTGCAAGGAGAAAACTATTCTGACAGTTGCTGCCAGTTTTAATCAGAAAACCAAAAAAGTTTGCATTTAAAATCTTCGTTTCCCCAGATGGGGAAACATTTTAACAAGAGTAGATAGCTACGAGACTTTGATGGAAATATGTCCAAGTTTTCACTGATTTAATTTGTTTAGGAGCGTAAAGAGCACTGACTTTTTTTTTTGTTTTGGTGCCATGCTTTTTTTCCCGCGTTATCATCACTTGTTATTTCTTCAAAAAATTTACTTCAAGGATGAAAGTTTAAAAAATTATGAAAAGAAATAGCATAGATTATTATTTTTTTTTATTTTTAGAGTGTTTTGTATGACTTTCAAAATTTTGCAAGGGATTTATTTTGATTATAGAATCTATTTAAAGTAGCTGTTAAATTTATGCTATACATCCATTATATGGGAAATTAATAAATTCTATGTCTCAAATGTAACACTTTTTTCTTTTTGTTTATATAGAGATTGAATGCTAGAGTAACAGGACACAAATGGCATTTTTAAAGTACCAAATATTTTTAAATTTCATTTATAAGGATTCTAAAGTCATCCAATATAGTGTGAGGGACACAAGAAATATTATATATATAAATTTTGAAAGTAAAATTTATGTTATACATTCATTTTATGGGAAATTAATAAATTCTGTGTCTCAAATGCTACATTTTTTCTTTTTGTTTATATGGAGATTGAATGCTAGAGTAACAGAACATAAATGGCATTTTTAAAGTACTAAATATTTTTAAATTGCATTTCTAAGGCTTCTAAAGTCATACAGTGCAGTGTGAGGGACACAAGAAATATTCTTCATATATATAGGGTAACATTAGGATATAGTCATAGTTTTGAAAGTAAAATTTATGCTATACATCCATTATATGGGAAATTAATAAATTTTGTGTCTCAAATGTAACAATTTTTTATTTTTGTTTATATAAAGATTGAATGCTAGAGTAACAGGACACAAATGGCATTTTTAAAGTACCAAAAATTTTTAATTTCATTTATAAGTCTTCTGAAGTCATCCATTGTAGTGTGAGAGACACAAGAAATATTCTTCATATATATAGGGTAACATTAGGATATAGTCATAGTTTTGAAAGCAAAATTTATGTTATACATCCATTTTATGGGAAATTAATAAATTCTGTGTCTCAAATGTTACATTTTTTTCTTCTTGTTTATATGGAGATTGAAAGCTGGAGTAGCAGAACAAAAATGGCATTTTTAAAGTACTAAATATTTTTAAATTGCATTTCTAAGGCTTCTAAAGTCATTTAATGCAGTGTGAGGGACACAAGACATATTCTTTCTCTATATAGGGTAACTTTAGGATATGGTCAAGTTTTGAAAGTAAAATTTATGTTATACATCCATTTTATGGGAAATTAATAAATTCTGCGTCTCAAATGTTACATTTTTTTCTTTTTGTTTATATAGAGATTGAATACTAGAGTAATAGGACACAAATGCATTTTTAAAGTACCAAATATTTTTAAATTGCATTTATAAGGCTTCTAAAGTCATCCAATGTAGTGAGAGGGACACAAGAAATATTCTCTCTATATATAGGGTAACTTAGGCTATGGTCATAGTTTTGAAAAATTAAAATAAAATGTCTTAGAATGCAAATATAAGAAATATTTGTGCAAAATTGAAATTTGTGTGCATATGCTCATCATATTTTGGGAAAAATTATGAAATATTGAAAACAAAAAGTTATATTTGAAAATTAACCGCCTTAAAGTGCACGCTCGAGTTAACTTGAGCTCACTAAACTGGCCAAACTCTGCACACTCGAGATAATTCGAGCGGCGTTATACTTTATGTTTCTATAATTTTCCCCACTCGAATGCAGTTGAGAATTGAAAATAACAATGTGAAAGAAAAAACAATCGTTTTATTGATATTTATTATTTACATGGGATTGTAAGCTATAACACTTACTTATTCAAGTATAAAATATATAATTTTTTTCTAAATTCAACGTTCTAAATTGTGTTTTTTACATTAAAAAATTATTTTTTTTGGCCGGCCTTTATAAAAAAACTGTGCATTAAGGGGTTAAAAGGGCAGAGGCCATTTTTCCTCTATCCGAGGACATGGCAATCTAATACAATAGAAAAGAAGGTAAGATAAAAGAACAAAAAGTAACATATTTCCTATAGTTAATCATGAAAACATATAAAAATCTGTAGATATGCAAACTGAGTGATTAAAATTCAAATAAAGAAAATTTAAATGTAATTTCAATTCTTCATATTTCATAAAATTTTACCACATTTAAGCTTTATAGTTTGTACAAGTTTCATGGAACCATTTCAGGCCCCTTATGCATTGTATACAGTCATTATTTCTGGATGTGGTATTGTATTCTTCTCTTCAGCCAACAGTGATTTTCATCAAATTATGTTCCCTCAGAATCAGTAGAATCACATAATTTCAAATGTATTTCATCTCTTTCACTGCTGGAAATGCATTGTTTTTTTCTCGAATTTAATTTAGACTTTTTCACGGTTTTTAAGTTTATTTATCAAATTTATCTGTTTCAGGGATGAGTTTCTAACGTTCTTTAATTTTCCCTGGAGATATATATATATATATACCACAGCTACCTATTTAGTGTGTTTTATAATTCTCTTTGGCACAACAAATATAAGCATAAAAATTGTATAATTATTTTAGTTAAAATTCTCGCTCTGTACAACTTGTAGACCTTAATTAACCCCTTCCAGGTTCATTTTATTTCGGGATTATGGGTCAAAAAATGTCAATATTTTATGCTTATTTCATACATACATAGCTTTTTAAACATAATAGCATCATTTGCATAAACAAATTCCTAAAATTAATGTAAAAAAATCAATTTAAATAAATGAGTAATTTACCTGTATACCTAACTTTTATCTTGAATTAAATTTTATTTATATCCTTTGCATTTACATAAATGATTATGAAATTATTAATCAAAATTTGATCGTGTATGATATAATCGAAAACACGGTACTGCACAAACTCCGACATCGCAATCTGTACAATAGAAACTTGTTTCTCTCCTTACCTTCTTCTCTCAGCTGTCTCTCTTTAAGCAGCAAATAATCTGATAGATAGAAAAGTAAACAAAAGCATTCGAAACCATAAAAAGAGCATGTGAGATAATTCGGGAAAGACTAATTGCACAGTGTAAAATTTCACAGTGTCTGAGCTACACTCGGGATGAGCCAGGATGGTACATTTCGCCTGCCCGAGTTCAGCTCGGGAAAAACCGGGAAGGGGTTAATGGTGGTCAGCTCTAATTGATTTAATGTGGTCATCTATTCTGTTCAGGGGGGGGGGGAGATTTTCCATTGTAAGTGAGTAATCCAAAGACTTTTCTTTTGAAGAAGAAAGCGGGAAGAGTAATTTAACCCTCGACGACACGCTACCAGCAGTTACACAAGAACGCGCTTTGGGCGTCAGAGGCACTGCGTAACTTTTCTCAGATAAATACCAAGAAACTTCCCTTTGACTATGAACAGAAAATTTTTATTGCCAAAAATACTTCATTAAAAGCTTATAATATATATTTTGGATTATTTGAAATATTATTAAAAAAATATTTTGGAGCATAGAACTTTCTTATTAGCCTTCCGAAAGCAAAACGATAAGATACGCACAAGTTAAAAACTCAAATTGAAATCTGAAAATTGGGGAAGCTTATTTCTATTGGGTGATTTTCTGTGCAATGTTTTTATAATGCTCGGGCTTCAGAGGCCCTTAAATTTTTTCTTTTCAATCTTTGTCATATAAACCTAAAATGTTCTATTAATCTATATTAAAGCACTAATTTATTAAACATTAAGAAATAATTCAACTAAAGTTAAATTTCAAACTGTTTTTAATACTGAAATACTATTTTTTAATTATAAGGTGCTCCTTGCAAAACAATTTAGAATATTTTTTTAGAATTTTTATATCATGACGCTTGTAAGATCATACCTTTAAGAAATAGGTATCCATTTAATAATCCGGAAAAAAGTTGTTTTTAATAACTATTTTTTATTCCAAAGTAAATTTCTATCTCACTTTGAAGAATTTAGTACTAGTTTAAGATTCTAAATTTGCCCGAATGTGAAAACGTGTATATATATATATATATATATATATATATATATATATATATATATATATATATTATATATATATATATATATATATATATATATATATATATATATATATATATATATATATATATATATATATATATATATATATATATATATAAAATATATTTAAACATATTTAATTTTATGATAAGCAAATTTTCTATTTTTTAATAGTCGTTGGATGATTAAAACCTTTTATTTTAATATAATATTTATGTGAATAAATTTTATTTTTTTATGCATCATCAATTAAAGTATACAGTTTATATGTATACAGTATAAAAAAACTTTAAATTCATTTTGTGATGTGCAGTAATCTGATCATATTTACCTATCTTTCCTCTATATCAAATGTCCTGTAACACCTTAAGCCAATGTTTCGGGGGTCCTTAAGACCAATCCAGCATTGAGAGATTGTCTTTAATTCGTCCTGAGGCATCTAATGCCAATTCTATAAAACTATAATATCAGGGGTTGTCAAGCTCCTTGATAGTCAGAGCCATTTTTCAAAATTTGAAATTTTTCGAGAGCCGCAATTAAATACGTATTTGAAAAGTATACAAGAAAAGTATTAAAATCTTTTTTTTTTTTAGAAATTATGTTTATTTAAAATAATTTAGAAGTTCTTCGTCCTTTAATTTTCGAAAGAAATATTTTAATTGTCGATGATTTTTTGCACTGGTGCGAACGTAATTTACAATGTGTTACACTGTTTTCATAACATCAGGATACTTTCAATATTTTGTAACGAGATGTTCTCGGTGAATTATGCAGTGAATAGGTACGAATTAAAGAATTTGAGAATCAGAGCTTAAAAGACCAATAAGACCGATTTTTTAACCCAGAATTGCTGGAGCTCCATCAGTTGTAATAATTTTTTAAATATAATAACACAAACAGGAAAAGCGAACTCGGGTACATGTACCGAGAGCCACAAATAATCCTTCGAAGAGCCGCACGTGGTTCGCGAGCCGCAGGTTGGCAACCCCTGTCATATATCCAGAACTATATCTACCGGCATATTAAACAAAACATACAATTTAAGTAACTTTAAATATTACAACCTGTCCTCATTATGGCGAGTTGCAAATTAAAGCATCATAAGATGTCATTTATGAAAAAAGAAAAGCATGTTGATAGATTTGTTTGCAATAAACAGAGTACTGTAATATTAAATGTTTTAATGGATATACAGTGAACTCCGCTTAATGTGATCAGTTTGGGACACCGTAATTTTGATAACAATAACCGATTAATAACAATAAACGATATGCAAAATTAGATAAATTAACCCCCCTCTTTAATTCACACGTACTAAATTTCAAAATAAAATGAAAAATCTCACCTTATATTTATGTACTGTATATTAACCTTTAAAACATAAGAATTATATACATAATTAAAAAAATGATCAATTGTTGACTGTCTACAATTTTTTCTAAGAAGCTCATTGATAAATTGTTCGTAATCATAATGTTTTTAAACACGTTTCAACACTTTCAATGCAATTCAGAGACTGAGAAATGTTTAACTGCGCTTCAGCTTTGAGTTAACTCATTATTGGTAACTTGTCATAACAATTTAAAATTTCGATCTTTTGTTTTAATGTTAAATCATTTCGCTTTCTAGATTCCATATCGACGAGCTGCATGTAAGCGAGCAAGGCATAAATTGTGAATATGCTCCTTCTCAGTTCTTACAAGAACCTGTTGCCTTCTACTTATCTGACAACCATTGACCACCAGCAGGGTGTGTGTATTTCTGAAAAATTCCAGGATCGTGTAATTTCCCCACTTCTTTGATCATTCCCCATTTCCCTAGGTGGAAGAGGGAGAATTCTCGGAAATTAAAACAGCAGCGAAGGAAAAATATTGGGTTCCTTTTGAATTCATTGTGAATATTCCTTTGCCAGTTAAAATGAGGTTCGAAAACTGATAACATTAATCGATGTAACTATCATATAAAGCGATATTTTCAACATACAAATGAATAGAGAAAATCGGGACCAAGTGATTTCGATAACAATAAGCGTTTGATAACATTAATCGAGATCCCATTAAGGGGAGTCCACTATAGCTATTCTTCAATGTGCTTTCTAGGAAATCTAATTCTAGTGTGATAATGAAAAAATTATAAAATGTTAATCTAAATAACAAAATTATAAATAACAGCAAACATTTAACACTTTGACTGCCATGGCTATTATATGTGATATCCAGTGATATTTCCGTTGAGACACTGGCTATCCGATATGATAGCCATGGTGTTTTAACACTTCAGGCCATGGCTGTCAAAGATGTTATCAGTTACATGAAAATCATATTGGAGTTTGATTGTTGGGCTCCCTACGATGTGTTAGGTATACGTGGTTTGCGCAAATTGGTATATGTGACGATTTTATGAGCTAAGTTTTATGAAAAATTAAATATTTGGAACATGCAATAAAAAAGGGAATATATATGAATAGAGAGAGTTTGTTTTAAAATATTGTTTGTTTTGAAATATTGTTTTTATATATAGTTTTATGTTGAAAAAATACAAATTACACAAAAAAAAGCTTGGCCCCGTTGTGAACATTTGCAATTTTGGCTTGGCAGTCAAAGTGTTAAAAGGTAGTAGATTGTTTATAGGATTTCTATCTTACTTTCACTAAAGAGGAAAAATTCGTTTAAACAAAACATAAAATATCTACAAATTGTTTTTAACTGCCATCAAATGTAAACACTTTAACAGAATCCAGCTGAGAAACTTTTTACATAACCTAGGATACTAGTTTAACAATTCTGAAAATAAATCTTCGATTTTCATATAATAATTGAGCAAAATTGTTAAAACAATCCAGGAAACATTCTCCCTATCCATTAGTCTTTTCATATGAAATGTAGCTTTCAAAGCTCTTCCCTTACTTTTATCAGAATATCTGCTGTAAAGAAAGTAACTATTAATCACCATGCCTTGTTACTTCCAAATAATGTGATAAGCTGCAACAATTTCTCAAAATTATCTCTCTTCCTTTTAAGACATTCGTATCGTTTCATAGTCATTCTTCTATAAGAATTTCGTGGTAAAAATTGGTTCATTTGAATTCAGATAAGAGCATTGTAACATGATAGCACGTTAACTTGAATAACGGACACATTAGTGTTCCAAATCCAAGTAATTTACCAAGAGCTGAAATAAATTACATAATATGTGAAGTTAAAACAGCAGATATCAAAGTAATTTATACCATCACAAAATGAAATTTATAGCAAAATAAATTTAGGAGAAATTTAGAGATTTTAAGAATAGAGATTAAAAGATTTTAGGAGAATTTTAATTTAAACTGGTAGTAGTTTTAAGGAAATCCAAAAAGTATAAACGTGATGGTAATTTTCACAAATACAATGAGAAATTTATAGATTTTATAGAAGTGGTATAGTAATATTATTATGTTAGTTTGATTTAAGCGTTTGTATAGTGTAGCCTATGAGTAAAATCTAATCGTATAGTTTTTCATTTTAGGGTAAATTTAAAAGCATTACTTTCAGTTAGATTAAGATTAGTTAAGGTTATTTTTTATCATCAACAAGTAGCACATTCTGTGTTATGAGTTATGGTATGAGTGTATAGTTTTACAAAATATAATGATAGGAAAGGGGAGAGGTATAAAAATTTAAATTTTGTAATTGTTTAAAATCCTATTAATCAATTTGAAATGGCAATTAAATGAATGATTACTTTATTTAAATCATACTTGTAATTGAAAGTATTGATTGATCTACTATCAACGGTTCAAGTAAAACGTCTAGTTAAAGGCTTAATTATGCAATCTATATATATACACACTGCTTGATAATTTCTGAGGAACAGCTGATATTTGAAATGTAGCTTATCTGAAAGCATTAGTAATAATAAAATTAAATGTAGCGGTTGTAATGGGGCAGGACTTAATATCTGCATATAAGACAACGAACAAATGTTTTTTAATTATTTGAAGTTCAAGCAGTTCGGTGTATGACTAAAATATCCCAGTAACTTCTTCTTAAACTTATTTCCTTGAAATTCTGTATGGTACGTCAATAAAAACCTTATTTAAGAGCTTACGACCAAGGACGAGCAGTTGGACCGCTCCAGAGTTTAAAGTATCACTATTGTGCCACAATAGTCATAAAAGCTAACGATTTGCGATTAAAAAAGGTCACTGAAAGGGAAAATGATAATACGAAAACATGCCGGTGGTTGTGGAAGAAACACCCATATCGAGTATGATCGTTATATATCCCTAGTGGTGAAAATGAACAGAAATTCTAGATATATTGAAATAATTTCAGTCCTTGCAACTTCTGCCGGTGCTCATGTATCTGCCAGAACCAGTTATAGGTGATTAAATCAGGCTGATTTGTATGTATAGGAACCTGCTTAATACATATTACTGTAATCCTGCCATCGTCCGGAATGATTGCACTATAAGGAACATAGCGGTTTCGATCAGACAGTGGTACAAAGTGATGTTCTTCAATGAATCCTGATTCTCTCTGACTAGTGATTCTGGCAACATTATGAGTGGAGAGAGTGGAAACTTGTACGCATCACAGAATGTTCATGAGCATCATTGGTAGAGACAAGGCAGTAGGGTGAGCTTTATGCACAATAGCAGAACACCACTTCACAGCTGTGAAAGAAAACCCATTACATCACTATAGATCTATTCTAGATTATATTCGTGCTACAGATCAGCACTTTTTGTTTATTGGTGACAATGAGCTCCCACATAGGGATTCTAGCTTATTGGACACACTTGAAAATAAAATATTGAAGATGTAGAATGGCCAGCTTCAGACTAAAAGTTATAGAGAATGACTGGGATGCTCTTGACAGCCGTGCTGCTAAGAGAATTAACCCTCCTCAAACTAAAACTTGTCTTGTGTGAGGAGTGGGACAATATTCCAAGTACTCCTCGACAGTTTAGTAGGGAGTATCAATAGATGTGTCCAATAATCAAAATTCCTTAAAGACTCTTATCTCTCATCCTTTTATCTGGATGCTGTTACTTACTCCGAATTTTATCCAGGGAGAAATGTATTATTTCACTTTTATTTTTACTTTTGCTATTCCGCTTTCTAATATGATTTTATCATTTTATATCATAAATATAACACTCTAACTCTAATCTCACTGTTCCAATAATTGTCTGTGATTATTTGCTCCAAAAATGTCTGTATTCCTTAGCATTGTCAAGCAGTGTTCTTTATGTATGTGTGTGCGTATGTGTGTTTCTGTAGAGCTTAAATACGCTTCAGAAAATAAAATGGCCATTTGTTTAATCTACCATGCAGTATAAAATATATGTTTTCATAGTACACATACCAATTTTGAAGATTATTTTAAATTAAAACAAAAAAATTTATTGTAGAGCTCCCTAACTATTTATCATTAAATAAATATTATCAAGCTAAATATATTCTTCATATTAAATTACTATCCTTTTATTTATGCTCAGTTATTTAATATTTTTGTTGATGTGTTGCAAACATATTTAAACTATATTGTTTTCTTTTACATATAACTAATCGTTTATTCAAATGTTGAAATAAGGATTTTTTTCAGATATCGATTATCTAAGATTGGATAACCCGAAAAAATAAAAGCTTTAAAGAGAGTTAGGAAGAAAATTGAAATTCTCTGAAAGCATGTAAACTTAGCTGGCAAATACAGAAATGTAGTGGTTTTCTAAAATCCCCTGCGTAATAACCTATAGCTTATTTTAAAAGCAAACATTGCTGTTTCTTTTGCGCTGACTTCTTTTTTCGTCTAAAATTGATAAGACTATAGAAGTAATGTATTAGTAGTTTATAAAATACATTGCATTCAAACAGTAACATAATATATTCTTCAGACTGTATTACATGCAGAGATTAAAGTTACTAATTTTTAATGTTCCAAAAGTAATGTATTTTTATGACTGTACAGATGGTAAGATTCATGATACTTTGTACCTACTTTTGTTAATCTCTCTATAACAAACTTTCGTATTTGTTTAATAAATAATGGCTGGTCTTCGTGTAAACTCACCCTCTAAGCTTGTATCCTAAAGCCTTATCTAATCTAATTTAGGCTGTGCCAGGATGGTGTAAGGCATGTGTTTTCATTATTTAACATTGGCTGGATTCGAATTAAGTTGATCTAAACCTTACTTTGTTATCTTACTTTTCAAACCTTAACATTAATCTAAATCTTTTATCTTGGAAAAATGCTTTGCATTGTGATCTTAATACATATAATTATATACAGGGTGTCCATAATTAAATTTTCTTGCTTTAAAGTTGTCTACAGTTTAAATTATTGTTCAGAAAGTTAGAAAATGTTGTGTAAGAAATGGTAAAAAGACTGGAATTTGTTTGAACGAATAAAAAAAAGTAGTTCAAAATTTTACCACCAGAGGGCGTTTATTGATGAATTACACATTTAGTCAGAATTTACTTTAGTTAAAAAGTATTACAAGACATGTACAGCATGACGGTCATTAATTTCACATACCATTTGAAATCGTGTGATAGCATGTTCTCGTTGAATGCTGTGTATCCGAGGAAATGCTGAGAAGATGTCATGAAATTCTGTCTTTCAGATAAAGTATAGGTCTTGATTTGTCTGACTACATGACTAGTAAGACTGACTAGGTGTTTGAAATTTCTCCAAAGACAAAAGTTGGATGGGTTGAGCTCTGGGGATCAAATTGACCACTTATTTGGAAAGGGGCTCCTGATTATACGTTCTTATGAAAAGTGAGTTTTGAGACAGTTCTTAAAGGAAGGTTAATGTGTGGAGGAGCCCCATCTTATGTTTTGGCTTTAGAGGCATTTGGAATATCTAGTAAGTCTTGATAAAGCAAGAACTATACCTGATAGGAAAGACAGCGTTTTATAAGATGTTCACAGCCTTTTACCACGCACTCTGAGGTCAACTGCAGAGCATGCTATCTTACGATTTTAATTGGTAGCTGAAAAGGATGATTATCATGTTGAACTCTTCTTGTAATAAATTTACTAGTGTAAATGTTAGCTAAAAATGTAATACATCAAAACACGTCTTGGAACTAAATTTTTATAAATTCCCATCCTTTCATTATGTTCTTCACAACATTTCATAATTTTCTGAACAATTGTTTCTACTATGCATATTTTTAAAGTAGGAAATTTAATTTTAGACTCTCTGTACATTAGGTAACTCTAGAAGAGATTACCACTCTAAATATTTCTAACACTTGATAATGAATGTCAGTATAAACTTTGCTCACAGGAAATATTTCAACTAATTTCATTCCTTGCGACATGCAGCTGCGATTTTCGAAAATTTAATGTTTATTTAATTGAGTGG
>CM063503.1:64796565-64814065 GCA_032207245.1 Pardosa pseudoannulata
GTCCATGATGCTCATCTAATCAATTTCTTTTGGAACAGAACTCCTTGTTTAAGAATTATATGCAATATAGAAGATATATGCAATATAGAAGATAGTGCTTTTAATTTTTTTTCTCTGTGATTAATCTTAAGGGTAAAGCAAATTAACTTATTTTCTCTTTGAAAAATAATTTTCACTTCGTTACGGGTTTAATCAGCCCATAATAGAAACATTAACCAAGTGTAACGATTTCGAACGGTCTAAAACATAGTCATTAGTCTCGACCATGGTTCAACCAAATCATGGGAAAAGTAGATTACATTTGCTATTTTAAGGGAAGGGTAAACTAAATCTATAAATAAATGTAGAGATTTTGTATAAAACCCCAAAGACATCCCATTAAAGAATATACTGTCCGAGTTATCCTGTAATTTGATAGATCAATAGTACCCAGGTAAAGTTAGAGCTGAAAGCCCTCATTACTAAAATTCTCAGGAGTCTTCTAACCTAAAGTCAACTCCGGAACTCTCTTCTTTTTCTCATTTTATCCCCTTATCTAAACACAACAATGGGACTACAGTTCACGCCCTCAGGCAAAGGATCTAACCAATTAAAACTTTATAGTGCCCTACCTGCCAGTTTAAAAAATTCTGAACAAGAAAGGGATGCACTCTATTGGAGACAGATTTTTCGGAGATTCTTTTTTAGATTTTTGATGTTAGATGATTCCGCAGTTTGTCCCGTCCCTATAATGAAGTGGGAACCCATCCAACCAGCTCTCCGGTAATAAATATCTTCTTAACTGAAAACAGTGCTTTAATTTACTACATCAAATGGACATAACTACAATCTCTCGTTTACAACGTCTCGAACTATATTTTATTTTACGATCTCTCTCTCTCTTCTCTCTCTCTCTCTCTCTCTTCTCACTCTCTCTCTCTCCCTCTCTCACTCTCTCTCTCTTTCTCTCTCTCTCTCTCTCTCTCTCTCTCTCTCTATATATATATATATATATATATATATATATATATATATCCCAAGTTCTTTAATTTATTTTGTTTTAGTAATAAATAAAATTTTCTTATTTAATATATTTTATCTCTAGTGTCTGTGAGTTATGGTAGATTCATAAATTACTTTTAATGCTTGAGAATTATATAGGTGTCTTCGCTGCACTAGGTGTTCCTTCAAGTCTGTCATTGGATGTAAATTTACATTCATATCTTTTCACGGATTTCGGTCGCTTTCTTTACAGTTTTATATTGGAGGAGAGCTCAAATTCATGTTTATTCCTAAAGTAACACATTAAAAAGTCCATGACGCTCATCTAATCAATTTCTTTTGGAACAGAACTCCTTGTTTAAGAATTATATATGCAATACAGGAGATAGTGGTTTTTTTCTCTGTGATTAATCTTAAGAGTAAAACAAATCAGCTTATTTCCTCTTTGAAAAATAACTTTCGCATCGTTACAGGTTCAATCAGCCCATATACGAAACATTAACCAAGCGTAACGATTTCGAACGGTCTAAAACATAGTCATTAGTCTCGACCATGGTTCACACTTTCTTTTATTGTGTAATATAAAGCAATACGCTAAAATGATTTATTTAATTCCAGTTTGAGACGACACAAGACTAAATTTTTTTATCATCAAGTATCCAATGCAGCGGTATAATCATTAAACACCGGATTTTTCTTCAACTCGATAATTTTCCATCCATTGACATAAGAGATTAATTACGATGTGCTTAGCAGCAGCGCTAAGAAATATCATTGAACTTTGGAGAAAAAAAATGTTAAGTAACCTCATCAAAAGTGGATAGTTAACGGTTTTTGAGAGTTCCGGATCTTATTCGATGCGAAAATGAACTAGGAGGAAGAAAATTAGGAGAAAAACGCAAAACAGCAATTACAGGGCAAACATTTTTACTTATTTGTATAAGAAGTAGAGAGAAAGTGTTCTAATCATTAAAAAAGTTTTCCTAGAGATTTTGATGAATTTTGACGTCTTAGAATCTCCAACATACGAAAAATATTATTTTTTTTGAAAATTCTTCTCTCTTTTTCTGTGGGGGTAAACTAAATGTAATAATGAACTACATAGGACAAAACGATATTCCAAACTCTCTTTCTCTCACTTTCTCTTTCCTCTTTCTCTGCGTGTTTGTTTATGTGGTAAACTCAACAACATCAGGAACTAGATGAACAAAATTCTCAGTCTCTCTCTATTTGTGTGTACATTAATACCGAAAAAGATAATATTAACATACTCTGCATATCTACTGCTTAAATACCCCATAAGCAATAAATAAGTAATTAAGCAATAATATATGGGAGACCAAATCTTTGATTTCATATGGTCATGTCTCCACCCAATGATGTTTTGGATAATTTTATTTTTCAGTGGATGGGGCCATGAATAAGGATAAAAAGAAGCATAATGAGCGACAGCAGCAATAACATTGTAGAACATTAAAAGAAATAGCACCAACACAGTTCAAGTAACCGGAAGTTATTGCTTCATTAGTCCTGTCGCTTTCCAATACAGTGATGACTCCGTTTTTCCATCGAGGTCTCTACTTAATTTTTGTTACCACTCAGGGGAAGCTAAGATTGCCAAGTGTGTATAAATAAGCAGCAAGGCAATCAGGCCCGGTAAATAGATGACAAGCAGCTACTGCCTCCCGTCTATGAGTAAACACAGTCTCCAACGTTCTGACGTTTTGAAAGTTGTCTTGAAAAGAAGCAGGAGATTGCATACCGAAATTGTAGTTCACTTTGCCGTTCACTTTGTAAGTTCACGTCGCCCAGAGTGCACCACGAGGAGGTGGAACTACATTGCACCCATATTTTGGAAATTAGTCTACTGGTTTTTAAAAATGTAACGTTGAAGTGAAAAGTTTTCTTTGTTCAATGTGAATGTCATAGTTGGAATTTGATTTTAGATGACATGGTACGATAATCTACTACGGCAGTGTCTTTTTCGTTTTTATTTTGCAATACATGTATGTGCTGTTTTTAGCTTCTACTTAGAGATGGGCTATCTTTAAGCTTTAACTCCTAAGACATTAATAGACACTCGGTGGGAATGGAGATTTGATATTTTAAGAGCCATCTATTACCAGATTAGTGACATTTATGCTATTTTATCGGAAGTTGGTGAAACATCAAATGAAGTGAAATGTAGAAGTGATGCTTTTAGGCTGTGCTTTTAGGTTGTCTAAATTAGGTAAGACACTAAATATTTATTGTTTTATTGATTTGTTGCATTTGGTATGAAGTTCAACTTTGTTTTCATAAAAATGCAGAGAAGATCTATGAATATTAGTAATTCTTTGAAATAAATCAACAACACAATGGTGCTTTGCAAAAAGCTATAAAGAAACTGGTTTTGAAGTTGGTATGAAAGATAAAGAGGTTTGGTTTGATGGTTTGAGTAGCTACGGCCTAATGTTCTGCTACACGAGAGAAATTGAGACTGGGACCTATTGAATAAAGCCAATTCTAAATGGCTATGATCATCCAAGCCCGCAGTGGTCTTCGAATCCATGAACTCCGACTTCGAAGAACAGAGCCGTGCCCATTTGGACATCTTTCGGTTAGAGAGAAATTATGTAACAATAAAAATGTAGAAACCTAAAAATTTATAATTTTTGTACCACTTAATCAAAATTTTCAAACAAAATGTTAAACTTTCCCTCTCTTAAATGGGATTAAATACATTAAAAAAGCAATGATTAGACCAAGAGAAAATATTAAAAATCACGTTTGCAGAGGATGATCCCTATTGTCCTTCTAAAGAAAAAAAAGTCTTAAACTGTAATTTTTAAATATTCTTCCTTTTATTAAATTGTATATCAAATTGAATGTCTTTAAAAATACATCACGTATGCATAAAAAATTTAAAACTATAATTCTTATTTGTTGAGATACATTGATTTATTTAAAAGCTCCAGTTGTTTTTGTTTCTCATGCCACTTGGATAAACCATGGAGACTGCAGGCTCTCGTATTAAGGCCAAGGGGTGAGCCTCTCATTTTAATGACCACCATTAAGGAGAAAGAAAGACTTCGTTCCAGTAAGTTTGGAGGACATTACGACCACGAACATATTTTAAGTACCTCAGGCACCTTTAACGAATTCGGCGGCTCTTAGGCCGGGTCAGGTTCCGAACCTTCAACCTTGACAGTTACGAAATCATTACCTTGGTGACTGAGCTACCGCGGCTCTTAGAGCACCAGTAGTACCTTCTATTGGTTCGTGGGAATGTTAAAACTCGTTATATTCAGATTTTGTGTTTTATAGAGTACATAAAGGATTTTAATACCAACAATGACCGTTTGTCGGAATCAAAGAATGCTTGACTAAATTTTGTGACTACAACAAACCATTTGACTAGTATAAAAGACAAATATACAAACAAGTCTACATACTCTCTCTTTTATATATTGAGAGATTTCAAGTGGGTCTTCTGGCCTCAGTAGCCTTGTTGGTAGAGTGTCAGCCTCGTAACCGAAAGGTGGCGAGTTCTGTCCTCGTGTCGGCCAAAGATCGCCGTGTTGCTAATGGCTGTTGGGGCACGTTAAATATGTCTTGACTGCAAAGTTCTCCAAGTTCCCATAACAAATTATACCTCTGGGGGTACTCATTCAGGGATGAGTCGGTCTCTGGTTTGGATCTAAATTCTGACTTGTGGATGGATGAATGAGTGTATGAATGGGTTAGACCACCCCCTAAAAATGGTTGTGTCGCGTGTGTTGGAGCAAAATTGTACTTTCACCTTAACGGTGCTCGTTAACAATTAAAGGCGTACATGTCTGTCTTAATTCGAAAGAGCAGCGCTCATTAGAGCTTGGTATGACCAAGTGGCACTAGACTCACCCACTTCAAGTGGGTCTCTTTAAAATATCAAATAGGTAACACAGTAATAAACCGTTCGCAGATTGCTAATAGCTCATATAAATGAAGAATGTGGCATCTCCCTTCCCCCTATCCCTCAACATTTTTTGCAATGTTATATTTATTTAATTTGTGGTATTTTACTAAACAAAGAATTTCCTGTAAAAATTAAAAAATCAAATAGAAAATATTATGAAGCGTGTGAAGAAATATATGATGTTATTTTGTTGGTGATCGACAGCTAAATGCCATGCGAATTCTGAAAATGTTAGATTAAAAATATGGCATTATATACAGTTGATCTGTGAAACGGTCACTTGCAAAAAGGCCACCTGTGAAAAGGCTATAACCTGTGAAACGTTCGACAATAAGAAAGATTTATCTGTGAAATATGTTGCTACACAGTGTTCTGCCTCCCAAAGGAACAGAAAAACATTTGAGAATAAAAGAATCCAGTGCACCATATACGATGAAAAAGAATTCTTTTAACAGAGAAGAAAATGAAGAAATAGAATTGGAAAAGATAGCAAAATCAATAGAAGTTGAAAATACTTTAACTTACTTTACATAAAAAATAAACATGGGAGAAGGAAAATAAACGCAACAAACATGAGAGATAATTAGATGTTATTAAAGCAACAAAAATTTGGGACAAGCTAGTAATAATATATAAAGTTAATTAAAGTTAATGCCATCCAGGCATTAATATAAAGAAAATCAAGCATGAAAACTGATATTTGTGATACAGAAATAGGATAAGTAAACAATTAAAATGCAAATTCTAATAAGAAAATGTTAATAAGTTCTATAAGAAGTAAGATGCACACCAAAATAAAAATTATTTTTAATCAATATTAATAAAAGATAATTAGAGAATTAAAAATAACGTAGAGAAATAAATTAAGCTTTTTTTTCCTTTTTCTAGTTTATTAACTATGGTAAAAATTTAAAAATTAAGAGGGATAAAAAAAGCGGAATATAAGATAATAAAAATGTTTTTTAAGTGAAATATGAGAAAAATAAAAGCATGGAAAATAGTTTCAGTATTTTTGTACTTTTCATATGAACTCAAGAATAAAGGGTTTGAATTACAATTAAGAATTGAAAGGTTTAATACCTTTTGAAATAATTGAAAATGGGATTATTTTCTAAGAATGAAAGACTACTGTAACAATTTCTTTTGAAGAAGGTGTATTCTTTTGCGCTTTTATCTAGAAGTTAAGAATCCTGTAAGTTAGATAAAACAGTGAAAGCTGCGGTTGCAAAAAACTAAGTAAACATTTCAGTGATATTTGCAGAGAGTCTGTAGAAAAGGAAATTTTGATTTATTGTTTTAATCTCATTCTGTAGTATGTCAAAGATAAATTTAGTTTATTGGATGGTAGACACTGATATGGCTATGGTTTGTAACATGGCAAAGATAACTTAAAATATTATACATTGAGAA
Source organism: Pardosa pseudoannulata (assembly GCA_032207245.1). Taxonomy (NCBI): domain Eukaryota; kingdom Metazoa; phylum Arthropoda; class Arachnida; order Araneae; family Lycosidae; genus Pardosa; species Pardosa pseudoannulata. Next base: position 64,802,894 of record CM063503.1, read on the forward strand.
AATAAAAGGTTATAATAATTTCAAATAATATATTTTTAATCTACTAATAAACCAATAGATTAAAAGTTCGATCATAAACCATAATAACTTTTTGTATTTCTGAAAAACTGTGATATTTGCTACCATGCCATTAGCCATTATATCTGTCAAAATTTTTAACTGTATGTTTTTCATAAATTCATGTATGCATTGAACCAAAAGGCTATAATTATATTAATTTAAAGATGTTTATGCTAGAAACTTAATTTTATGTTGAATTTATTTTCTAAATTGCTCAACTGTTTGGTTATAACTCATGTATACTTTAGACATTTATTCTTTAGGTTCAATACATATTTAATGGTATACCAGTACAGCATTCTGTCAAGCCTGTTTAGACTTACATATATGAAATCCCATAAATTAGGTCTCTAGTGCTTCTGTGACGCTACAAATTCGAAACGTCTCAAAGTCTGCCAAAAGTCTTTATAATTTCAGAGACCAGTGCTACCATTAATATAATCTCAAGTGGCCTATATGATACTATAATCATTTGTCTTCTCTGACCCAGGCGAGCGTCCATTACAGATGATTCTTCTAAACACCTGGCTTTCACAAAAGCGATCTAAACCAACTACCAAACCACTGATGACCTACTTACAAGAGGCCCGTCATTGTCCTAATATGGAAATACTAGCTTGTAGGTAGGCAGCTTAGAGCTCAGTTGGATATATTACTTGGAAATGTAACTTTACTGCAAATATGTCATGGTACTCACCCACTAGACAACAAGGTCAGACAAAATACTTAACAAAAATCTTTTATTTTCTTCTTAAAGTCGGAGAATCAACTAACACAGTAAAGATACAACCATACATCTGTTGGTTTTGTGAAAATACTGTCTTGTGGAGTGGATAACCACAAGCTTAATTTACCATGAGAGAGAGAGCTTGAAGCGGCAATTCTGCTGTAACTCTGCTGTAAAAAATATGGCAGAAAAAGGGCATAAAATGTAATAATAAGAGATTTGAAAAAGAATTTTCAATTTTACAACTCCTCTTCAACCTCCACTCAAAATACAGTTTCTAATATACAAAATACAGTTTAAATTAATTTTAAATTTACACAATACAATTTGTGGAGATAATTAATAGAAATTTGTGATTAGTGAACAGTCTATTTAGTATGAATGTTATGTGTTTCTTATTTTTCTTTGTTAATTAGATTTTAAATATACAATTTTTGTAAAATTTTTCCTCAAAATGTGTTTTTTTTATTTATCAATTGTGAGTTGATCCCCTCGCCAGATTAAACCATGAAGAGAGCACGCAGCTGCAAGCACGAATTTGAATGTGTAAAAAAATGATTAGAAAAAGGGCTAGAAAAGTTGAAAAATAGCAATGATCGTCAGACTTCCCTGTGAGAAATGACAGCTGCTTCAGTTAAGTGCGATAAAGAGCCACATATATCATTTATTAATTCAGTTTTTACTATTTAAAAGTGTGGAAGGACGCAATCTCAGTGAATCACGTCTATCGTTTTAGTTGAGATAATAATAATAAGAAAAAAAGATTATGATTTGGAAGAATTTCGAAGATATTTGGGGGCAATAATTTTTGAAATATTGCAGATATATCTTATTATATTTTTAGTAATAGGAAGTATACATATATATATATATATTATATCAAAGTTATTACACCTAAAATATCTATCTAAAATTTCTCCTTTTACCCATTCTCATTCTTTAATACTTAATTTCCCAGTCGTAAAATGTAAAATTTAAGGGAGTTCACCGACTTAAATTCTTTTCACCCGTCTCGCAAAACTAACGCTAGAATAAATGCTAATTTTGTGTCCACTGACCAGGAAAATAGTTTCACTGCTCCAATAACTAAATTGCTGCTTATGTGGTTTTCGAGCTAACTTAAATGATCAAAGTTCCTTTTTGACTCCCTAAAACACTGAGTAATCTGTAGGTCTCTTGTGAAAACATTCACTTAATCATTCGCTCTTGGGAATGATAACTTAAAAGATGAATATTTTTCTTCGGCTTATGATAAAAAGCTCTTGCCTTGCAAAGACGTTCAAATTTGGCCTCGATTCTACAATGTGAGACTTCACTATTTTTTAAATGGAGTCACGACTGCAAAATACTTAGGCTACTACTTCCCAGTAAGTACAAACAATTCAAATAATAGGGAATAATTTCATGTATAATCGGTGTGAATAACTTCTCTGGTTATATATTAGCAGATAGGATTGACTTTCCTTGGATTTTTTCGATGGATTTTTTATCGTAGCTTTTGCGGACTTTCTTAACTAGAGAATGACGTGTGAATTTAAATAAAAACCCCGATGACGGACAAATATAAACTGGATTCATCGACGAAGATATTTGTCGATTTAACCCAGCGGATTATAAGCCCAGAGAGGAGACAGATATCTAGACAAATCCCTATTAAACTGATTTACCATGCAGCAGAAAATACAAAAAATGTCTCCAGAGAAGACGACCGAAGATCCTTTTAGAACAGACGAAATTTCACCTTTTTTACTGCTATGATCACTGCAAAAGATTTTGAGCAATTTTTTAATTTTATTTCGCCAGGTGAAAGTGCATTGTTTGACTAGACTTTGGGAAAGATATGCTACTAGCTGATATGACGTTTTAACACTCTATAAATGACGTAGACTAATGATGTTATGACGTAGACTTCCCCTGAATGTGGATTATGGCTTTGAAGAACTGTTGTGCGGATCACCGAATTTAGATACATTTAGATGTCTTTTTCAATTACATATTTTTATTTAGTTTTACGTTCAGCCAAAACTACCACCCCCCCCCCCCCCCCCCCCGCCCCCCCCCCCCCCCACACCCCCCGCCCCCCCCCCCCACACCCCCCCACACCCCCAACCCACCCCCCCCACCCCCCCCCCCCCCCCCCCCCCCCCAACCACCCCCCCACCCCCCATGTAATAAGTTTTAAGATTTTGCTTTTTACAGACTGGAACAGTATATACCGAGTATTTGAAGTCCAGTGGTGCTGGAGTAACGCTTTTAAGATTTTGCTTTTTACAGACTGGAACAGTATTAACGCTTTTAAGATTTTGCTTTTTACAGACTGGAACAGTATATACCGAGTATTTGAAGTCCAGTGATGCTGGGGTAACGCTTCGCGCTCGCACGACCAGTTACTAGATTCGATCCCCGGTCTGGGAAAGGTTGACTCATCCTTTCAGTGGGTAGACGAACTGATGACCAAACATGCTTGGAAAAGAAACACTGTGGGTTCAGCGTACGGTTGATCACCTTACCGAAACACATGCTTCGTACCCCAGTGCCCTTGATCTCGGATACGGAGATCACCGTAGGCCCTGGCCCCCTATGGGATGTTGCACCGAGGAGTTTAGTTTATACCGAATATTTAGTTTGAAGAATTTTTATTGTGTTTGCATATTTTATATTTTTTCTATTTGGCCTTTTTACATATTATTAATAAATGGGTTTTATGGATTTTCAACCCACGGTGTTCTATTTTAAATGTAATGTTAAAGAACGAAAGAATGTTTATGTTATAGGAAATATGTAAATTGATTAGACTGCAGATGATTTTCTTAGAATAAATCAATGATGTGTGTGAATGAATGAACAATGTTGGAGGTTTGATGAATAGGAAGTTTTTGAGTCTAATTTTTGAATGTGAATTAAATACAGGGTAGCCAAAATTTATCAATGAACAATGCTTAGAAGAGAAGCTTAGTTTGATTTTCAGGGAGGAGTTAATTAATATTTAAGTTCGGAGAGACATTCTGCAAAGTCAGGTTATAGCTTAGGTTAATCTTTTGTCTTTTTTAAACCTGAGCTCCTCTGGGTCACGAGCAGTTTACACAACGCTCATCCTTGAGAAAAGCCTATTCTAATCTCCGAGATATTATTTGATGCTGCATATATTAATTTTGTTTTCATTTTTTTTTACACTGACGATAATTAAAGTCAGATTGAAGTGTGTATGTATACATGCATACATACATGCATTTTTTATTTACATGATAGGCATGGATATACATCTGTATTTTCCAACTTGATATTCTTAATGATTTTTACTTTTATAGGAATTTTTATTTTAAGACTAATGTAACCCAAAATGCATAACTAATTTAACACAAAGCTAAGAGAAATTTGTGCATTTAATAGAATTTTTTAAAACTTTTTGTGATTTTCAGAAAATTTCAACTAAATCTACTTACTTTTTATAATTTAATAAAAACATACTTCATAGAAAAATGATTTTTTTATCCATCCTGAACTACAAAAAATGTTGAATATTCATGACTTACTAAAATATAACATAACTAACTTAAATGCATGACTAATTTAACGCAAAGCTAAGAGAAATTTGTGTATTTAATAGAATTTCTTAATACTTTTTGTGTTTGTTGTTCAAAAAATTTCAACTAAATCTACTTATTTTTTATAATTTAATAAAAATATATTTCATAGAAAAATGATTATTTTTATCCATCCTGAACTACAAAAATTGTTGCAAATTCATGACTAACATAAACATAAAATGAGGAATTTCGTTTTTTCCCGTAGCATGTGCAAAAACATTATTGTTGATCCCTGATAAATCAAAAGTGAGAACCTAAGCTGACATTTTCTGAAACATCATGTTTTGTGTAGTATTTTTTCATTTTTACTTATCTGCATTGATTAAGATGTAATTTTAGACATGTATTTATGAGAAATATATAGATTAAAAATATTAGCATCTGAATATAACTTTTATCATGTTTTGGGAAATCATTCGTAGATTATAAAATAAAAAGATAAAATAAGATAAATTTTTTTTTGAAAAATAAAGTTTTAAAGGTAAAGCACACACACATACATACATATATATATATATATATATATATATATATATATATATATATATATATATATATATATATATATATATATATATATATATATATATATATATATATATATATATATATATATGTATATATATATATATATATATATATATATATATATAAAATATATATATATATATATATATATAAATATATATATACATATATATATATATATATATATATATATATATATATATATATATATATATATATATATAATATATATATATATATATATATATATATATATATATATATATATATATATATATATATATATACATATATATATATATATATATATATATATATACATATATATATACATATATATATACATATATATATATATATATATATAAATATATATATATATATATATATATATATATATATATATATATAATATATATATATATATATATATATATATATATATATATATACATATATATATATATATATATATATATATATATATATATATATATATATATATATATATATATATATATATATATATATATATATATATATATATATATATATATATATATATATATATATATATATATATATATATATATATATATATATATATATATATATATATATATATATATATATATATATATATATATATATATACTTAATTTTATGTTGAATTTATTTTCTAAATTGCTCAACTGTTTGGTTATAACTCATGTATACTTTAGACATTTATTCTTTAGGTTCAATACATATTTAATGGTATACCAGTACAGCATTCTGTCAAGCCTGTTTAGACTTACATATATGAAATATATATATATATATATATATATATATATATATATATATATATATATATATATATATATATATATATATATATATATATATATATATATATATATATATATATATATATATATATATATATATATATATATATATATGAAGACTGGGCTTGAGTGCTCTTTTTCTGAAACGTCGAAGGTCTTTCTATTTGGACTTATATAAAGACATTTGGACTTTCTATATGGACGGAAGCAAGCTAGTCTGATGTTAAATTAGCTCTCTTCCTTCAGGCAAGCTAGCTAGTCTAATGGTCTGAGGACAGCTGTTAGCCAGTCTATAACTGATTTTGTTGAAACAAAGAATTTTTGTTAGTTGGCGCCTGCAAGCGTGGATGATTCTTGTGGGGGAATTTCTTACAGTATTGTACATTGACGATCCCATGGAATCATACGGATACCATGAGATTTGAAATTCGCAAAGAAGTAAAAATTGCAGATTAAGATTTTATTGATGGTAGAATAGATGCACACTTGCTTGGATATCTTTTCTTCATAACATTTTGGAATGCGAATTTGGGAAAAATAATTTAGATGTGTTTAGATTAATTTTTTATCATATTACATTACATACATGCATACGTATTTGTTACGTTTTTTGTGTTTATGTCATGTGTGAAACCTTAGCTATTGTTCTTTGTTTTTCGGTATTATTTATTCTGTTTGCATTTTATTACTTTCATTTTAAGGATTCCCTTTATAAATTTGATCAGTACTTTTAAATTGAATCACTATCAGTTTATCCGAGATATCTGTAACATAAGAAGCATTTCCCCCTAACTCAACCCTTAAATGCATGACAAATCTCCCGCAATGTTCCCGAGAGACACTTTGACATTTAATAGACTTTTCTAATCTTTTTTGTTCCTTTCCTGCAAATTCAGCGATATCTACTGCCGTTTTATATTTTTGTAAAAAGATTTCACCGAGAAAAATGATTTTTCTTTATCCTCTCTGAAACGAAAAAATATTAGATATTCATGACGAACTTAAACATAAAATAAAGAGTTTTCCTTTTTTTCTATTGCCTGAGAGAAAAATATTTTACCTTGATCCCTGATAAATCAGAAGTTAGAACAAAAGGTGACATTTTATAAAACATAGTTTTGTGTTTGGCGTTTTCTTTTTTTGTGAAAGTGTGATTAAACTGAAAGTTATGAAAAACATAAGGGACTTAATTTTGTGAATTGAACTAGAAATTTTAACATCCTCTTAGATGTATACACCGGAAATTCACTTATACGGAGTCCCTTGGTAAGGTATAATTCTTCATATTTACGACTGAGTGAATAGTTCATATGAGAATCTTTGTATATGACATTTATAAAACATATTTTTATGTTTAGTATTTTTTTATTTATAAAAGTGTGAGTTTATTGAACGTTATAAAAACATAAAGGACTTAATTTTTTGAATTGAACTGGAAAGTTTAACGCCCTCTTAGATGTATACAGTGAAAATTCACTTATACGGAATTCAGTGGTAAGGGATAATTCTTCGTATATGTGACTGAATGAATAGTTCATATGAGACTCAATTTTGAAAATTGATATAGAAATATTAACCTCTTCTCAGATCTATACAATTCAAATTCACTTATACGGAGTTCCTTGGTAAGGTATAATTCTTCGTATATGTGACTGAGTGAATAGTTGATATGAGAACCTTTGTATATGACATTTATACAACATACTTTTGTGTTTAGTAATTTTTCATTTATAAAAGTGTGATTATATTTAACGGCATGAAAAAATAATGGACTCAATTTTGCGAATTGATATAGAAATATTAACCTCTTCTTAGATCGATACAGTGGAAATTCACTTATACGGAGTTCCTTGGTAAGGTATAATTCTTCATATATGTGACTGAGGGAATAGTTCATATGAGAATCTTTGTATATGACATTTATACAACATAGTTTTGTGTTTAGTATTTTTTTTTATTTATAAAAGTGAAGTTTACTGAACGTTATGAAAAACACAAGGGACTTAATTTTGTGTATAGAACTAGAAGTTTTAACATCCTTTTAGATGCATACAGTGCAAATTCACTTATACGGAATTCCTTGGTAAGGTATAATACTTCATATATGTGACTGAGTGAATAGTTCATATGAGAATATTTCTATATGACATTTATACAACATAGTTTTGTGTTTAGTATTTTTTCATGCATAAAAGTGTGATTATACTGAATGTTGTGAAAAAAATAAGGGACTTAATTTTGTGAATTGAACTAGAAATTTTAATGTCTTCTTAGATTTATAGAGTGGAAATTCACTTATACGGAGTCCAGTGGAGAGGTATAATTCTTCATATATGTGAGTGAGTGAATAGTTCATACGAGAATATTTGTATATGACATTTATAAAACATAGTTTTTTGCTTAGTACTTTTTTTATTTATAAATTTGATTTTACTGAACGTTATGAAAAACATAATTGATTCAATTTTGAGCTAAAAAGTTTAAAAGTTCTTGGATATATGCAGGGGAAATTCATCTATAAGAAGACCAGCCGGTAAGGATAATTCTTCGTATTCGTGAATAAATAAAACTTTCACAATCCACATTAGAAGCTATTCCACGATAAAAGCTGATGATAAAACAATAATAAAACCATGATTGAAGCCATGCGCCGTCCAAGTAGGTGTTGCTATTCGAAAAAGGTATGAAAATAATATTTAAGTTCTTCAAAAATCATAGATTATTTACTAGAAATTTAGAACCCTCTTGGATCAATCCAGTTTTTACTATTTATGTAATTGAATAATATAGAACAGAAAATCCACCAAAAGATTATGCATTTAAGGCTTACTGTTTATCTGTTTATTTATTTCTTCTAACTTATTCCATAGATAGTAGTATGATTAGTTCTGTCTTTTACACAAATAAAAAATAGTTATTTTAATTTAGTGTATTAAATGTAAAACAGGGTAATAAAATAAATTTGTTTAGAATAATTTCTAAATAATACTTAAAATAAAATAAAGTATGAGTACTTTTTACAGTAATTATTGACTAAATATTAATTCAAAGGCAGATCTTTATGAACTTTAGTAATTCATAATTACAAATGTTATTAACACTTTCGATTAGTTTCGATTATATACATTATATTTAATATTATGAACATTATATTTAATAACATCAGTTTTAATATTTGATACATTGATGTAATATTTTCAAATGCAGTAATGAATAGAATATAAACACTGAGAATTATACTATCTGGTAAAACTTTTTTTAAACGTTATTACATAAACTATTAAAATTATATTGAATATAATAACTAAGTAAATGCAATTATCGATTTTCTCTCTCTCTCTCTCTCTCTCTCTCTCTCTCTCTCTCTCTATATATATATATATATATATATATATATATATATATATATATATTATAAATATTGCCCTCAAGTTTTTTAAAGTTCTCTCTTTCATGTTCCATTTTTGTTAATCTTAACTTTCTCAGTCATCCAAATTAGATTATGGACATGATTCTTTGAGATTCCGTTCCTTCCAAACTTCTTAAAACTGGTGACTGAATTAATAAGTACTTCTTCCGTCCTTCTTACGCTTTTTATAACCACATGCCAATTCTCCCAGGAAAGACCAAAACCCCTTGCAGTTTTAATGCTGGTATATTTATTTTTGTCACCCCGATTGTAAAAGGGCACAGGACCTTTAAACCGTCAAAAAAATCGACTGTTTGTTTTTGATTTCATATGCATCTCTGGACATTTCTAAATCGATTACAAAAAACGATGGGGAAAAAATCGTAATATTTTTCGAGTTATGAGGACTTTTGTATGACGCTATACCATGGTCACTCCCATTTAAACAGATGTCTCCGCTTGTTTACATTTTGTGAGAGTTATGTTAATAGTACTTTGTTATATTCTTCACCCAACTTGATAATTATATGTAACCATTTTCCTCTGTCGTTTTTATTTTCTTTTATATGTTGCAAAGCTGCTGATAGGGGATGAAATATAACTTTAGTTTTTTCTCAGAACGATGATTTTGAACCTTGCGCGCCCTGTTACTCCTATACGATCCAAGCAATTTTGATAAAAATTTTACCAGAGATCAGTTTTTCATCATTCTAAATAAGTGTAAAAGTAAGTGTATTGTGAGTATGTTAAATTTAACATATTTTTTTTACATGAGTTTTTTGTTGATTTATGATGCGCTCAGGGGTTTAATATATTTTTTAAAAAATCACAATTTTTAAATTGAAAAATTTTACATTACAATTTTAGTTAAACATTTAACTTTTGTTAACTATAACAAATCATAACGTCTACTTTTGGGAAAAGATAAATTCGAGCTTCCTATGTTTCAATTCATTAAAATTTAACATGTTCAAACTATAGTTGGCATTTGTGAAATTCCAATGACTTTAAGCATCCTCCTTAACAAAACACGAAAAAAAAAACCCCAACCAACGCCCCCCCCCTCCCGAAAAAAAAAGATCCGCAAGCTTAAGTGTATCACCCATGAGAAATTATCCTCGCGATTATTTCATCTTCAGAAACAGCATTTTCAGAAATTAATAGATGCAGTGACACTTCAGAGTGTGTAAGAGTCTGTTCTCTGCATTATGGATGAAAATAAAAGATTCTTAATGTTTATTTCCCTGGTCTTGGGTGTTTAAGAGAGTGCCTCCTACGACATGATTTTTTATAAGAAACATTATCAAGAAAACCTTGGCAATTAAAAATATTAGCTACTTTCTTTATTATTTTAACGGATTTTGACACATTGACACATACACCCACACACACACACACACACACACATATATATATATATATATATATATATATATATATATATATATATATATATATATATATATATATATATATATATATATATATATATATATATATATATATATATATATATATATACACGTAATAAGACGGACTTCACGATGGGTGGTTGCATTCACAGTCCTTAAAATATGACACCGTTTTAGTTAAAGACGTTTATTAACAAAACGTTGGAGGACAGGTTCCCACTTCATTATAGGGACAGGACAAACTGAGGAGTCAGCTAACATGAAGTTATAAGTAATAGACCCGTAACACTTGGGTCAACATCTCAGTTAAAATCTGTGGAAAAATCTCTAGAAAAATCTGCTTCCGATAGCGTGCATCTCCTTTTTGTTCGGAAATTTCCTAAATTGTCCACTACTTCAATATAGAGTTACAAATGGTTAGACCCCTTCTCTCAGGGCTTGAACTGTATCCTCATTGGCCAATTTAGGTTAGGAGTTAAAAAGGAGAAATCAAAAGGACGCCGTAATTTTTGCCCTTGACTCAAGATTTGATAACCCCTTAGAATTTTCACGCTGTGTCTTAGGGGTTTAACACAAAATTTGTTGTCCTGATCTAGTTTACTTTTCCTTACATATATAT
>CM063503.1:64819065-64821565 GCA_032207245.1 Pardosa pseudoannulata
CCCATATCTATAAGCTACTCCAATTACAATATCTCTTTGAAAAACATGGAGGAATTTGCTCCCATCAACATGACTATACAGACCTTAAACCTCTGCTGTCAAAATATTCAATTTATTGGACATTAGAAGGCAGAGAAGTATACCTGATTCTCTCCATTGGAAAGTACAACAAGAATCACTAGTTAATCTGAACCGAGACTCATCAGTGAAAGGAAATCGAATCGAACGAATTGCCACAGAATCTAATAAACTACCATTTTTCTATTCTGAAGTAATGGTGCGAGTCCCATATATATCTGTAAATAGGAATCATACTCCCTATTTACCCATTTTGTTTTTCGATTCATTAACCACTGTTTCCTATCTTTCGTTTCCAGTGAGTGTTTTGCCAGATCCTGCTTATGTATTTCAATTGTTGAATGGTATTTATTGTGTTATATTCACTTATGTTCAATCTAATTTTCATTAAAATTTGTCCAGTAGTTCTGGAGGCAATTGGTAAAATTACACACACACACACACACACACACACACACACACACACATATATATATATATATATATATCCTATATAATAATAGCCTAAGGTGTCTGTCAGCAAATTTTTGAAGCGGTTGTATCTGGAACGGATACAGGCATCCATATTGAATTTTGTATGAGTTAGGGTTAGCAAAATTCAAAGCGAGTTCAAAATCTAAGCCATCCCCCCTTTTTTAGCGTTTAATACTATTATTTCAAGCCTTAATCTCCCCCCGTTAAAAGCAGGCGATTAAATTTATCATTTTCGATGCCATTCATATATACCACCAAATAATCACTGTCCCGTTTGGGTTTCGAAATCAGAAGTGTGATACTGAAGAATGTTCTCAATGGCGTTAATTAATTGCTCAAAACAGACGCCCTTTTAATATAAAACACTTTTTATTATATTTACGTATGCGAGATTTTTAAATGCACAGAAAATGTCACATAGAAGAATTTATGGCGTAAATAATATTAACATATTAAAGCACAAAAGCAACTCAAGAGCCATTTTTCTCGCATACGAAAAAACAGCCATGTTTTCACTAAACAAAATCGTTCGTTGCCACTCGCAACTTACAGAGAAAAATAAAATAAAAAAGATAATATGTGGGTAGAACATCAATTTTAACAGACGATTTGACATTCTCCCACCTAAGTTAACTTTTATCTTAAAATTTAACTTACAACTAACTACACAACAATAACAATAACATAATAGTAACAGTTCACAAGTCTAGTCCCCTATATAATAATAGCCTAAGTTATCTGTCCGTCTGTCCACGAATTTTTGAAGCGGTTGGACCTGGAATGGAAATAGGCTCCATATTGAATTCTTAATGAGTTAGGATTAGCAAAATTTAAAGCAAGTAAAGTTTATTTTCTCCTTAACTATCGATCTGATTCTAAAATAAATTGGTATAAATAAGCTTCATATCACAGCAAAAATATTGAAATTCACTCCTTCCCCCCTTTTCGAGAGTTTAATGCGATTATTTCAAGCCCCATTTTCCCCCGATTAAGAGCAGGCGATTAGATTTATCAATTTATTATAGAATAAATAGATGAAAAAACATTTTTCTATCATTATGACGTCATTCCTTTAACCATCTCATTTAATCATTTCTTATTTTAAATTATTTAAATATCGTCTGCATAATTTTCACACGTTTTATCACTGAACTTATATACTACGTAATTAATTTTCTTTTATATTTCTCTTAAATAATATATTAGGTACGTATGTGATAATTTAAAATTCAATCAACGATTATTTTTTGCTGCAAGATAATTCTCAGCCAAAAAAAAAAAACCCATTTTTTTTTACCTGCCTCATAGGGTAGTTTACAATTCTGGAAAATTAAAAATTTTACTGATGCCGTCATATGACGGGCTATATGCTAGTATATATATATCTGACACAATCAGAGTGATTAAGGCATGGAAGACCCATTTGATTTCGTATATAAAATTTCTTTATTGTAATCCTTCTGTCCATGACTATGCCATTTAGATACTCTTTGTTTACATTTAGCAGCGAAAAGCGTGGAGGATGTTACCACCCCAATTTCCCGCCTGGAAGTGAGTTTTTGGCGTTGCTTACGTAAACAAAATCTTCTTGCCTACTTCCGCCTCAACTTCTTTACTCTATATAGTTCCGCTAGAGGATGTGTTTTTTTCCTATTACCCTATCGTTAAAGAGTTTCAACTATTTTTAATTATAACTCGTTTAATTCTTAACCCCCATTTTTAAACCGGACACACACACACACACACACACACATATATATATATAATGCATGCATGTAGGTATTTGTACTTATATTCTATTACACAGTTATACACAGTATAAAATAAGTGCGGTAAGTTATATAATTTATATATATATATATATATATATATATATATATATATATATATATATATATATATATATATATATATATATATATATATATATATATATATATATATATAT
>CM063503.1:64826565-64856565 GCA_032207245.1 Pardosa pseudoannulata
CCTCAAGCAATTTCTCTATATCAGCAATTTCCATATCATTTCAAACTACATATAGGAGCATTTCACACAATTTATGTTTCATGCGCTGTTTTAAAACTATTTTTTACTCTACAGTGCATTTTTAATCTTTTTTTAAAGAAAGATTGTTTAAAAAATACGTTTTATATTAATTTTACTGTTCAGATACTTTGAAAATTTCTTTCAAGACTGTGGAATATTAAATTCAGGTATATGTATCGAAAGATAAGTAGAATGTCGGGGATTCAAGTGTTTCTGAACTTTATTGTTATTAACTTTATTGTCCTGAACTGTATTAACAATGATCAAAGAGCAATTATGTAGTGTTTCGTGGATGTGAATGCAATATATTTAAAACATATAATCACTGTTCTAACGCATTCATTGAACATATTAATTTTGTAACTTCGTTTCTGAGATTTATTCATACAATAATTATGTATTACTTTAGGAAATAGTTGTTGTTGAATTGACGAGTTTGTGTGTTAATTCAGAAATTTATAGTATATAGCGATGCATGGTTTAAAAACATCTTTTTCCAACACTGACCGTTATATTTTAATTTAAAGTTAATCATTTATTCATCTTAAAAAAATACAGTCGAAAGAAATAAAGCAGAGTTATTGTGTTTATCATTAATTAATTTCTTTTAATTTCATGTATATTTTTAACTTATAAAAGGAACAAAAGAATACAAAATGTATTATTTAGATCACTTATATTCAAAAAATGCACTTGGATTTTTTGTCCTAAACTAGACAGAGAAAATGATCGATTAATATCTATATCTTATATATGTGTAAAGATAAATTTTATGAATATTAATAAACATATTGATCTATGAATATAAAATCATTAAAACTGAAAATATATAGCCAAATACAAAAATGTATTTCATATATATCGTAAAACTAAAATTAAATAAATAATGTATAAAAATAATATTCCTATATACATGTGCATATAATAGATGCACATAAACATGAGCACTTCTATACATGTATGCGAGCGTATATATGTATGTATGTAAAATATTAAAAATTTATGCTAAACGTAACTAAATTATTTTCCACAATTTTAATTCTATGTTGTGATGTAAATACAGCCAGACTCCAAGAGCCGAATTTTTAAGCTTAAAACAATTATTGTTTTATGCATAGTACTCAATTTAAATCACTCCAAACGCGATATCTCCAGCAAAAAATATTAAAGGAGTTCCAAGTAACGATATACTAGCTTTTCATGTTCAGATTTTTCCTACTACTCCAGTCTATGATATATTTACAATTTTTCATCGAACCCACTCCAGATCAAGTAAATTCTTATTATTACCATTATGAAAATTCCCTATATAGTAATAGCTAAGTTATCTGTCCGTCTGTTCTAGAATTTATGAAGCGTTTGGACCTGGAATGGATAGAGGAGTCCATATTGGATTCTTGATGAGTTAGGGCTAGCAAAATTCAAAGCGAGTAAAGTTTATCTTCTCCTAAACTATCAATCTGATTCTAAAATAAATTGGTATAAATATGCTTCATATCACGTCGAAAAAAACTGCCTTCTTTAAAATGTTATAAATCCACCTTTCCCCACTTTTCGAGCATTCAGTGCCATTATTTCAAACCCTATTTTCCCCCTTTAAGAGGAAGCGGTTAATCATATATCATTGTATCACATAATAAACAGGTAAAAATAACATTTTTTATAGCATTAGGTATCATTACTTTAACCATCTCATTTAATCATTTCTTATTTTAAATTATTTAAATATCGTCTGCATTATTTTCATACGTGTTATCACAGAACTTAGCTATTAAGTAAACAATTTTATTTAACATTTGGCTTAAATATCATATTAGGTGTATATGTAATGATTTTAAATTTAATCATCGATCATTTTTTGTTGCAAAATAATTCTTGGCCGAAAAACAAACCATTTTTTTTACCTGCCTTAGAAGATACTTTACAATTCTGAAAAATTAAAAATCTTACTGATCCCGTCATATGATAGGCTTAATGCTAGTCCCTAAAATAACAAAAAAGCTGTTCTTTGAAATTGCATTTGGACATGGTACTTTCTATCACCCTGATGTATTTTAAATTTCAGATATGGCTTCTGAAAGAAATTTTACGTTCACTGCTAAATACTAAACATACTGGTAGATCAATCTTTAGAAACTTTTTATGCATCATAAATATTTAGGTATGTTGCTTTTAGGGCAACACAATATCAGCAGCAAAAACTAAAGCTAAGCCAATAAGAAATATATCTTGTATATTTAACAAAAAAGGTGAAAATGCAGTTGGGGGTGCACCATTGATTTTTTGGCGGTAGTTTTCGGTGACAATAGTGTCAATATGCCATTTAAAATAGAGGAAATAATTATACATAAGAACAATAAAAATGCAAAAAAAAGCATAAGCTATAAAAATAGTAAAAAACACAGTATATATAACATTTATACACAGATTGTACCAAATATTTATTACATTTGTAAATGATTGGAAAACAATTTTTAAAATTTTCGAAATCATACGAAACCTTACCAAAAAATATGAGTATTTGATTTATAAAAGTTATGAAAATTAAACAAAATATAAACTATGAGTATTTATAATACTATACAAAAATTTTATACAGAATTGCAGTCGGAAAAAAATTGTGATGCCATATGTGAGAAAACTTGCTTATTTAGCGATGATAAATAAAAAGAATCCAAAATCCGGGGGCACTCTAAATTGTAATGAAGCTTAAAGAATTGTCGAGAAAGACATTATCTGCTCATAATGGCAAAGTACAGCACATAAGTATATTTTATATGCTGTAACTTGTTTTGGAAAAGTACAGTTTAGAGAAATCCAAACTTTATGAGAGATTTTAAGAAGAAAAACTTTATCAATCAAGCACTTTTAATTATTTTTTTATTTTAAAGAAAACTAAATTGTGTTTGCATTATGCTTTTTCTTGGCGCAAAGTACACTCGTGGTACTGCAAGGGAAAGTATGTTGATATTATTCATACTACTTTATGAAAACTTTATCTTTTAATATTACATACTAGCATATAGCCCGTCATATGACGGGATCAGTAAAATTTTTTTTCCCAGAATTGTAAAGTACCCTATGAGACAGGTAAAAAAATGGTTTGTTTCTTGTCTGAGAATTGTCTTTTCGCTAAATAATTTGCTTATCTTCATACCCCTCTAAAGTTTTCCGATACTGTGAATGCAGTTTAGTACCACCTTGAATTCATTTAGAAAGATACTTCAAAGTTCTTCTTAACTACGCAGAAATTATAGTTAAGATATTCCCAATATTTTTTCACAGTAATTAATGGAAGTAAAAGAATAAAACTATCATTTTCACTACACCCTGGAGATAAATAGAATTTGTTGTTAATACCGGTGATAAAATCTTCATTGCAACAAAACATAATCGATGATTAAATTTAAAATTATCACATACGTACCTAATCCATTATTTAAGTCAAATATAAAAGAAAATTTATCTACGTAATATCTAAGTTCAGTAATAAAACGTATGAAAATAATCCACACGATATTTAAATAATTTAAAACAAGAAATGATTAAATATGATGGTTAAAGGAATTACGTTATAATGCCAGAAAAAATGTTATTTTTACATATTTATGTGATAAATTGATAAATTTAATCACCTGCTGTTAACCGTTGAAAAGAGGGGCATTAAATGATCGAAAACGATGGAAGGGGTGGATTTGGAACTTTTTAAAGACGAAAGTATTTTTCGATGTGATATGAAGCATATTTATACCAATTTATTTTAGAATTGGATGATAATTTAGAAGATACACTTTACTAGCTTTGAATTTTGCAATATGGATCCCTCTATCCATCCCAGGTCCAACTGCTTCATAAATTCGAGGATAGACGACAGATAACTTAGGCTATTATTATGTAAAGGATACTTTAAAGTTTTGATGCTTAACCATACAGGAAAACACTATATTCAAATCCCTAATGAATATAACAAACTAACAGATAATTCTTAATGCTTTGTTCTCCAAAACATTTCAGATAATAAGTCGCAAATTCATCATTCACAGGAAGCTGTTCAGAAAAGTTGGATGTTAACCTCTTCTATTCGAGAGCAGAAGTTTCAAAGCGATAGGAGTTTAATACTGGGCATAAATAGTTAATGGTATGTAAATAACATCTACGGAGGGTCATTTAGTATGAGACGAACGCAGTTTTCAGAGGAGATAAAGTAAGAGTAACCTCTTGCGAACCTACAGTGTTGGACTATTTTAATAAATTAAGAGGTTTGTTTAAGGAGAAAGGAATTATAGCTGAAATAAATATATATGTCACTCCACATAGAAACTTCTATCTATCTATCTTATCTCTCTATAGATATGTAATGACAGAACATAACGTGAGTTCAATCATTAAATCGAAAATAAATTTTTTCTGTTCGGGAGATTAAAATCATTCATAATCAAAACATAACCCGTGAACACATAAATCACCCTGTGACTACGTACATCTATTACTATATACATATATATATATATTATATACATATATATATATATATATACATATATACATATATATATATATATATATATATATATATATATATATATATATATATATATATATATATATATATATATATATATACATATATATACATATATATATATATATATATATATATATATATATATATATATATATATATATATATATATATATATATATATATATATATACATATGTATATATATACATATATATATATATATATATATATATATATATATATACATATGTATATATACATATCACATATATATGTATATATATTTATATATATATATATATATATATATATATATTATATATATATATATCATATACATATATAGTATATATATATATATAGTATATTATATATATAATATATATATATATATATATATATATATATATATATATATATATATATATATAATATATATATATATATATATATATATATATATATATATATATATATATATATATATATATATATATATATATATATATATATATATATATATATATATATATATATATATTAGGGCTGAACTATAATAGGAATTTAATATCGCGATATATCCCCAAACTGATATTAATATAATTTATATATCGCGATACTACTTTAAAGTAGGAGGATATATTACTATTTCTGATATTACTATTTTTGAATAACCTTAGCTTTCTTTTTTTCGAAACCTTTTTTTTCTTGGTAATTATAATTTTTAGAATTACAATTTGATATTCAAAATTATTATTTGGGAAAGTTAAAACAATTTTTAAGAATAATTCCTTTTAACACATAATATATATACTGTTCAGAAGTAATTTATTCAGATACTGAGCATAATTACTTATTCAAATTGGAAACCAATACTGCTAATTTACCTTGCTTATTTATATCAAATTATATTTCTTCCAAATCGAAATTAAACTCCTTTCACTGGTCAACTGATCTTCGGTATCGGATTTGGATTTCGTTCCCAGTAAAGATGTTTATAGCCGTTCGGAATCAGCTTTAAGTAGTAGGTGTCGGTCAATAGCGTTCGTAGAGCAAAAATAGTAGACCGCAGCGATCCAAACCAAAACGGTTTCATTGGTCAAATATCATGCAAGCGGAAGCATAATATAACTTACAACTTTCAGAGATCAGAACTGATAAGTTATAAACTAAACATATGACCCGGCTTGTTCAAAATATCAGTCATATGCATTAATGATCAGATAACTTTTCTGATCACTATGCTTCAAATATTTATAAAATCTATTGTGCTGTTAAACAGAAAACACCACAAACAGATATGATAAGCAACACTTCGCTACATTTAAATTTTTTGTAATTCTAGTCTCTAAATATCATCTGGGAGAAACGAAATAATAGTATGTCTCAAAAATTTGAATTTCAAAAGAAAAGGAGTTATTTTTGATAATTTTCTTTAAACTTTTCTTTTTAAGGAACTCTTCGTACACAATCTGAAAAATTTACTTTCTTAAATTTGATGCAGATATTTTTTTAATTTATCAGAATAAAATTTCAATGATGCATTAAAATGCAGTAAAACAAAATTTGAAATTAATAATAAATTACGTATTAAATTATTTTAAAGAAATGAGTTTCTTAAAAATATATCATTATTTTTAAATATAAAATGACAGTACTTATTTACAATTTAGAATCCGATATTTTATAGAATGGTGATATTTCAATTAGCTCTATAAATTAGCTATAAATAGCTCTATAAAAAATGCACACAGATCTAAATTGAAAATCAATATATCTTCACTGATTATTTTGTCATTATCATTCTCGGTAAACCAAAAAACTGCCAAACATTGTTTTATGTTGCATTTTTTGATATAATTTTATGATACTTTGGGCAATCAACACAATTCCGAGCATTAATTTCCCCCCCCGATAATTTTTCCCAAAACACCATACGCCTCCGATGTTAGTAGAAGTTAGGAAGAAGCCAGTGGCAAGCTATCGAAATATATTAATTCGTGCACGTATTACTGATTGCTGCAATAAAGCAGTCAATATCGATATTGCTGATAGATCCCGATATTATTTCACTAAACCAGTGCCAAATTCTAGCAGTGCAATTTCCGATTTTGACCCAAGTGCTTCGTTATCAGTATACTACTGGGATATACTTCCGAAGACCTGGACGGAGACTTGATAACCTTCAAGAGCAGATTTTCTGGCTTGTGTCTGTATCAAGTACGCCGGTAAATGCACGAAGAGGACGTCAAATGATTGCAATAACTAGAAAAAATATTATTTTATGAGGAATATTTAAGCTGTCGACGCTATCGAGTTCAAGAGAAAAACAGTATCGCCTGACGGGTATATATCGGCAGAGTATGATTTTAATATTGTTATCGTGATACTTAAAACATACCAATGTTTGACTATATATTTGATAAATGATCGAGCCCTAAAATACACACACATATATATGTGTAATATGGGCGAGACTCATCCAAAAGAACAACACATTTTATTTCTGGCGAGATGCATGAAATCCATACAACAGACAAGCACTTTTACAACGTCGTGCAGCACACAGATAGTGTGAGCCTACACATACACATTTCAAGTAGGGATTTCTTATGTAAAAAGACTACAAATAATCCCTAAGCACAATTGATCACGTGATAAAAATACCCATGTTTAAAGAGAACGTGCTAACTATTGGCTAAAGTAGTACAGACAGAGGCTGAATTATGTCTATAGCATGTCTGGAGGGAAAAACAGAATTACCTTGCAAACTCCCAAGTACTTTATGAATAAAAGTTATTAAATTAATATTAAAATATGTAAATAAGGAATTTTAATATAACATATATATACATATGTGTGCATATATGTATATATATATGTATATATATGTATATGTATGTGAATATATATATATATATATATATATATATATATATATATATATATATATATATATATATATATATATATATATATATATATATATATATATATATATATATATATATATATATATATATATATATATATATATATATATATATATATATATATATATATATATATATATATATATATATATATATATATATATATATATATATATATATATATACACTCTTAGAAACAAAAATGATGATGCATCGAGATGTATTCAAATTGGATATTAATTGATATGAATAGAGGTTTCAACGGAAACTGCAAAATTTTAACGCTTGATGGCCAATGAAAGAACATGTGTTTTTGCAGAGCATCTTGCATGCGTATCTGGCAGTATATTTAAGAGGAGAAATTCCGATTCTGAGTCATGAATTCTTTGCGTATTCCATTCAGTGTACTCAGGTAAACAGTAACTATGCCTCGCATACAGGTGAGCGAAAGATATGCATAGATGTGAGCATTTGAGAGAGGGCATGTAGTTGGGCTAAAAAAAAAACGGTTAATGTAATTGGCGAATAGATCAACATTTGGGAAGGATCGATGCCATTGTTAGACGATGTTGTCAGGAACCATGGCCAAACATAGCATCAAAAAGGCAGTGGCCGGCCTAGAGAAACGACAGAACGTGAGGACCGAGCAATCGTCCCAAGATGCATCATTGTCATCTATTGTACGTGCAACTAGTGCTTCAGTGACCGCCAGGACCATTCCTAAGCGGCTCACAGAAAGTGGGTCTGAGATCACGTGCCCCTTGGGCCGAATACCATTCACCTCCGTACAACGACAAGCCAGTTTTCAGTGATGTCGGGCTCATTCGTAACTGTAAAATCACTGAATAATCTTCAGTGATGAGTCTCGCTGAGTCCCGATGACCATCGAAGATGTGTCTGGACAAGCCGCGGAGATCAATGGGATACCAACCTGACTGTCTTCCTGCATGTAGGCTGAAAACTAGGAGTGAATGTCTGGGGTACCAATTCATTTTATAGTAGGATTTGGTTGTATTGGTTTTCATCCGTGGCACCCTTACAGAACAGTAGTACATCGACGAAGTTCTACAACCAGTTGTGTTGCCCTTCATGTCACATCATCATGGGTTTGCATTTTAGCAAGATAATGCCCAACTCTACACTACACGTGTTTTTACTGCTTGTCTTCGTGTTTACCGAAAGCTACCTTGGTCATCAAGTTTGCCGGATCTCTCTCCTATTGAGCACGTTTGGAGCATTATGGGCAGGGCTCTCTGACCAGATTCGGATTTTGACGATCTAGCGAGCAAGGTAGATCGAATTTGGTATATCTTTCAGAAGGACATCCGCCACCTATATCAATCAGTTCCAAGCCGAGTAACTGCTTGTATAAGAGCCAGAGGTTAACAAACGAGTTATTGAATTTTTCCCGTTTTGAAGCTCTATCACTTGAATAAATCATCCAATTTTTCTCAAATTGTAAACATTTGTTTTTTTGTACATGTACACCACATGTATTGATTTTCGTCTCATTCGGAAGACTCCTTATTGGTGCGTCTTTTTTTTTTTGTCTAAGAGTGTATATAATGCTAGAATATTTCTTTTTGTACGTCTATATAAAATGCTGCGTCTTGGAGAATACTTTCTTCTAGACCTTTTTCTTACTCGTACATAATTTTGGTTTATTAGCTATACGCGTAGCAAGTCTGAAAATGAAACTACTAGTTTGCGGAAAGATTTTTTTTGATCATGACTGTCAGAGTTTGATTACTACTTTTCCTTGTGAATACACCTAATGTTTAATTAGATTAGAAAGTTACACCATGAACAAATATTCTATATCTGTATCGAGTTCTACTATGTTAAGCATTTTCGAATTGTGGCATGTATAAACACACACACACACACACACACACACATATATATATATATATAACACACACATATATATATATATATATATAATTATAAGTTTTTATACGAAGGAATACCTTTGTAAAACAAAGAATCCGCTTTATTTTATATTTTAGAAAAAGTGTAACATTAGAAAAGCCACAATCATTAATTTCTGCAAGTAAAAAGTTTATCTACATTATATAAAATTACACTGATAATTTTATCTCCTAATAATATCCATTGAAAGCCGACCTACGCGTTACATTTAACTATATCATGTACATGTTAATTTAATAAGAAAAACTGTGCGCTATCTGTTTATCACAACTTTATTATATATTAAATTATGACTACGCTGTCAAGCTCATTATTTAGCAAATACGTTCAAAAATATAAATTGAACTCTAACTATTATGATTAATAATATTGAAACTTCCCATTATACCAGCAATATAATAGATAGGGAAGTATTATTTTGAGTACCTTATCTGATTATAGCAGAGAATGGTCTTTTATACTGCAACACTATCATCCAATATCTACGCAAGGAATTTCGGTGGATTCCCATTTTCTCTTACCAGACAAAGACAAAATTTTCATTGATATTTAGATTCACCATCTGAATAGATTTCTGTGGTTTGAAAGCTAAGTATCTTTCTAAGATAGATGTTTTCCTGATATGATTTCTTATAAAGTATCGGGTTTTGGAATACGTGAAAATACTTAAAGGGTGGATTAATGTTCTTTAATAGTAGATTTATTCTTAAATGATTCATTGCCATATTACTATTTAATTATCTAGAACACCCGTTAGCAGAACATGTTTCTAATTGTAAAGGATATTGCAATATATATAGTTGGTTGGGAACAATGCTTCCTAATTTTTACTTATCCGAAGGTTAATGAAACCGGATCCCATTGCTTAAAGCCGATTCTGGTCGGCTGCGAATATTCATGTCAGTACCAGTATTCGAAATCATTGTTGTTGTTATTGTTGTTGACTTATGCCACTTGGTGAAACCAAGCACGATTGAGCTGGAGGATACTCTTTTTAAGGCAAAGGGACCTTTTGTTTATAATGAACATCACAAGGGTGAAAGTATGACTTATGCTCAAGTGGGTCCTAGTAATTTTGAAGCAGGGACCAAGCAGAAGACCCTTAGACGGCATGTCACCCCCAGCGGTATTAATTGAGAACTTGGAGGACATAGTGAAGACAAGCATAATTTACGTGCCCCAGTCATCTTTAACGAACACGGCGGATCTCAGACCGGCTCGGGTTCTAAACCCGTAACCTCTCAGTTATGAGATCGTTGCCTTTACCGTCTGAGCTACCGTGGCTCATTTTTTTTATAAAGAAGCCTGCAGGCTCTTCTATTAAGGCCAAGGGGTGCGCCTTTCGTTTTAATGAGTAATATTAAGGAGAAAGAATGACTTTACTCAAGTAGGTTCTCGTAAGTTTGAAGCAGGGACCTAGCAGAAGACCCATAGACTCGGCCTGCCACCTTTAGAGGTATTAATTGAGAACTAGGAGGACATCGTGACCATGAACCTATTTTACGTGGCCCAGTCACCTTTAACGAACATGGCTGATTTTAGGCCGGCTCGGGTTCCGAAACCGCAACCTCTCAGTTACGAGATAGTTGTCTTTGCCGACTGAGCTACCACTGCTCCCATTCGAACCCATGACACCCGGTACTGAAGAGCAGCGACATACCTATTCGACCATCATTCGGCAATATATATGTATATTAGAGTAAAAAGAATAATTAAAAAAGCTGAAATTTTGATTTTATAAACAGCAACATTTAATTTAAAATATATGTTTTCCTTAAACCATGTCTGTTTACCCTTAATTAATGATTATGTATTTTCAAGGTGGTTAATTGCCAATTTGCTTTATCTCGCAATAAATAATTTACAAAAGTCCCCTTTATACTATAATAAATTAGAATTAATAATCCTTTAATTACTCTGTAATTAAATCATAGTTAAACACCGATAGTTTATGAAATATGGAAACAGATTTTAAAATGTTATAGATTATCGTGGATAACACGTAGATGCCCCGTTTTTAGGACATATGAAAATACAAGAAGGGAAGGACTAATTTAATCATCAATTATTATTTTAAAATATAAATCATGACATCTTTCCATTTGCTTCAGAAGTATAATTGCTGAGGTTTGGTATTTTGAAATAAAAATATTCTTGAAGAAAACAAAATATTTTGAAAAGTGAAGAAAAGGTTATTTTAAATTTGAAAAGAAGAAAAAGGACATAATGGTCTTGAACGTCTAAGGAATACTCATAGATGGTCAAAATGTTTATATTTGAACTGCTTTTTATATTTCAAGCTGATGGTACTTGAATATTAGTGAAATGGCTCAAATAATGAGCAGTTATACAATTATCAATGGTCACAAGCTTTCTAAAATTGTAAGGCATATGCAGTTTAAGAATGTGTTATTTATAAATAAAACTAACGGAAAAAAGCAATGATAGTTGTGTGAGGTGCGTAAACACATTATAATGCTATTAATCACATGATTGAAGATTAACTCTAATTTAATATAGAATAACGGGAACTGTAGTATGGTAGTTGCAAATTCGATTTAGCTGTTACAGTCTAGTAAAATGAATTTGCAACTATGTGCTATTAGCCAATGTACATAAGCACGCGAATAAGGCAAACCATTTACAATAAGCAAATTCATATTTTACCTGGCAGAACTCTCTGCCAATAGTTCTATTGAGTTTCACTATTAGCTGCTACAGTCAGTGAAAGGGAATTTGTAACAACCACAAAAAGGCATGGTACTTAGTAGTAGGTTAGTCAATGTGTATAAGCACACAAATAGTTTGAAACCAATTACGATAAGGAAATTCAGATTTTACTTTGCCGAAACGTCTGCCAACTGTTGTACTATTCTTACTATATTTATGAAAATCATGTATTTTCATTTTACATATTTTTCAAAGTTCTTCTGCGCAGATTTAAACTTCATGAAACTAAAAGTTTTGGAGTGACCAAGTTCATACATTATCTGAAATAATTTTTTTTACACTTTTATATTTCAGATTTACAACTTAGAAAAAATTACTATCATTTCACTGAATACTATCGAATTCCCTTTGAAATGAAATTCTCAATTTTATTTTGCCGATTTCATCTTGTTACTATTTCTTATATTTTGTTCTTTTCTCTAAACTGTCAATTTTTACCTGAAAGGGAAAATCTTGGGGGTGGCCCAATTCATTTATTATCCAAGTAATGTAATATAACCAATACATTTTATACAAAGGTTTACGCCTTAATTTATCAATGTTGTAACTTACAGCATATCATCCTTTTTCATGAAAAATATTTTTTGATTTCTCAACACATATAAAGCTCTGTTTATTTTGCAATATATAATTTAATAAGTATTGAACAAAGCTATATCTTTATACTGTATGTTTAGTTTTGTTATTTCAAATATTACGAGGCTGTGTGAAAACTTATCTACATTTTACATAGTGCAATATATTTACGTGAAGACATGGTTTCACAGTGAACATAATTTTTCTATATAATCTCTCTCCTTATCAATTATCCTTGATACCGTGCAATAACATATGCGTTACCTCTCTTGGGCTATAATATGTTATTACAAGGCCATGAGTGGGTTGTGTAGTGGATTTGACTTATTAACCCATAAAAATAGTGCAAAGTCCATTAACTAATTAAAACCACGTCATCATATATGGCAAAAATATAATATATACGTGTTTAAAGAAAACAGAAAATATTTATATAACAAGAATAAATACGTAAGTGAAAAAGTTAAATAATAAACATGAATAACAAATAAATCAAGAAAGGTTTAACAGACGAGGCTCTTCTTTACATAACATAATGTAACCTAAAAAACAGTAACACAAAGTACCTTAGGTATACACATAGGTATGATGTTAAGTATTAATCAGATCCTTGAGCTCCATTTGGGAATAATCCTAGATGTATCCGTAATTAGTTCAAGCATTTCATATTGCTTAATCAGTGACGAGTTGAAGCTAACTATTTCATCGGAACTTTGTGCAAGGGAGAGGCGAAAAGAATAATAAAAAAACAAAAAACAGATTTCGTTCTTGCCTTTCTTTATACTATTTCCACCAGGGCTTCGAACCGGAACTGAACCGAAAACCGAAAACCGGAAAAAACCGTTATTTTGGTCGGAACGAAAACCGGAACTGAACCGAAAAAAATATCGGTTTATTTCGGTTCGATATATCTTTCAGTCATTTTGTTACTGTTACCAACTTATCAATATTTTCTAATTTAATGTCAACTTTATAATTATCATTACATGTATACTGCTTCTCGATTTCCTATTTTGATATTTGTTGAAAGAGCGTTTTCAGGTTTGAAATTTATTCTCCGAGACAACAGAAGTAATCTCAGTGAAACCACGTTAGAAGATATATTAATAATTAGAGGCAATTTTCATATGTTAAATAAATAATATATTTTTTACATAATTATTGCAAGGCCAAGTGCACGATGTGAGAGTCAAACGACGAATGTGGGTAATCATGAACCTAGTTGTCAAATGCGATTTTGATAATGGATAACAATGCCAATGCTCGCCGCTCTTATCGTACCTGCTGTTTGTATCAATTCACATAGTGTACCAATTAAAAAAGAATAAAATCTTCTAAATTTTGATAGAATTACATTTTTAGTACAAATAAGAATATACATAAAATGAAATTATTCATTTGGAACTGAACCGAAAACCGTTATTTTTGGCGGAGCGAAAACCGGAACTGAACCGATATTAATTTTTTAGTTGAACCGGAACGAAAACCGGAACAAAAAAAATTACGGTTCGAAGCCCTGATTTCCACCAGTCCTCCAGCCAGATAAGTCCCGCATGATACTGTATGATACCGTATGATACCATACATGATACTGTACCATGAACCCGCATGATAGCCCCGTGCTGATACAATATAATTTGCATATCTAACAACTTCCAGGTAAACGGTTATTGGTTGCTCTTGAAGCCACTTGTGCACCAGATTTTACACATCTAAAATAGTTACATGGCAGTCTGAATGCAATGGATTTTTACGATTTCTTTTCCTGATGAATTTCTCTTGTCGTATTGAACATTTTCCAACAGATTTATCTCCACTTGTGCACCGGATTTTGCACATCTAAATAAGTTACATGTCAAATGCAACGGATTAAGTTAACGATTTCTTTTCCAAATGAATTTCTCTTGTCGTACTTTCAACACATTTATTGTAGTTCGAAATACTGTATAATAAGCCATTTCATAAATTGAAAATATTTTGCTATCATATGAGAAATTTGCGTATTCTGCAGGGGATAAAAGTATCATAATGTGAATCCACTGTTTTTTCAATCCCTTCAGATTGACGTGTAATAAAGCCTTAACTATGAAGCAAATCGTTAACCTCATGCATGTTCTACCACTTTAAATTTATCGATAATCAAAAAATTTTTAAGTAATAGCACACTTTAGAATTTCACCTCAGAATAACATCCAATATGAAAATACTGCGATTATAGGAGAATTTCTACATATTTGACAGCTTCCAACCAGATAAATCGAATCACTGCTTATTGTTTCTCTTTGGTGCAAACTTCTAATGGAGTGGCAATGCGTGGAACAGAGGGATGAAAAATTGAAAAATCGAGGATCAAACATTCATAGAAATACCATAGCCGTACAACAATAAATAAGGTAGGATAGAAAGCACAGTACAAGAAGAATTATTGGGGAAGTGTAGATGGATTTTGATTCACCTACACATGTCTACATATGTGAAACCTATACACCATACAAAGATATGAATTTCACATACTTAGAAGATAACTTAAAAAATATATATTAGAAACTAAATTTTTTAAAAATCTAATTGAAGTTAAAGATATTGTTATTTTGTGCATTGAAACTAATCATTGTCGTTCAGATAATAATTCTCATGAAAAGAAAAGTCGGAATTTTTTGTATTCGTTCATATTAAAGATCAAGCCTTCAGCATTCGGAAACAATTTTTTTTGCAGTCATTAGAAAATGAGATGCACCTTTTTATTCACCAATTGCTAAAAATATCGGAAGTACAGAACTTTAGAGCAAAAAGATAGTAAATAGCATATATGTTTTAAGTAAAGAAATAAATTACTGTGGTATAGTGCTGATTGCTTACCAAATTATAAAATACATCTTTCCTTATTATCTAATTAAAGCTTTAAGTTGGATTTATCAAAAACTGTGATTTTGCTAAGCCCTAGCTATCATAACTGTTATAATAATCTACAGAACTTAATCTTTCTGTATGTTTTGAATGATTTTATTTGTTATTTTAACCAAAAGTTTATAAATATTTTCAGTTGGAGATCACTTAAAGGCATTTATATTAGAAACTTTATATTTTTCTTGAATTTTTGTTCTTAAGTATTCTATTGGCTATAACTCATTTGTACTTCAAAATATTTTCATTCATTCAGGGCAATGTTTTTATAATGAATATATGTCTATATTTATCCAAGAAAATAGGGATAGAATTTACAATTTATTTTAGTTAAGGGTTTTGACGTATAATCAAAACTTTCTTTTTTTAAATTTTTACTAATTTTAACAAAACTGCCATGTATGTAGTTTAAGATTTTTGAATGCCCTATAACATAAAAGGTCAATAACTTTAACAAAATATCCATAAAGTCTATCTCATTTATAAATTTAAACTCTGAATATTCGGAACTTAAAATTTTAAAATATGTAAGATTTTAAGATAAAAAATAAAACATTATACGGAATTGAAAATTGAAAAAAAAAGGAATATTCATGCTATAAAATAAAACATATTCCAATGACTTAATATATAATTCAGAGTCAAAAATACAAAAGATATTTAAATTGATTAAAAATTTAGTTTGCAACATAATTAATAAACTTAAATATAAAGTTTCACGGTTTAATCTGTCAACGTTACAATTGAAAAAAGTTTATAGTTCCAGGGAATACCATTAATAAATTTATTTCGAAACGGAATTCTCCTATTTAGCGCTCTCGAAGAAAGTTCATTCTTGAAAAATAATATTTTTATTCTCGAAACTAAATACGTAAAAGAATATTAAGTCCAATCTATCCAGTTACTATTTTTTCTAATTAATCCTCTTCTCTAAAGTATAATCGTTTCCCTTTGCATATTTTTTATTTCTCTGGATAATAATGTTTTAAATCCAATGCAAGATCATCAGAGGGTCTTAATATTTTTTAATCAGATGAATTCGATTACTTTCTCCTTAAGGGTTTTTTCCCTGCTGATAAGGAGAAACGAGAGATAAAAAAAAGAATTTTTTTTCTCTATCTTGAATAATCCTTCCTTATATTTTAATTTGGAAGAAGAAACTTAAGAGGTATGTATTCCGTTATTATGATAGAACATTAAATACAACTAACCGTGTCTAACGGGTTTGAAAAGAAATTTGTAGTACAGAAATAGAGATATTTAATGTTATAGAAAGAGACTAACTTTTATTTCAAAGTATTTATAAAACAATTAAAGCTTTTATAAAATAATTAAAAGACAGATAAAATAGAAATAGTCTCTCCTATCTTTAGTAATCCTCTCTTACATTTTAATGAAAAAAAAACTTAAGAGGTTTGTATTCCGTTATTACAATAAAGCATTAAATACAATTAACAGTGTAAAATGAGTTCGAAAGGGCATATATGTAATATAAACATATAGATATTTGTTATAATTGAAAACCACTAACTTTTATTTTAAAGTATTTAAAATAATCAAAGTATTTATAAAATAATTAAAAGAGAGATAAAATAGAAAAAAATAGTGAGTCTGATATTTTATTTAGTTTAGTTTGTTATAAAGTTCGTTGAGTTTGTTATAGGAAGTAAGAGATTTTTTAAAAACTTTAAAAATATATTAAAAGTGATATCACTACAAATCTAGTTCATTATAATTTTTTTTAAATTGAACCTTAATTATTTTAATATAAGAAATATATTTTTTAAAGCATAGTAAAGGCTAATATTTTTAAGTTTTCAATTTCTTAACCTTTCATTCTTAAAACTTCCATTTTAAAATATTAGATACCTCTAAAGTTCTGGTATACAGAATAAAACATATTTTACTTTAGTTTGAAATAAAAATGTTGTTATTAATATACATATTTCATACGTTATCTTGCAGGTAAATGAATCTCAATTTTTGCTTCATTTTGTAAGCAATTTTTAGATTATTTTAAAAAATATAGTACTTGAAATGATAAAACTAAATATCTGTTTTTATAGCTAGACTGTTGTAAAGAATTTGTAAAAAAATCATTCTAAAAGATTTTTTTTTCATAAATTGGAAAATAGCTCTTATGTTGAAGATTTAATGAAGATTTAAAGTTTAAGGTTGTATGTTTCCTTGGTATTATGCCCCTTTAAGAAGACATAAATGAAAGGAGTCCTTTCAAAACTAAAAATACGCTGGTCTAATGAACATTTTTCGACTTGAAAGTTTTTATCAACATAATGGGGCATAGTTCCTTTCAAATTGTTAAAAAGTTATTGTTGAAACGTCTTTATTAAAATAGGGTATGTTTGAATCAATATAAAATAAATAGTTCTGATATGATTAGAATTCCATTTTTTAAGTCAACAATAAGGGTTTAACGTCTTTAAATGATATTCAGTTTTGTTATAAGATACAAAGCATTTAAAAAATACAAAATATATACATCAAGAGAAAAAAGAGAAGTTTAATTACCCGCAAACTAACTTTTTTAAATTTACAAATGAGAAACTAAATTTGTATCTGAAATAGAATTTAATCAACCTTCTTACTCTTTGGGCCTCAAATATATTATTACGAGCAATATATTTTATTTTGTAGCCTTGCATGTATTTAAAATTTGAATTTTTAAACAGTTTTAATTTTATTAAATATTAAAATATTAAAAATCTTTACATTTTAAATTTACAATATAAAATAGATATGTTACTTCAAATGGATATAAAGTTTCTAATTATATTTAATATATACGATATGCATATTCTAATTTAATACATATTTCATAAGTAATCTTGCAGGTAAGTGAATTTTATGTTTTTTCATTTGGTGTGTATTTTGTATGTTATTTTTTAAATATACTACTTGAAACGATACAACTAAGTACATTTTTTAAAGCTAGAACAATGTTCAAGAATATTCAAAACCGTTCTAGAATTTATTTCAGAACATTTATTGCAAAACATTTTTTTTATAATGAAGAAAAAATGATAAAACTGATGATTTTTAGCCTCGAAAGGGAGTATGATAGTTTAAGAGTTATTTCCTTCAAAATTAAGACGCAAAGGAAATAACTCTCTTATCAAGATAGGTATATTTGTTGTTACATACTAAAGTATTTTTGAAGTCAATGTATGTTGTAATTAAATCAATAATAATGTAACAGAAAATTACTATTTTTTAGGTATACTAAAAGTTTATTTACTTACAAACAACGAGGACAGTCGAACGAAAATAAATAATAAAGTATGAAGTTATTTTATGTATAAAGCTTATTTAAATACTATTTCTTTCAAATATATAATATAAATGAGACACAATACCTCTCGTGTCTTAAAAATCTTTATTATAGCATGCTTCTTTTTAGTTAATTTAAAATATAATTTTCTGCTCCTTTTAAAATGAATCTTTTACAAGTTTTTAATAACACTTGAAAATATTATTTAGTTTTGTCACTTAAACTAATATATTTTTCAAAGTAGCATAAAAATGTAAATCAAAGGAAAAAAGTAAAATTCACTTACCCGCAAGATAACTTTCGAAATATATATATTAAAAGTAAATTTTTATGTTGAATTGAAGTAAAATATCTGCCTTTTTCTTCAAGCCTAAAATTTTAATCTATCTCACATTTTGAAACTGAAAAAGAACTAAAACTGTTAAAAAACTGAAAATAAAAAAAATCAAGCTATAAAACAAAATTTATCGCTCATATTGATGTAATTGAGGTTCACAGTATTAAAAAATTAGATACTTTTGGTAAAAAAAATTACTTTCTAAATTATTTAAAAGTTGTATTGTGGGTAAGAGCATTTTTATTTTTTGTTTACTATGAAAATTTTATACTTTATAAAAATACATTGCTTTATAAAACAAAACTATATATTTTTCTAGAAAGTTAGAACATTATTAATGTTAAAAAAATTATCCATTTTAGTAGACCATTTTACTTTATATTTAATCAATAATAGGCTGTTATAATGAAACCTTTTTAACATGAAAGGTATATCCACTTAAATAAATATCTGATTTATAAAAGATAGATATTTATTATTATTGAAATCAACGTGCTTTATTTCAATGCAATCATAAAAAATTTTAACGACAAAATGAAGAATTTTTTTTTCTTGGTTAAGACAAAAAGTTATTTACCTTTAAAAATTGAATAAAAGACGAAGAAAAATAAATGGTAAGTAAAAGTAATTAACGTATTTTGTGCGAAAATTAAAGTTAATTAAAGATTCATTTGCTTCAAATGTAAGTTAAGAAAAAAGATTTTAACAATTTTCTTTAAATTTTCAAAATTTTAATAATGACTAGAAGGAAGGAAAATTCGTAATTAATTTCCTTTTCTAGATTTAATAAATATAAATGCCATCACTAGGAAGTATTTTTCTAATTGAAGAATTGCAATACTATGTAATAAAAATGGATGAATCAATAAGACCTCATATATATCCATATCTGTATAATTCACACAATAAAATCATGGCTAAAAAACGAACTTCAGGAAAAATAAAAGATCAATTGAACAATCATTAATCCTTTAAGTGTGTTGGAAAACTTTAGACTTGAATAATTCAAGATAAAAAAAATATTTATCATGTATAACTCATTACTATTATTTGTTTCATAAAAATAGCTTTAAGATGAAATATTTCCAAGATATTAAATACGGAAGTAAAAGAAAATGCTATTCCAGACGTTTTTAATGTCTATCATGTAAAAAAGACAGTTTAAGTTTTTATTGGTACATATAACTTTTTTAATGGAAATTTTTCTTTACAACAATGTGTTTTCAGTTTCTCATGAAATAAGAAGTTCTGTATGTTTTAGAATAGAACTTTTACTTTTTCTTTCACGAAATACTAACTTTATAAAAAAAAATTAGGCATTTCAATAAATACATTTCAAAAGTATAAAGTAGTTTCAGAAATAAAAAACGTAATGTGAGCGTCGTGAAACTTTCATAAAATATACTATTTTTTCTATTTTTAATTGTCTAATGCGTCATCAGAACTGTTGTTTTCCCTGTCCTTTAAAGGCTGTAAACAATTTTCGTTACATTAGCGTGTTTTTGATTAGCATAAAGTTAGTTAAAAGATCTGCTAGTTTTAGAATGAAATGTTTACTAATTTATTAAAATTTCTTTATTTTTATAAAAAATTAGTTTGGCATTTTAATAATGACATTTAAGAACTATAAAATATATATACAAATAAAAAAATATGATGTGGACATCATATGACTTCTTTATACACCTATAAAAGTATAAATATTTTTCTATTTTGATTGTATAAAGCGTCATCAGAGCTATTTGCACATTCTTTTAAAAGTTGAAAGTCTGTTTCGTTACAACAGCATGTATTGAATTCCTCATGAAATAAAAAGCTCTTTTTGCTCTAGAATAGTATACTTACTAATTATTTAGCAAAACCCTAACTTTATAAATAATTTAGTTTGGAATTTTAGTAATTTCATTTAAAAAAGAAATATAAGCACAAATAAAAAAATCTGGACACGATATGACTTCTTTGTACACCTATAAAAATTCACACATTTTTCTATTTTTATTGTATGATGCGTCATGAGAAATATTATTTGCACGCTAATTTAAAGGTTGAAAACAAGTTTCGTTTCCTAAGGTCATGCTATGCTATTGTCTGATTACAGCTCATGTAACAACATCTGTTGACAAACTGGAGCGTTAATATAATTTACATTTAGAAATTTTCGTTATATAGATATTCTTTATTATAAACCGGAATTTTTCACTCTCACGTTATTTCCTAATTCGAGTAAATCGTGAACAATAGAAAGTGATAATGCAATATACATTCACAATTATTCTTTGCTAATAATACATTTTTAGTTTTGTATATAATTGCTTCTTTAAAAAATTTTTAAAAGTATTTTCTAGCTAACTGTGAAGTAAAACTGTGAATGGACTAATTTATTCGGTACCTTTTAACGATTATAAATTCTACGTTATTTTCAATCTTGTAAAGATTAAAACAGAATTCGATTAGAAAAAGATAGTTTTGTGGTCCTTACCAATGCCACTGGGACGATCCAAGAATGTTAGCCAGAGGACACACGAATTAAGGCGTATGGTTTGTCTTTCGTTTCATGAGAAACGCTAGGGTGAAAGAACTTCTTAGATCAGGTGAGTTCTCGTAATTAAGAAGCAGAGACCAAGTAGAAAACTCTTAGACATTGCCTGCCAACCTCGTAGGTGTCATTTGAGAATATGGAGGACTTTATGAGCATGAACATATATTACATGGCCCAGTCACCATTAACGACCACGGTGGAACCAAAATTCCCAAAATTCTCAGGTGACAATGAATTAACTACAGTGGACTCTGCTTATTGTGATCGAGGTTAATGTTATCAATCGCTTATTGTTATCGAAACCACTTGGTCTCGATTTTGTCTATTGATTTGTATGTTAAATTTATCACTTTATGGGATCGTTTCATCGGTTAATGTCATCAGTTTTTGAATTTCATTTTTACTGGCAAAGGAATATTCACAATGTATTCAGAAGGAACCCATTTTTTAATTTCCGAGAATTCTCGCTCTTCCACCTAGGGAAAAGGATAAAGAACAAAGGAGGGGGGTAGTTATAAGTTCCTGGAATATTTCAGAAATACGCACACACTTCTGGTGGTAAATAGTTGTCATATAAGCAGAAGGCAACAAATTCTATTCGGAACTGAGAAGGAGCGTATTCACATTTTATGCTTTGCTTACTTACATGCAGTTTGTCGATATGGAAGCCAGAAAGCGAAATGATTTAACATTGAAACTAAATATGAAAATTTTAAATCATTATGACAGGTTACCAAATATGAGTCCGCGCAATACTGCAGCGCAGTTAAACATTTCTCAGCTTCTGAATTGCATTGAAAGTGTTGAAACGTGGAGTACAACACCGCTCCAATGACTTTAAAAAGCATTATGATTAAGAACAATTTATCATTGAACTTCTTAGAAAGAATTGTAGACAGTCAACAATTGATCAATTATTTTTATTATTTAAACGGTTCTTATGTCTTAAAGGATAATATACAGTACATAAATATAAGGTGAGATTTTTCATTTTATTTTGAATTGTATTATGTGTGAATTATAGGGGGGGAATTTATCTAATTTTATATATCGTTTATTGTTATCAAAATAACGGTGTCCCAAACTGATCACATTAATCGGAGTCCACAGTGTTTCATAATGAACTATTTGTCATAATCAAACACTTATGAATCGATAAAAAATATGAATGCATTTGCATCTACAAGTATATTGATTAAGTCACCTGTAGCGTTTTCAAAATATGCTATTTTAGACTTTTCCAAGGTCATATATTTCTTTAGCGATTGACGAAATCGACTAGCATGATATGAATCTAGAACATAAACCTGTTCTTTGACCTTAAAATATATAAACATTCTCCAGATCATAAGCTTTGGAAAGTAATATATGAACGAAAACAACACATTTCTTTCAGATAAATGAAAAATTCGAGAAATAGGTGAAATATTTTACAGGTTTACCATAATATTTCAACTTATATGGCACTTCCTGAAAATAATTTGACAATTGTTGAGATATTTTACGGACAATGTTGAATCTAATCCTGTTTACTACCTCACACACATTTGGAAA
This sequence comes from Pardosa pseudoannulata, assembly GCA_032207245.1. Lineage (NCBI taxonomy): Eukaryota > Metazoa > Arthropoda > Arachnida > Araneae > Lycosidae > Pardosa > Pardosa pseudoannulata. The sequence goes on from CM063503.1 coordinate 64,849,945, forward strand.
GCTTTACTTTCTAAATCCAGTAAAAACGATATTTTAAAATTGTTTCTTTCTATATGCAGTTCGAATATCCTTAGGTGTTTTTCTTATCCTAATAAATGGCGTATATTTATGATTTTCTTTAAGGAAATCTAAATTTGGGAATTTTGTCATTGATAGTTAGCCATTTTCTATAAAATTGAAAACTGATGAATCACGCTTTCGGTTTTTCTAGCCAATTCAATTTCAGAAATACAAAAGCAATCACGTTTCTGAAATATCTTTATGTGGTAACGTTGAATGAATGATATTATTTTTAAATTTTGTTATTTCAAGTCAGAAGACGTTTTAGAGATAATACGCTTCAAACACCATTATATTTTTAAACAAACAGAATTTTATTGCAGATTAGAACTTTTATAGTATAAAATGTGTTATATGGGAGAAAGAATCTCTTTAAATTCTATGTAAATTTTTTTTCGTGAGAGTTTTATTTTCCTCTTCAAATATTCTTTATGAAATTCCTCTTCGAATTCAAAATCTGAATTGCAATTTTCTCTAATCTGCTTTTGATGAAACATTTTATTTTATGGTTCTCACATACATTAAGATAGAATAAAGAGAAATCTTTAAAATATTTCAGTTATTGTTTCGAATTTATCTTTACAACTGCATTTAAAAAATAAAAACTGCTTGAAATAATAGTTTTTACGCCTTTTTCCTATTTTAAAAGACAAAAGGAGAAATTTGAAATTATGTAGACTGACGATTATTCTATAACCTGCTTACTATTTTTAACCGATTCCTTAAGATTTTAAAGAAGTGATTGTTAGAAAATCATACATTTTTCAAAGCATTCAATATTTCAGACGTTATTTTTGCTAGTCTCATTGTACTAACAAATTTTTAAAATCCTAGATATGCAAATTTTCTTTGCTATAATAATAACTATTTACATCTTTCTTGATCTCTATTCAATGCTTTGAAAAATATTGAAATTTATATACTTTTTTACAGCTTTTCAGCATTGAATATAGTCTACTTGCAAATTATTTCATAGACGTAAATTTTTAAAATGCAGAAATGATGTACATTGCCTTTGCTCTAATGTAATTCTTTTGCTTCTTTTTTTTATTTTCTTTCGCTATTCTACTTGATTTTATGCATCTGCTCAGATTTACTCTCTTAACTGTTAAGTATTTCTTTATGGAAGAAGGTTTGGAAATTTAAATGCTATTTACACTATTTTTAATGAGATTTGATATACAGAATTGGTTTTCCTTGCCTTTGTTTAAATGAAAAAATTAATACGAAAGTACTTTCGATACTCCTATTGAAAGAACTACTTTTAATGCCAGTGGTATAAATAATACACTTTGCTTTTAAGGGAACAAAAGACCTTGATTCTGGGTTTTTAATTATTCAGCTATCAACTGTATTCTTTATAAGGGCATTATTAATGCTATTATAAAAATTAAGAGGATGCTGTATTTTACAAGAAAAGATTTTTGTTTCAATTTTATGTGGGTTCCTTTGTTGTCTACCGTTGGCATATAAAGTACTAAGCTAAGGATCTGAAATCAATACTTAACACCAGTCTATTGACTTATTTGTCTTGCAGTTTATTATCAAACATTTTATTTATTATTTGCTTTTGTTGCTTGAATGAGGAAGTAAGAAATATATAAAAGATATCTTCATCTATGTAGAATACTATAACCATAATGGTGATATAAACAAATAACAAGGAGAAATGTGAGTGGGAATGGAATTTCTTTACCCCTAAGGTAAAGAATGTTAAGTGAACTTTTTTCAATACTAAGTCTAATTAGACGGTGATATTAGATAGAGATAAGGCGATACACATAAAGACATACTTACCAATGACGATGTTCGAACATAAGGATTCTAGAACTGAAATTGTGAACACTACCAGTTTGCCCATCATCGTACAACTTTTTAGGATGGCAGGTATGATACTTTTAATAATTTCATTCACTGAGCAAAAGTTATTTATAGCGAGGAGGTAGTAAAAACAGTGAAGTTATAAAGCCGAATTTTTTCGAGTTTAGTTTTTATAGTTTGAGCTAAATCTAATGTATCCGGTTCAGAATACACAGTTTCAACCAATTGTGACCTACGATGCTAGTTTTAAGGTTATCCCAAATGACGACTTGTTTGAGAAACTGTTGTAGAGAAGAAATTCGATCAGTTATTCGATTTTTCCAAGCGAAACATGGAATTGTGACTGAAAGTCATCGGCGGCTGGTGGAGATTTATGGAGAGATTTTTGTTAGCATGTCCATTGTTTAAAGATTTGTAAGGTCTTAGCTTATTATTTCAAAGTCTTCTAAAAAGAAATCCTGTCCAAAGTCCGATAATCATTCTTGGGTTACAGACTTCATGGTTGTAATTCAAATGGTATACTCAGTTTGAAAGATTTCCTTTCATGGGACCCCCCCCCAAAAAAAAAAAAAAAAAAAATGAAAGTTACGACATAAAACGAGTGGTCTATAAGGATAAATCCAAGCCAAATGTGATTTTAGGTGTAATTACACCCGTTATTTAAATATTTGTCTACGCTTGTTGCACACACGTCTCACCTCAATTGTGCAAATCGGAAGTTTGTTTTAGAGAGATTGTTGTTTGCATGTCCATTGTTTAAAGATTTTGTAAGGGCCTAGCTTATATATTTAAAACTCTTCTGCGAAGAAATCCTGTCCAAAGTCCGATAATCATTCTTTGTTACAGATTTTATTCTTGTAATTCAAATGGTATAGTCAGTTTGAAAGATTTCCTTTCATGGGACCAAAAAAAATAAATAAAAATCATAACATAAAAAGCGTGGGCTAAAAGGATCAATCCATGTCAAATGTGTTTTTAGATGTAATTACTCCCATTACTTAAATATTTGTCTAGGTTTGTTGCACACACTTCTCACCTAAATTGTACAAATCCGAAGTTTATTTTGCATGTTTCATCACTTGTTTACAGCTGGAAGCAAAATAACATGTTTACCATAGACTTCATGCTATTTACGATAAACTTCAGTGCAACTGCATTATTCCCCCCTCCATAAAATACGATACGGATACATGTTTGAAGTGATGACACAAAAAACCCCAAAAGAGCTTTTTAAAGTAAAATTTTCCGAAGGAGTGCTACTAACTTTTTAACTGAGCTACGTTTATAATATAAATTGGGTGAAAATAACTATGAAATATATATAATATTGTCGGATAAGGAAATTATAAAAATGTGATGCTATACTACTAATTTACTTAATTCATTCCTTATTTTTAAGGGTACTATGTACCCTCAACAATAAGTAAGTTAAGTATTGAGTAAGTATTGAGTAAAATTATGTAAATATATGTTTTATAATTTTCTATGTAATTTGTATCAAAAATTGTTGCTCTAAGTGCGAAATATAATAGATATTTGTTTTAGCTTCGTGATTTTTGGATACATAACTGTATTCAAAAAGCTGAAATAAACAAATATGAATAAAATGACATGATATTTTTATATATATTCAAAACTGTCTGTCTTAGAAAATTAGAGATAGATTTTACAATAAATTGGACCTAATTTTTTCTATCTATAAAGGAATTCATATATCTTGGTAAATTTTCATGCATAAATTTACGTTTATTTTTTTACTTAAAAACCAATCATTTAATCCTAAATTCAATCCCCAATGTTATTTTGAATAATTTTAAGAATTTACTTTTCCCCAAAAATATGGAGATCAAATATTAAAAATTAAATTAAGAGAAAGGTTTTTAAAATTTTTCATGGGTTTAAAAATTAATTTTTTTAATAATCTATACAAGACCAATAATCATATCGCTACTATGCTATAATAATAATACCAATAATGTTACCAATAATAATATCATATTCGTTTTTCAAAGTCTGCATGTGTATTAATATCATTTTAGTATGTACCAGGTAATAAAATATCCTTAAGAAAAAATATCCAAAATTATCAAATCCTCTTAATAAATAACGAATTTATAACTTAACACATATTACAAAATATTAATCTTAAAAACAACAATGTAAAAGTCTTATGTTTTTATATATTCTGTTTGCATCTAAATTCTAAGCTTGCAATATTCAATGCCATATGAAATACTGAAGCCTTTTTGACGATATACTCACATGATGATATACAGTTCAGTTGCCAAACAAGTCTTTTTCTTTGATATAGATATTATTTTTCCTAAATAGATAGCTCCATGCTGGATTACGTTATATCCTTTACTGGGTGCTTTCATAAGTTATTTTTTTTCATATTTCATTTTATGGTCTTTGATTTTATATAAGACAATAACTACCCAAAGAAAGAATGCATTATTTAGAAGAATGGGCAGCATTTTTTAGACTTCAGAATTCCATAAGAACTTTACTATTCTGTTAAAAAAAGATTAGATGTTATTAAATTTTTCTGGACTGAAAATAATCTCGAAACGAGATTTGGGACCATCGAAATACTTTTGTTATTCAAAGAAAATAAATAGCCTATACAAAGCATTGGTTACACATCTCAATAAAATGCTATGAAAGCACTAATAATATGAAACATCCTATCTATTTTTTCGCAATTATAAAGTGATTGGATGGCAGAAAAGAGATAATATCAAACAAAATGTACAGTAGGGGGAAATGAAACGGGATAGTGTAATGTGATAAATTTATTACACATTTTGAAAGGTATTTCATACTTGAGAATATTACTGTTGGGAAAATGCTGTTAGTAAGAAGAAAAATAAAATGAGAATAATAGACTTTTACGAACATATCATAAAAAATTAAAATTAACTACACAATTTTTAAAAGATATTTTCTTGAATCGGAATGTATGCTGCAAAAAAATTATGTAAGTAAAAAGCAAAATAAAATGAGCTTTTAAAATCATAAAGAATCAAAATACATGGTTAAGATATGATTCGTAATAAAACAGCTTAACAAACGGTACTTTATAAAAACATAACTTGAAATAGAGTGAATAAAAAACTGTACTTAAAAGCGGTTTATTACAAAAAAATCTTATTAAATAGATATTTTTTTTTACTTTCCCTGATGGTAGTTAAACAGAAAAATGTGATTACAAACGCAGATGTCGTTGGGGTGGTTACCATGTTTGATTTGTGGAAAACAAAATTTAAAAATAAAATATGTTTCTCCTTCAGAATTGTAGTATATGTAGAATTGTAGGAAATCTTAGAACAGTAAATAGATTAGAATGTAGGTGTCACAACTTTCCATTCAGTTAATTTTAATTCTGTTCCATTTAGTTTCCATTAATTCTATAAGCTTCCCTTAAAAATTCCCTGTTTGTAACTTTCCTGCCATGCTCCCAGTTATCACGTTGGTGAGTCGAAAAACTTATTTTTTTTATCGCATAAGCCGCTCTGGATATTCAATCAGATGACATCACACATACAAGGAGCATCACTAGGTGTTCTCCTTGGCGAGCGCTGCGTTGCAATAATTTTATAAATCCCCACTTTTCATGATATGACATATCCCCACTCCACACATTGGCATGTTTTAGTATTGGGCTTGGCGGTTTTCCACCGTGTCACCAGGCAAAAGGAATTTTGATGAGTTTCCCAGACTGCCGGTTCTCTTCCGAGCAGACAAGATGGAAGAGAGAGAGCGACCTGGATCCCGAAACGAGAAGAGGAGCTCAGAGTTCCGTCCTCCACAATCGTCTTACTTTTTTAGTCCATTTTTGTTTTCTCCTTTTTTATTAATTTTTATCTTTAAAAAAATTCAATCGTTTTCTATTAATTTTTAAAATTTTATATTAATATCAATAAAATCCATTAATTCAGTAACTTCTCTCCTTTATTTTTAATGCCTATTGTGTTTTTTTACTTTAAGATTTAAACTTAAGTTGGCGAAAAGCCAAATTCAATTTATATATTAAATATTGGGTTAAGGACATAACGCGTATTACTACTATACATCACCCACTCAAATAATATATTTTTTATTGTCTTTTCTATGGGTTTCTTTTTCAGGTACAAACCTTTTTATGTTTTGCTCGACTCCTAGTTCCCCATAGAAACCCCACTTCCACAGAAAACGCCATACCAGAGTAGGTTTCGACAACATCAGGAAATATTAGCATATGAATGGAACTTAAGTGTAACAGATTTGGTCGAAATCTGAAGAGTTTTCCTATGAGATTTATTGCAGGGGTGTAAAAATATACATTACAAATACTAGTTAAGAATCTAAGTTTTTTTTTCAACTTGAGGACGTGTTGGAAAATGAACGATAAGTGGTATTTAATCAGCAAAAATATGAGGAAGTGTATGGAAAGGAAATTTCTTTCTAATAGATATTTGAGGTGTTTTTAAGAGTTAAGCGAAAGATATTAAAGAAATAAAAATCAGTTTGACGTCTTGTCACTGAAGTCATTGCAAAAATCATTCTTAGTACTCTCAGAATTTCTGTAGAATCTAAGACTCTATGAAGTCCTTATGAAGATTGTATGAAGTCACCTGAGTTATTTCTGATAAATATAGATTAACAAATATTTAAAACATTTCAAGCTATCATCAGACTCACCAGAGAAAAAAATATGACATACAAGCTACTCTCTTGTAGCTAGTTTAAAAATTATAG
>CM063503.1:64861565-64864065 GCA_032207245.1 Pardosa pseudoannulata
CTATGTATTAAGTTTAAGGGTGATTACTCACTCAAAATCAGTTGTATATCCCACATTATTCGAAGCAGAGATCTTAAAAATCTTCAAGTGGTCATAGAAGCGAAGGTGGTTAAGAACAACTATTCATATCCATATTATTGAAAGGCTTAAATGGCTTTAGAAATAACAAATCCCCTATATAATAATAGCCTAAGTTATCTGTCCATCTGTCCTAGAATTTATGAAGCGATTGGATCTGGAATGATTAGAGGCATCCATATTGGATTCTTGTTGATATAGGTTTAGAAAAATTCAAAGCGAGTTTATCTTCTCCTAAACTATCGATCCGATTCTAAAATAAATTGGTATAAATATGCTTAATGCCACAGCAAAAAATACTGTCGTCTTTAAAACGTTCAAAAATTACCCCTTCCCCACATTTCTAGCATTTAATGCTTTTATTTCAAGTCCTATTTTTTCTTATTAAGAGCAGGCGATTAAATCTATTAATTTATCACATGATAAATAGGTAAAAATAACATTTTTTTCTAGCATCATGACGTCATTCCTTTAACAATCTCATTTACTCATTTCTTATTTTATATTATTTAAACACTCACCTGCATTATTTTTATACTTTTTATCACTGAACTTAGATATTACGTAAATAAGTTTCTTTCATATCTGGCTTAAATAATAGATTAGGTACATATGTAAGAGTTTTGAATGTAATCATCGATTATTTTTTGTTGCAATGAAAATTTTATCACTGTTATTAACAACAAATTCTTTTCAGAAAAGTCTAGGAGTTTATTTCACGGACTAATAAATATCTAGCGTTTAAGTTATACATCTTTAAAAATTAAGAAGTTTGTTCGTTTGTGGGTTTGTTTTTTATACATAACCATACGGTTTGCAATCGATACGCTAAATTTTGGACATCATTCCTAAATACCACCAAATAATCACTGTCAGTATTAAAGCCTATACTGTTTATCCTATCACGCTATATGACAAGATAAATTAAAGTTGGCATCTATCCATTTTTTACCTGCCTCATAGGGTACTTTACAATTCTGGAAATTTAAAAATTTTACTGATCCCGTCATATGACGGGTTATTAAATAGTGCATTGAATATTGAAACAAGACTTATAATTAATATAATATTTATTATACAAATACATAAACTAAATAAATAACTATTTTCATAAACTGCATTAATAAAAAAGAACAAGTATAATTGAAGTCGCAGGTCAAAGTAAGGAAAATAAGTAAGCTAAATCATATTCATAAATAAATATTAAACTATCGAGTAAATGTAAAATGGAATTTTAAAATACAAATAAGCATCTCAAATGAGAACAACTTACTTGAGCAAGATAATCATTACTTGAAATTTTACCAAAGAATACAACAGTTTTAAATTGAGACGGAATGAAAGAAAAATGTAGTTTAATTGATTATATATTTTGTTTCAAATGGAAAATTAAAATTTTTACTGATATGACGGGCTATATGCTAGTTAATTATACTAGGAATTTTGTGTGGACGAAAAAGATCTCTAGAAGTTCGAGACGTAGTTCACTAGTCAAACCAAATTCTTGTACTTATTATCAAAAGATTATTCTCACTAGAATATCTAGATATATATAAAATAAATCATCCATGACAATTTCCAGCAGTTGCTGACTCCTGAAAATGTTTAATCAGTGAGGTGAAATGAAGCTGCAAATATGTAGATTAAAACACAAAATGTCCTTTAGATTAAATCTAGGGATAGTTGTGTACATGGAATCAGATTTAAATCACACATTTGTCAAAATACATATCTTAAAGGTTCGTGTTTGTCATAGTAGAAAACAAAGATTATGTTAACTAACGGAATGAATATGTTATCAGATTTATTAATAAATAAGAAATGTATGGAGTATAACAGATATAGAGTGATTGAATTATTTTATAATGAAAAAGTTATAGAAGAAAAAGTAACGTATTTGCTTACCCCTTTTTATCCTGACGGTACTTATAAGTACCGCTTCAATCAAACACCTATATATTCCTAATAAAGCCGTTTTACCTGACGGTACTCATGAACGATGATATGAACGATGCAGTTCCTACAGCAGAAAAGAAATGACAGCACCAATCAGGAATCGCTTTTTATTCGCATAGTAGGGATTTTATAATTGGCATGCTGCATTCGAATGTCATTTTGTGGTAGAGTTGTTTTTTGGTAGTGTTGTCCAATTCAGTAAATTTAGTGGTTTAGTTATTTGGTACTATTATTTTTTACAGACATCTATACTTCGCAGGTAAGCATTTCATTTGTTTTATTCATAATTTAATGTTTTATTTTCTATCATAGAGTCAAAAATATATGTTGGTATTTGAGAGTACCAGCTGCAAATTTAACTACTAAAAAACTATAAAAATTAATTTTATTTTTTCTATGATTATTCTCTATTAAAACTTATCTAATGATTCAAAAATTCAGTAAGAAAGTTTATGGTAAATTAATT
>CM063503.1:64869065-64896565 GCA_032207245.1 Pardosa pseudoannulata
TGATTTCATTAATTGTGAAGTAACATTCGTAGTTCGCTTTGAACTCCGGTTCCTTAAACTTTTAATAGTGAAAATTTAAAAACTACCAAGGAACGTGCATTGAGGTGGAAATATTAAATGTGCTAGTTTGTGTAGTTGATAAGAAATATTTCCGTTTCAGTTGATTGAAAAGATTTACGCTCGGATGTACTCAAGAATGAATGATAGAATTTGATTAAAAGATTATGGCAGGAACATTTTCTGTTTCAAATCTCGAAAAATTGATTACCTTTGTTACGGATATTTTTTTAACATATGATTAAATAATGAGATACAGTCATTATTCAGATGATTGAATATCGAAGATAAAGAAAACTTTCAATGAAACAAGCGAATACGACATATCGCTGTCATCAGATGACTTCGTAATTTAAAGTGCGGTAGAAAAGATTTTTGCATTTTTCTATAGTATTTTTAAATAGAAGTAGTTGTTAACAATTAAATTAAAAGTTATAAATTACTTCTGATTTTTACAAGTAATAAGTTTTTTTCTGTATTCTGTTTAACCCAATGATTATCTATGGACTCAAATTGTATTATGAAACAAGTGTTATACTTTCAGTGAACTTTATAATGACAAAACGAAAAACTTTTTTTACAAAGATATAATGGTTTTTTTCGCTTCAAAATGAAATAATTATTAAATATTTCTCTTTTGTACAGAGGTAAATTAAACTCATCAATACTTTCTAAAAATCCCATTATATTTTTCTTTACAAATCATATTTGTATAAAACTTAAAGAACTCTTTCATTTATTTATATAAATAATAACATAGAAATTGTGGCTGTGATTGCAACACCTGAAAACAACTGTAGGTGCTTTTCATGTTTTCATCTTACTTATGTCTTCTTGTCTTCTCTTTTTTTCTTGTTTTCTCTTTTGTTTATTACTTGTTTTTTAATATTTTCTTCCTTGTATTTCTTACCCAGTTTTTCACTTATATTTTTCTTAAATATTGAGCAATCGTCCTAACACATCTACGTGTCAACTTTAAGCTGAGACAATTTCATATCTTTGAAATATTTTTTTGCAAAGTATTTATAGCACTCAATTTTTATAAACTATTAAATACTAGTCTTTTTGGATACAGGAAAAATGCATAACTTTTACATCTAATCACAAACTTTAAATAAGTCTAACTTAATTTAATAATTTAATTGGAATGAAAATATCCAGAAACGTATTTTCAAAAGTACATGTGACATAATTTGTTATGTGTATCCAAATGAAAGATATAACACGAAATGACTAGCCTATAAATAAAACAACCTGTATAATTTATTATTCTTTAATTAACAGTCTGTGTACAAGCATTTACTTAGCTGTAAGAGGCAAATTAAACTCATCAATACTTTCTTAAAAATCCCATTATATTTTTTTTTACAAAGAATATTTGTATAAAACTTAAAACACTCTTTCATTTATTTATCTATATAAATAATAGCATAGAAATTGTGCCTGTCATTGTAACACCTGAAAACTACTGTATAGATTGAGATGTAGGTGCTTTTAGTGTTTTCTTCTTGTTTTCTTCTTCTTGTCTTCTCTTTTCTTCTTGTTTTTCTTTTGTTTATTACTTGTTTTATAATATTTTCTTTCTTGTGTTACTTTACACGTTCTTCACTTGTTTTCTTCTCAAATATTGAGCAATCGTACAAACACATTTACGTGTCAACTTTAAGCTGAGACAATTTCATATCTTTGAAACATTTTTTATAAAGTATTTATAAAGTATAGCACTCAATTTTTAAAAACTATTAAATAATAGTTATTTTGTATCCAGAAATAAAGTCTAACTTTTACATCTAACCACAAACTTTAAATACGTCTCATTTAATTTAATAATTTAATTGGAAAGAAAATATCCTTAAACGTATTTTCAGAAGTACATGTGACATAATTTGTTATGTGTATCCAAATGAAAGACATAACACAAAGTAACTAGTCTATAAATAAAACAACCTTTATAATTTATTATTCTTTTAATAACAGTCCGTGTGCAAGCATTTACTTAGCTGTACAGAGGCAAATTTAACTCATCAATACTTTCTGAAAAATTTCATTATATTTTTCTTTACAAAGAATATTTGTATAAAACTTAAAGCACTCTTTCATTTATTTATCCATATAAATAAACATAGAAATTGTTCCTGTTATTGTAAAATTTGAAAACTACTGTATAGATTAAGATGTAGGTTCTTTTAATGTTTTCATCTTACTTTCTTCTTATTTTCTTCTCTTTTCTTCTTGTTGTCTCTTAGTTTATTTCTTGTTTTTATAATGTTTTCTTTCTTGTATTACTTTACACGTTCTTCACTTGTTTTTTCTCAAATGTTGAGCAATCGTACTAACACATCTACGTGTCAACTTTAAGCTGAGACAATTTCATATCTTTGAAACTTTTTTTGAAAAGTATTTATAAAGTATAGCACTCAACTTTTATAAACTATTAAATACTAGTCTTTTTGGATCCAGGAAAATATGTATAACTTTTACATCTAATCACAAACTTTAAATAAGTCTAACTTAATTTAATAATTTAATTGGAATGAAAATATCCTGAAACGTATTTTCAAAAGTACATGCGACATCATTTGGTATGTGTATCCAAATGAAAGACATAACACGAAGCTGCAAGTCTATGAATAAAGCAATCTTTATAATTTAATAATTTAATTGGAATGAAAATATTCTGAAACGTTTTTCAAAAGTGCATGCGACATCATTTGTTATGTGTATCCAAATGAAAGATATAACACGAAGCTGCAGGTCTATAAATAAAGCAATCTATATAATTTATTATTCTTTTAATAACAACCCTTGTACCTATAGCAAGCATCTATTTAGCTGTTAATAGCTTAATTTTTTGAATATTAAGACTTAAAAATATTGTAAATGAAAAATCAATTCATTTCTTATAACAGTGATTCAATCGTTTGATAAGTAAGCTTTTCCAAATCACTCCGGTTGAAAACTTAGATTATCTAAGGTAAAAGCTTCAGTCCTTAGGGTAAAGAAATATTCTTTGACTCAATACTTCAAAACCTCCAATAGAGACGTAGATTTCCACGTTTGCTACCAACTTTTTGGAAGACAAATGTAGATTCTTTTTAGACCAGACAGTATTTTTTTTAAAAATCAGAGTAAAAAATAAATAATCATGAATGAAAGTAGTATCTATTAAATTCCCCATAATTTTGGTGGATTAAACATGCTTTAAAGGAAAGTGGATATTAGAAAACATTTTCAGAAATTATTAACTTTGTGTTACGATCCTTTATATATGTGAGACACCAAAAAGTATAGGTGTATAAGAGGAAAACTGAAAATTTAGAATAACTGACTGAAAACGAATATATTTTCTTAACACAAAAAGGGATCAATTACAAAAAGAGAAAAATTAAAAGAAGTATAAGTGAAAAAAATGAAAAATTGGAGATACTTAATAGAAATTATAGAAGAAACGCATATATCATATTTATTCTAACACAAACAGGGCTATATTTAAAAATATATATATATGAAAAATTAAAGGATCTGAAATGTGCAGTACTTTTACACAAATTTAATTTTTATTTCATACATCCCTTTGCTCCACACTGACTCATGTATATTTGTAATACCCATTACATTAAAAAAATTGTAAAAACCAGGTAGTTTAAAAATTCAAATTTAAAAATTCTTTGTCATATTTTAACATGTTCCTTTCATCAGGAGATTATAGAATCAATACAGCTCTTATTTTCGGCACCGAAATCCATGGGTTCGAATCATGCTGCTGGCAGGGATGTTATAGCTGTTAAGATTTAAATTCATTAATCTGTCAGTCATAAGCAGGTATCAGTATATTCGGCCCTCGCTGCTTAATTTTGACTTATTATTTCTTAAAAATGTTTCAATAGTATTGAGAATGTTTATCCATTTATTACAAAGTAAATTTTAAGATTTGTTTTTATGTCTGTAAAATTCAGTTTCTGTGGAATAATTGGTACTTCTGTAAGTTTTTTTTAATTACTAGAATGAAGTAGAAACTTAAAACTGATACCGAAATTCGCCATAACGTATATTGGAAATGTTTAGTAAGCACTTTACAGAAATCTAAGAAAAGTCTAAATGTAAAAGCCATTTTACAGGGCTTATAGATTTCATTTAATATATATTAAGAGTGTTTGGTAAAATTTCATACAAGTCATTGAAAAATTAGATCGTATAACATATTTTAGAGGAAAAAATTAAACATAAATGAATTTGCAAGAAGATTAGCTAATATGTAAAAAAAATACTGGAATTGATTGAGTTATATTTCAATCAATATGAGTCCAACGTGTCGTAACTGATTTAATAATTACAAAAAAATTTGTAGCTTATGAACTGAATTGCAAAATTTTGTATGCATGCGAATTGAAGTATAACTAAAATAATATTATCAATTTTCTCAGAAGAAAATTAAAAAAACCCAGTTTTTGAAATTTTATATTAATTTTTAAAATGTTCCCTCTGACAGTTTTTTAAAGATTGCTACAAATAAAGATGTAGAATTAGATAATTAGAGAATGAAAAATAATATGTTTGATGTTCAATGTATGATTTTAATAAATAATAATGACAAAATAAGAAGAAAACAAAAGGAAAATAAAAGTGCAAAGAACATTTTAAAAGTAAGGAATAAGCTTATATTTGTATATTTTGAATAGTTATCTAATTTTCAATTTGTTTTTAAATGGAATTTATATAGTTATATCACAATTTAAATACTTACAACGTTTCATAATTTTAAATTAATAATTAACGAAATACTTTATATCGTGCAATTTTAAGTAGAAGCCATATAGTTTCTTTTTATAAAGAAGCGTCTTACAACGTAAATGCTAAATAATCGGATTAAACTTTTTCGTCCGATTAAATTAAATTTTTAAGAACTTTTTTTCTATTTTCTTTCTGTGCAATGAATTATTATCGTAATTCAAATTTATATGTTTAATAGGCTTTCATTTTGCTTTTAGTCATGAATAATAACTAAATTTAAAGATTAAATTTTGCATAGGCAATCTGAAATGAAAAATTCCAATAGTTAAAGTTTGTTTTATCTAAACGTGTTGTAAATGTTTTTAATTGCACGAAAGCATTATAATGTAGTACTTACAATGCGTTTTTCTTATTAACGACTACTAAGAAACAAGCTATATTTCACCCAAATTTTTGGTTTGTAGTATTAAAGTCATTTTTTCCAACATATGGGCTTATTACTACTTCTTAAAGCTAATTCCATATGGCTACGATTATCCATTCCAACAGTGTGCGGGGTTTCAAAACTACGAAATTACAACTCAAAAGGCATTCGGCCATCGTTCGGTCTGTTTCAGCTAGTAGCATCTAGTAGCATCCTAGTAGCATCCTAGTCTCATTAAATTAAACTTTTATGAACTTTTTTCTATTTGCTTTCTGTGCAATGAATGATTATCTTAATTCAAATTTATATGTTTAATAGTCTTTCATTTTGCTTTTAGTCATGAATAATAACTAAATTTAAAGATTAAATTTTGCATAGGTAATCTTAGATGAAAAATTCCAATAGTTAATGTTTGTTTAATCTAAACGTATTGTAAATGTTTTTAATTGCACGAAAGCATTATAATGTAGTATATACATTGCCTTTTTCCCTATTAACGACTACTAAGAAACAAGCTATATTTCACCCAGGTTTTTGGTTTGTAGTATTAAAGTCATTTTTTCCAACATAAGGTCTTATTACTACTTTTTAAAACCAATTCCAAATGGCTACGATTATCCATTCTAACAGTGTGCGGGGTTTCAAAACTAAGAAGTTACAACTCAAAAGGCATTCGGCTATCGTTCGGTCTGTTTCACCTAGTAGCATCTAGTAGCATCCTAGTAGCACCCTAGTCCGATTAAATTAAATTTTTATGAACTTTTTACTATTTGTTTTCTGTGCAATGAATGATTATTTTAATTCAAATTTATATGTTTAAGAGTCTTTCATTTTGTTTTTAATCATGAATAATAACTAAATTTAAAGATTAAATCGCACATAGGCAGTCTTAGATGAAAAAATCAAATAGTTAATGTTTATTTAATTTAAACGTGTTGTAAATGGTTTTAATTACAACGAAGGAATTTTACTTTAGTATATACATAGCCTTTTCCCCTATTAACAACTACTAAGAATTAAGCTATATTTCACCCAGGTTTTTGGTTTGTAGTGTTAAAGTCATTTTTTGCAACACAAGGTCTTATTAGACTCTTCTTAATTCCACATGGCACGATTATCCATTCCACCAGTGTATGGAGACTCCAAAACTAAGAAGTTACAAGTCAAAATGCATTTGGCCATCGTTCGGTCTGTTTCACCTAGTAGCAGCTATGGCTGTGGATGGATTTTTGACTTGCCGTCTGGTGGAAATGTGTGCCCTAATCAAGACAGCAAGGATTTACTCTTTGTTGGTTCATTTGAGGCACTCTAGTATGTGATTATTTCTTGGTATTGATTCATACTCCTGTAACATGAGCATGAAGTCAATACCAAGAAATAATACCAAGTCAATGCTGTTAAGGTGAGACCGACTGAGCGTCTAGGTCAGCCGCACGTATAAGTGGAGTACACTTGAGAAAATATTAAATTGAAAAAAAAAAAACTAATTTCTACTGCTGAATTTTGTTTATTTTGAATATAAATAAAGGTGTAAATAGGAAATAAAAATACTAATTAGGCCATTATGCCAAAGGCACCACACTCGGTCGAATATATGCCCAACATGGCGTCTTGGTGTAAAAAGGAAAATGGTGTAAGAACTGGTGC
This sequence comes from Pardosa pseudoannulata, assembly GCA_032207245.1. Classification (NCBI taxonomy): domain Eukaryota; kingdom Metazoa; phylum Arthropoda; class Arachnida; order Araneae; family Lycosidae; genus Pardosa; species Pardosa pseudoannulata. The sequence continues at coordinate 64,875,925 of CM063503.1, forward strand.
AGAAGAAATTAAGCTCCACACTCCTTCTTCCCTCTCTCTTTCTGAAGGGGCCCGTAGATCTTCCGAAAAAGTTCGTTGGACAGCATTGCCTTGGCCGAAGATGGCTACTCCGTGGTTAGCAACCCCTCTTGACCAATGGGGTCGATAGAGGGTCACTCACTTCGATTTCGCCTCTAGGTCAGTTTCGAGTTGGCGTTGTTGAACTGTAACTCTATGTTACAAAAACCAAGGATACCACAGTTCTCCCAAATTGTCCAACTATATGAATGGATATGAATGGCTATGAATGTAACGCAAACGGAAATAAACTCACATATTGAATAACAGTGCATTATTGCCAGTTTGGAATATGTCACAGTATAAAAATGTGCATTTCATAATGCACATCATTTATGGTATCAAAAATAAAACTGAAAGTGTGAATAAAGCATTTTTATTCGCATGAAAAGGTACAAATCTATTTTTTCCTTTTATAAAAAATTGTCTCTAAATTCATGAATAAAAAGGACAAGAAGGAATTTTTTAAACTTAAGATACAATGACGTGAGTGACAATATATTTACAATAGCTATAAAAGAACCGATAATAGCTGAATAGCTAGGTAAGCGATAAATTTCTGAAACTTTATGTTCATTCTATTTAGATTTGTTTCAAATGGCTTTAACAACATTTCAGTCTTTTCACATACAATAAATAACTGCATATAGATGTGTGTTATTTGATGTACCTCATTTTATGTATCGATAATAAAGCTTAAAAGTTAATAACGTATTTTATTCTGTATAAAGAAGTAAAAATTAGTTTTTTTTCAAGGGAGAATTTTCCCCCACTTTCATGAATAAATAGAACCAGAATGTTTTTATTTAACGTATATTACGTACCCAGACGGTGACAATATGTTTATATCAGTTATTGCTGAAAAAGTAGGTAAACGATTAATTTCCACCACTTTATATTCATCTTATTCAGATTTATTTAGCTTTCTTTTAAAAAACATTTAAATGAATCCATACACAATATATAACTGCAAAGAACCGTGTATTATATCATACACTTAATTTCTATGATCAGTAATAACACTGAGAAAGTAAATGAAGTATTTTTATTTTTCTGGACAAATAGAAATTTGTTAGTTTATTCTCCGAAATCATGACTAAGTAGGACAAGAAATAATTTTTAACATAACTCTTTGTTTCTTAACAACCTCGAATTTAAAACTACTTCCTCAAATATTTCAATACATTCTATGAAGAATGTAAAAATAATTAAAGGAATTTAAAACATGAAAAAATATTATTGGTAAGAAAATGTACAAAAGTTTTCTACAAAAATGTACTTATTTCTAATAAATATTGCGCTTTTATTTGCACAAAAAATATTTTTACTGAAATAATTTTAGACTAACTTTGTGAGAAAAATACTTCTAATGTTTTTATTTACTGTAAGAAAGTCTAAAATTTACATCAGTAGTAATCATGTGCATGTGATTATATGATTAATGTAACTAATGAAAAATAATGATAGCATTACTTTTTGTTGCAGATTTTATAAGTCAACAACAGTGTTGTGAGAGAATGTGAACCAAAAATTCAATCTATTTAAGATCGCTGGGGAAAATGCGTTGATTTTTGTGTATGTTACAGCTATACAACATGGTGGTACGACGGATTAAGGTACACTGATGATAAGAGTAATATATTTAAACTGGCTCTTATGGACTAGGGCACATGGGAGAACTCAGATCGCGGTCTAGGCAGATGACAGTGCAATTGAAGTCTTGCTGGGGACTAATTTCACTTGGGATACTAACTTAACTAAATGTGTCATTCTAAGAGTCTTTTTGACACAGAACTGGTGTACAATTTTTTTGTGATGTGAGAACCCAGATCGCGGTCTTTCTAGGCAGATGACAGTTCAACTGAAGTCTTTCTGGGAACTAATTTCACTTGGGATACTAATTTAACTAAATGTGTCAAGAGTCTTTTTGACACGGAACTGAAGGACAAATTTTTTACTACTAATCATGGTAGATTACCTATATATCATATTAAGTTTCTCAAAAAATTCTCTATTTGCGCTTCAAAAGAAATCGATGCTCAAGCAAAATATTTTTTGTAAATGTTTTTTTCTGTCTTTTTTCCTCAATGCTTTTTGCTCAGAGATTCTGATTTATGTGTTATTTACTAACTTTGGTTTTCGTTCAAACCTCATCCAACGTACACATTGTGCAACGGGAAGATCAGTTTTCATAGATTAAAACTTGTATGGACTGGTGTTGCCTCTGATTTAGTTTATTGTTTTGTGATAATGATTTTTCATGTTATTGTTTGTTGTTGTCTTATATGATTTCACTCAGTATATATAGGTATGTAACCGCAAAGAGATAAGCATTATAGGGCGTATTTGATTTCTTGCACCAGTATAAAATGCAAAGCAGAATAAAAATCCTTTTTGTTTGTATAAAAAATTAAAAATATATTATTTTTAGGATAATAATTATCTTCCTGATTCATGATGAGGGGAAGTGTATTTTTGGCATACACTGAACAGGATAATATACAGGGTCATTCGAATTCAGCAGAAGGTCTTTAAGCCACTATGTAGGTAAATTCCAACAAAAGTATGTTTATATGTTCTCCTAACTTCGCGGTTTTAATTTTGAGAGCATTCTTCTTTCTTCTTTTTTCTATTCTTCTTCTACGGGGTATCGATAGCGTTGTGAAGCAGGCAATTTTCATATTTTTTACATTACATTAGTTCCAACCTTTATAAGGAGTCTTGAAGGTGTTTTCATCGACATTCATGTGTTTATTCTTACCAGTAAGATCAGGTGAAACTTCAAGACTTATTTTAATACATATTATCCACACGGTCAAATATGGCGCACCTAATTACAGTGATTTGACTTCTCTTCTCTACTACTGAAGTTGCAGCTTCTTCAACTTCCTGATGACGAGTTGGTTTGTGGCCTCGTCTTAGATAAATAGTGATTGTCCCGATTTCTTCAAAATCTTAGATCATGTTTCGAAGATTTTTCTGAATGTAAGAAAGTAAATATTTTACCTGCCAAAATTCTTTCAGTGCTGCAGAAGCATTGATATTTCATTGATAAAACAGCTTAAAAAGTAACGCGAGATCTGGTAAAGTGAGCTTGATGATGGAATTTCCTTTTGATGAAAAGTTTCTTATCAACGTCTGACATATACCCAAGAGCCAAAACATTATGAAGACCCTACATTTTACAATGAACCTGGACGACGTGGACGCACCTGGATGACGTGGAAGGCACGTGATCGGGTGGAAGTGGTATTTAACTGCTGCTGGAGAGTCTAAAGAATCATTCTTTCACTTACTTCTGTGTGTCATGGGAAAGGCTACGGATCTAAGCGATTTTGATACAGGACAGATTGTAATGGATTGAAGGCTCGGAACAATTATTTCCGAAACTGAACTACTCGTGGGTTATTCGCGATTTACAGTTGTTAGTACTTATGCAAAGTGGATGAATGATGTTGAAACTAGCAGTAGACGACATGGTGTTGGATATCCACACGCTATCAAAGAAAAGGGTCGTCGGACAGTGTCTCGCATGGTGAAGCAAAACCGGAGCCAGACAGTGGATCAGCTGACAACCCAATACAATGCAGGGTCAAATAGAATAGTATTGGAGAACACTGTTCAGCTGACACTGTTGGATATGGGGCAACGCAGCAAACGTCCCACTTGTGTGCCTTTGCTGACCAAGCGTCATCGCCAACTGCGCCTACGCTGGGTCCAGGAATATCGCGACTGGCCCATGGATCAGTGGGAGATAGTTGCCTGGTCAGATGAATCTGTTTTTCCACCTGGAAAAGGAATGTTCCAACAGGACAACGCCCCGTGTTACAAGGATAAAATTGTGTTGGAGTGGTTCCAGGAACATGATGCTGAATTCCAGTTAATGTCCTAGCCACCTAACTCATAACATCTCAATCCGATGGAACACATTTGGGATGACATGGGACGACAGCTCAGAGTTCAAAGACCACCAATTCGCAATATCTCGGGCAATATTCGCAATATATCTTGCGTTACCGTTGCTTAAACATCTGATACAATCTGTCTCCGGCCATCTAATAAGGATTTGAGACATCCATGCCAAGGTGGGTTGAAGCTGTGTTACGCTCCAAAGGAGGGCCAACTCGTTATTGACAGGTGGTCAAAATGTTTTGGCTATTGAGTGTAAATGGAGGATGTTGCGCTTGCTCTATTCTACTCTAGTAGACGAAATAGGAACTATTTTTCTTTCAGATATCGAAACTGCATTTTCTGTAGAGTATGTGTACAAAATATCCGAGAAACTACCTAAGTAGTGTTCCCTACAGAGAGACTAGATAGAAAAACATTGATGACAGTTGCATAACTAGATTTCAGAACGAGAGTTTCAGGGTTCAAACATCTGTCTGCCATTGTCCTGGGTATCAGAATACGATCTAATTATTAAAAAAATAACTGTAATGCTCTAAAAAACTAAATCCTAGCAGCATCTAAAAGAATTTCATCTGAAAAGTATAAGAAAGGATTAAATATTATTAATTTTGGAGAAATTTTTCAAATTTCTCCATGTTTATTCCAGATGATCGCGTTTCCATTCTTTTAGCTAATCAATAGTTCTCCATAAACCTAACCCAAAACAAAAATATTTTCTTTCATCTACATACATACATATCACTTAATACTAAATTTTGATTGCAACCATTTTTCAATTATATAAAAATTTTATAGTATGTATAATAATGGCGTAAGAAATAAAAGTTGATTAAAAAACATATTTCCACAGTGGTGCTGGTCTATTTCCATTTAATATGATAACGTTTCGAAAAATGAATAGCTGTTTGAAAAATATATTTAATTTTTCTTTCAGCGGGAGAATTTTCTGAGATAAAGGAAAAATTGCTTTTAAAATTGTGAAAGTAATTGAAAATAAATTAAACGCTTAATATGCAGCATGCGTATAGGCAGTAAAAAAAGAAAATACATAAGACTGAAGACAGTAAATGTTGTTCCAGATATATGTTCATTCATTTCATAAAAGTAAGAAAATGTATGGGTATATATTTACCTTTAATCCTATTTTCAAAACTGATAAGAATTATTTATGTAAAGCTGTTTTATTCGGAGCTATATTTTTATGAAACAGTGTAGTATAAAATATATTTAAAATTTTAAATTGAAAACTACTTTCTATTTGTCCTCGTAGATTACTCTAAGACAATTGTGAATATTTTCTAGCATTATTGCTTTACAGTTTTATGAATATCTTTATTTTTAAACCTGTTAAATTGGTTTTTAAAAATAAATTGCTTATAAAATTAAATAATTTCTTATTGTTTTGTTTACATATATGTGTGTGTTGTTTTGTGTATGTTTAATACTAAATGATATACGAGGCGTGTTTTTTAAGTAAGTACCGTTTTGCGATTCCGCCGCCGCAGCTCTACGATCGGCGTTCTGCGCATGCGGGCTGGTTACCCACATCTCTTGTCTACGCACTGATGCCATTACAGTTTGATTCTTCATTGTATACGTTGTTTACTGAGTTTTTAAGTTGCCCCCGACAATCATGAGTCCCGCCGATTGTAAAGTACGGGCTGTTATACGATTTCTTAGTGCTAAAGGCGTAAAACCGATGATATTCATCGTGAGATCTGTGAAGTTTACGGACAAAACATTATGAGTGATGGAATGGTAAGGAAATGGGCGAGAGCATTTAAAGATGGCAGCACAAATGTGCATGATGAAGAACGGAGTGGGTGTCCTTCATGTGGCTAATCGGACCAAAGATCTCATCAAATCTTTTAAATGGGAAACTCTAGATCATCCTCCATACAGCCCTGATCTGGCACCCAGCGACTACCATTTGTTCCTGCACTTGAAGAAACACCTGGGTGGTCAGCGTCTTCAAGACGATAACGAAGTCAAAACATTTGTGATATAGTGGTTAACAAGTCAGGCGGCAGAATTTTATGAGGAGGGTATTCAAAAACTGGTGCCACGTTATGACAAGTGCCTCAATATTCACGGAAATTATGTAGAAAAGTAGATTAAGGTACAGGCTTTCATAAAAAAATAAAATTATTGCGATATCTTTGCACGTCTTTTTTTAATTCCAAAACGGTACTTACTTAAAAAACATGCCTCGTATCAGAGCTTTATCAAATGCATTAATTTGCATTTTTATTAGCCATATATATTAAGTACAAATATACGAATCAATTTTTTATGTACTTTTGTGCTGTTAAAAGAAAAATGAGGGTAAAATTTACCAAGCATAATGTCTTATGTCAAAGTCTAATAAATACAATTTGTAAAATATTTATGAAATTGTGCTTTAAAATGCACAAGTTTTAAGTTACTAAACTAAAAAGTATATTTATCTACCCACTTTTAATACACATAATTCTCATTAGTCGTTTTATATGTTATTGCATTTTAAAAAGTGTAGTAAAACAAACCCACTTGGTGCAGCACTATAAAAACTTATTATATAATGAACCAAGTAATGTATAACAATAATTAATGAATTTTAGAAAATATTCCTATCTTTATAAATGCTTTCAAGTTTATGAATAATTTTATGCTATAAAGTTTTACTCAGAGGAAAATATCTTTTCAGGAAATACACAACAATTATGTCCTTGCAATGTAAAATAACTTTCTTTTCATGAACGAAAACCTTTTCAAATTTCCATTAAGATACCAGTTTTCAGATTATTCAAGTTCTGAATCCTGTCTAAACGGTCCTTTAAATTTCTGTAAATTTACTTGAATATCTACCTAATTCAACACGTCCTTTGTCAATGTTGATTCCCAAACTCGTGCACGATTATCAAATTTGACATCATAACTACAGTTCGTATTCACAGCTCATCAGTCATGTCCCAACATTTAATAGGTATTTTGCACCTGCACTAGAATGTAATTTACTGCTATGAAATTCGGAACAATTCATCATTGTTGAAGTCCACTCTCACACTAATTTTTCATGTATGTCTTTCTGTGCAGACAGTCTGATACGAAATATCAAGTCTAGAGGAACAGTGAATAAATTATTGTACATGTTAAGCTACTTGTAATTGAACAGTTCTAAAGTATTTAATTTTCTTCAAGTTGATTTTATAATTTAAAGAATTTAATGGCTTATTTTTATCTCACATAAAATGATATATATGTTTGGAAAATGTTTATGAAAATATTATCACACTTTAGGGTACTAACTTAATTCATAAGGTTGGATTAATGATCTAAAGCATTGTTTTTTCATTTAAAATGACGAAGATAGAAATATAGATTTAACCAAGTTAGTTTTACTTCATTTTCATGGGTAAGAAATGTAAAAAAGGATGAAAATCTAATTTAGTATAAAGAATTAACACAATATTAAAAGCATAATAATTGTTGAATACTTGCTTGTAGTAGGTTGTTTCTAGTACATTTTTGTAGCAGGTTGTTTCTGGTACAAATTATTGAAAAGGTGAGGAGGAACGGTACTACTGGCGGTACTACTTAGAAGAATAAAACTAAAAAAAAAAAACCTAAATTCCTCTGCACAAGCAGCTTCTAAGGCGCCAGGGTCTACAGTGCAAAGTCCGTTTCCGAGACCAAGGGCCCTGGGATGCGAAGCATATGTTTTGGTTAAGGGATCAACTTTACGCTGAACCCCCTGTGTTTAGTTCTAAAGCATGCTTGATCTTCTGTTTATCTACGCACTGAAGGAATGAAAGGCTGAGTCACTCTTGCCCAGTCCGGAGATCGAACCTCGGAAACTTAACAGACTAGGTACAACAAATTTAGCCAATCATCCATTAGTTGAAATAAAATAAATTTTGAACCACAAATGATACGCTTGACATTTATTCAATAAAAAAACATAAGTACATAAATTCCCCGATATGGGGCGCAACAATTTTGTTTCCTTCCTGAAAGTAGCATTCTTTTATATTGAGAACTTTACAAATTAAAATAAAAAAAAATACTCTGTGAAATTTGGATTGTTTAATTCCTTCACGAGCATACGTGCTATACTAAAAATGAACCAGTTTATTACTGTGTTAAGCCTAGTAATCATCTGCACATTTTGAACGCTTTTCAAACATTCATTTTTTTACAGGGTTGGTTATTCGAAACGTATTGGATTTTCTTCAATTTCCTAACGGGGTCCTATGGGGTATCGGGAAAATATCCTCGCGGTGACATAACATATCTAACATGCTCCGTACACGTATAAGATTTCAGGATAATTTCTAATGTATTTTTCTAGATATTCAACAAAATGTATAAAATCGAAAGTGACCGATTATCATTGCTGTATAGCGTAGTATCACAAAGAATCCTCTTATTTTTGAGCTACTATTTCAAGAGGGAGAATTTTCCATATTCTGAATTTTTCCAACACCGACCACTCAAGTTTAAATTATATTAGAGTTACTCTGGGATTATACTTTAATTGAGTAAATTAAACAGTAAAGATACCGCTACATCTGCTATTTATTCTTCTTATAAAAGAAATTTAAGAATTTATTAAATTTAATTTTACAGAATATAGAGAAACATGTAAGTTAACTTAATTATGGTCTAGTTGGAACAATAAAGGATTTTGAAAAATTAATTAAGAAGCAGAGGATTATAGAAAAAAATGTTACATAGTGAATAAACTGTCTTAGAATGATTAAATCTTTACAATTTAATATGTTAGATTTCTCGAGATTACAAAAAAGTTCATTAAATAGTGCGTTTAAAATTTCATCTAACCTTTAAAAATTTTACACGAGACATGAAAGATTTTATTAATTTTAATATTCTTGCAAATAGAGAAATATATAATTACAAACATGTAACTTTTGAGTAGTGAGAACAAAAGCGATCTAAAAAATTCTTTAATAAACCCGGAGTTCTGTGTAATGTGATATTATCAGTTATAGGGATCACTATTGTCCTTAATTTTTGTCATTATTATCTTCTACATTAAACTTAGGATATTGTGAGGTTACAATTACTTAAAGTACTTGGAGTAGTTGAAGTCTTGAATACTTGAAGTCTACAGAAACAGATAATTTCAGTTCTACAATTATGCTTTAATCAGAACGAAAACTGTTTTAAAACATAATTAGTAGGTAAAATGCTCTAATGATACATATCACTGCAACCTTGGTTTTGATATAATTAGTATTTAAAGTCAAATAATAAGAGAGATATTATGAAATTACATTTTAGTAAAGTGCCTTAAATAGGGAAGATACATTTTCATCTGACATTTATTCATGGTACAAGAGACAGTGAAAAGGTTTGTTAATTTAATATGCTAGCATATGAGAAACATATGATTTAAATGATATACTTATATTCTAGTCTGAACAAAAAAGTTCCTAAAAAGTTAATTAGTAAGCAGGGAGTTCTGGAATAACGAGTTAATGTCACGTCTGTAATTGTCCCGCAATTAGAGTGGAACGAATGCTTCTGTTTCTACCCCTTTTCATTCGGAATAAAATATCTGAATATTTAAACAATGTGAGAAGGAGCTTCAAAGCTCAGATTGGAAACAGAACTTAGATATTAAGTTCACTTTCGATCCTGCCAAACGAGGCGTAAATGAAACGTGGAGGGAAAATATTTACTGTTGCTGGGTAACATTTAAAGCATTCAAGGAGCCGATAGCATTTTTCTTCAATGTTGTCTTCAAATTAGTCGAATGCGTTTAAATTAACACTTTGTTTTAATGCTATAAACTTGTGTTCACTAGAGAGAATATACGAATCTGTATAAATGCTATAGAAGCGTGTAAATTCATTGGTTTTTAAATGTATACCACTTGTATACGTAAAAGAATGGAGTTAGTATGCAAAATTTAAACGTGTAAGCGTATCTTTAAGAGTGTCTGTAGTTATTTTAAGCAAGACAGTTGTTAAAAAAGATCATTATCGTAGAGTAAGATTAACTTACTAATATCGCATTATGTTATACGATTAAAGGTTATCTTCTAATGCTAAAAAATCGTCAAGATTAAATTTCTGTAAAGAAGAAAGTGAGGGACAAATTATACTTTTAATTCAATTTAAGTTTATTAAAGAGATTATTTAAAGTATTACCAAGCGATGACGTTATTCATTTTATAATTCTTAACCTTATGTTTTTAGACACATAGGCATGTTATGGCTTAGTTGCAATCAAATTATTTGCTGATTTTTGAATTATATATTTGTTCTAATGTTTCCACAATTGAAAGAATTTAATATTCTTAAGTCTTAAGAAGGTGGTATGGCAATGCATTAGAAATTCACATAAATTGCGAATGAAGCATGAAGGCGTTTACAGATCATGTGAAGCTTGGGCACAAGAACCGATGGATAATCCGATGGATCTCTACTCAAGCATTCTGAAAAATCTAGGGTTATTCTGAAGAATTGTAGATGAGGCATCTCCAATACCTAGGTACGGACACTATCTTTTGCCATGCCTATTTTCATCTATTATGCCATGCTCTTATTTATCTTTTATTCTTTTTGGCTTATTATCGTACTTTTAGGACTTCCCTCCGACGTCTGGGTGGTATATATTTTATGACCTTTGCTTAGGTTCAGTCATCCCATAGTATTTATTAGTTCTTCGTATGAACGGCCATGTGCCACTTATCCGCACTGTATCTACTTCTCTCACGCTGTTCCATGGTTCCTAGGAATTTTGTCTTAATTTTTTGCGCTGCCATAAAATATCCTTTTGACATTTCCACTGTCTGTCTCTATTTGTTATTACAGCTATAAGTCAAACACAATATCATTCGTATCTTTTATTGCTTTTATGGCACGTCTCTTTAATCTTTGCTACACTTTATTATCGTGGAGGATTTTTAACGGTTTCAGTTACTAACTTGTGTGACATAAGTATCTTATGCCTCAAAAGTGTAGTTTTTCATATATTCCTAATATAGTCGCATGTTTTTCTACTAAAAACATCATTTAAAGGAAATGTTTGAAACCATTTAAACATTATATTTTTCGATTTGAATTCATCAACTTTCATGGTGATCTGTAGTTATAAACTAAATCTCAAATGACATTTAAATATTATATTAATTTTGATTTCAACTACATAAGTTATTTATTTTAACTGAATATTTATCTAGCAGAGATCTGGTTTGGATTGGAGTGCAGCGCTACATTCAAATGTTTGCTACATGAGGGATAGTTAGAGCAATTTTCTTTACGAGGGACAGACTATTGACTAAAATCGTTTCTGAAACGCTACAAACATCCATGCTAACCTTAAAATCATGATATTGTAATACAAAGCTTTATATAATCCGCCATTTTTGCTGTCTACCAGCATAAATATTAATAAATCGAATTAATATTTTTCTCCTCAAAACTGTATAGATGATAATTTATTTCAAACAATAATTAATTAAGTAATAAAATTAATGTATAAATTCAAGAAACAACAATATTTAAACTTTTATATAGCTTTTGTTTTACTAAATATTTGTTTACTAAGCATTTTATAAGTAAACCGTTTAATATTGAAGAAAGAGAGTACTTTATGCTAGATAATGTATATAACTTAATAAAATAACAATGTGGATGTTTGCATGAATAAAATGTTAAAACACAAAAATTATCATTATTAAATGATACGAAACTTTTAAGTAATTTTATTTTTTGGATTAAGTGAGTTGATACACCAACAAAAGGTTTCGAAACATCTATTTGGTTAGATATTTTGCAGATTTTTAATTTTACTTTTGTATATCATTCACTGTTATTGATAAATTAATTTTTATACTTAAAAAACTAAATATATAGGCTTTGTGTGGCACAATTATATTTCATTGAGATTGATTCAAGTAATTTTATATCAAAAAGCTATTTGGGAAATTTTATGGTATTTGGTATAAATAGTTATATTATTCATTTTTCATTTACATTCATTGCATACGCTTTTATAAATTACAATTTCAGTTGTTATTTTCAAGTTAATAGATGTTAGGAGTAAAATAAAATATTTTGACAGAGGCATGAATAAATGACTCATATAAATGACTAATAATAATAACATTTAAAACATTGCTTTCAGCATACATAAAGCTGCTATCATATTTGTTTAATAACATAATATATAATTTATGAACTGAGAAATTACTCACTTCCTCTTCGTCGTAAGCAGAGAATGTAATTTTACGAAGCATTTAGATCTAAGTTCTCACATAAATCTACTATGTTTTCTCTCCTAAGGCAACTAACTGTGTTAAATATGACAGAAGCGTTCTGCTGTTTACAACCTCTCATATTTCCGCTAAAGTAGTTCAGCTTAGCGTAAAATTGTTTGCTTCTTACCTCTAATATTTCAGTAGTACCGCATTGCATTATGTCAGTAAATTTATCAGTTTTAAAAAGAAAACGCATTAAAGGTTATATTATTTATTGGGATAAAAATTTTCTCAATGAATAATTTTTCTATTATGTCTAAACGGGACTGACATATATTATAAGTAGCTGTAAAGGAACACTCAGATTTATTATTGTAACATTATTCGTATTTCAGATGCTAAACTGCACTTAAACCACAATGACCTTTAAAATGCTTCGTTTGTTTAAATGTCAGCACATTCGAGTTAGTAACCGGAAAAATTATTTATTATAGCAAGAATTTCATAGCAGTTTACTTTTTCTAGTGAGAATAGATGGTTAAAGTATTCATCTTCTACTTATCATTTCATAATATCTGAATGTGGTTGCTCGAAAAGAATTTCCTAAAGGATATAAACATTAAGGCTTTACAATAATTTTTTAACTACAAATAACGTTTTAAGCCTGTTGGAGAAACAGAAAACTGAAAATGCTAGATTTTATACACTTTTTCGGTACTCTGTATCTGTATCAAGTAGATTTAAGAGGTTATATTTTTAACGGCGCATTTATACAAAGCAGGATGTATAAAAAAATTAATATCTCACATATCTTTATATATATAATTATTTTGTCCGTGTAATAGGACTCCTCCTAAATGGCTGGAGTGAATATGATGAAATGTTGTGTATGTAATAAAAGTTATTCGAGAATAGTGTAAATTCACAATTCAAAATGTTTTTTTAATTAAAAATCCAGAATTGCACGTTTATTGAGACTATTATAATTGCTATTGAAATCCTTCGCTATTAACGTGTCTGTGGCGCAGTGGTCAGCGCGACGTTCTTCAGTATGACAAATCCCAGGATCGAATACCCGTACAAACGAGGTGGGGATTTTAATTTAATCTAATTCCGTTTCTGATGACTGTACTCGTGATGGCGTCAAGTATTTTTAAAATATTTGTTTTCTTACTTTTCCATCAAAACGGTCCTGTTTATTTTTGAATATATAGCGTTAAAACAAAACAACGTCTATAGGGTCATCTAGTTTTATATAAAAGATTTCAACTTTAAGAAATTTGTTATTTTAATCAAATTTTGGTACATTTTAAGAAGTTTCTATTCAAATTATTTGTGACAATTTCTTAAACTATGACTCTTCTTAGTTACTTAAAATTCTACACATAAAACAAGCAAGAAGTAATTTACATGTAATCCTTTTAGAAAAAATGATAAATTATGTAAAATAAAAAAAATGCTAAAGTTTTAGTCATAAAATCTCAATTATTAAAAACTTTACTTATAATACAATAAAACCATTTGTTACTATAAAGGATATAATTAGAAACAAGTATAAAAATATATAGAGATTTCAAAGACTAATTAAAGGAAAGTTGGAATGGATCTAAAGATTTTGTTTTGCGAAATATGACCGTAGAAGTCTATAAAACAGTATCCAGCAAGTATAACAAACATTTTTGGCATGAGTATTATAACAGCTTAATACTTCCATGTCAGTAATAGTGCATATAGATGATTGTGCATATAACGATGTTAAAAAACCAATGCTTTCCATTTCTATTAATTTTTGAAATTATATCCTTTTAGGTTTGGTTTGGTTTGGAGTGCTACAGTCTGCTTTTTGCAACACGAGGTCTAATGGTATATCCTTTTAATATGCTATGTCTTTCACGGTCTGTCAATTGCAGATAGCTATTGAATTTATATCGTAAATGTTTGGCTAGTATTCATCCTTTAAAATTTTATCAGATGGTAGCTAAATTTTTAAGATGCTGACATCCTGAAAAACAATAATTAACAAAATGTTTCGGAATACTTTCGATAATAGATTTTCGGTCTATGGATTCGAGTTCCAAAGAATGCAAATTCTCTAGAATGGTAGGGTGTGAAATACACGCAATCTTTTCACAAAAGAACATTGGCTTGTGGATACTTTTACCGGTTTTACAGTTGTCTCAGGCTCCCGAAAAAAATGGATCCACACTACACCCATTTAGGTGGAAGAGATCTCTCCTTTGAGGTCTTTGAATAATAAAGTTATATTGGTATTGCAAGTAAAGAAAACTTGGAAAACCACAAGCAGTTGATCCAACAAGTTCAAACGTGTTGTGTCATGGTATTGCAGATGAAGAAAACCTTGAAAAGCAACCTCAGATGATCCAAAAAGTTCGAACATATTGTGTCATGTTGTGGGAGGAGTTAAAAAGGGTGAATAAAACCCAATAATACAGCATATTACGAGCGAAGTTAATCACCAGGTCTGTTGAGAAAGTCAAGAAAATTGGACACAATATATAAATGAGCGAAGAATTACCATTTGTCTATAGTTTATATGAAACATTTCATTTAAAATTGAAACATCGTTAATTATAGTTTGTAAATCATAGTGACTGTGAACTCTTTATGCTGTTAGTTAATATTACAAGCCAAAAAAATGGTAAAAAGCAACTTCAGCTTAAGACGATTCCTCCACATTGTCTGTAGTGCTCGCCTGTTGACTCTTAGGCGGTCCACAAACAGCGAGAACAAAGAGTGTAGCAAACTCTACCTGTCCAATCGAATAGAAGGCAGAGGTCACTACTTCCGCTCTTCAGTCAGTCTCTCCACACTGGCAGCGACTTAATGCAATTTTTTGTTACAGATCGGTAATCGAACCTAATATCTAGTGAAAAGACCTCCCTTATTTTGAAAGACATGCTCTAATCACTTGATCTACGGTTGCTCCGTTTGTATACTCGTAGCTCTCATGTATCGACTTTCAACATAAACTTACTATGTAATTTATTATGTATTAAAAACTATTGACTGTAGAGAAAAAAACCTTAGATAAACTACCCAAATGTTTTGTCCGTTTTATGACAGAAATTTTCAAAAATATTCTATGCTTCATTCCTTGGAGCAAGAACATATTACGTTTTAAAATATTAGTATAATATTAGTAAAAGTTTTTTATAGGTTAGCTGTAAGAAAGCTTTTAGGATTAAAAATGAAAATCTACAGATCAATTTCGATAGGCGCACATGATTATGTATCTGTATATTCTCTCTCATTAATATATATATACATACATACATACATATATATATATATATATATATATATATATATATATATATATATATATACATACATACATACATACATACATAGATGCATACATGCATTCCTTATTTCATTTGCATACAGGCACAGAAAGCGATAGGATTGTATGCTCAGCTATTGCACATCTGAATACATTCAGAAAGGATTTATAATGAAATAAAATATAACTTATTCAAATGATCGAATTTTTGCAGTTCAGAATTTTCCCATTTCTTTTAAAAAGCCTCAAGCATATTTGTTTACTTGAACCTAAACTATTCAAAATCTACGTTAAATCAAAGATTAACGATATCTTCTCTTCAAGCATAAAATATTCACCAATAGAATACGGTTGCAGAGAGTTTTGGCACAAAAAAACTTTTTATCGTATGACTTTTCATTCTATTGCTATTTAAGAATAAACATCTATATTTCTATAGAAGGTATTTACTAAATCCGAAAATATTAAATATATATGGCATTAGCTTTCACAGCTTAAATATTTCTCTATTAAAAATGTCTACATTTCCAATCAAATAATTTCCCCGTGGAGTATTACCAGTATTTTCATTGCCTTTAGAGGTGCAGATTCAGCATATATACTTCTTAGTAAGAAATATAAAAAACTGTGTATTTAATGTATAAATGTATAAATGTAAACTATTCGTGTATATCAGCGTACAAAACGTATTCATGAGTTTTAAATATTCACTCTCCTCAGTAATTTCTAATACAGTTTAAGAACTTTAATTTTCATTTTATCACTAAGTAGGTACCTAAAGATAAAAAAATAAAAATTTTATTAGTTTATTTCTTGAAATACGTAAACTAAGTTATATTTTAAAAATTAGATAGGAATTTTCATCCTTTAATATATTATAGGATTTTAAATTTCTTAATATGTTTATTAGGGTTCTGTTAAAATATTTTGTGATGATAGTTTGTTATTACCTGCGTTAATATGCTGTCGGCATTGTTTTTGACGAATTGCTGCCTTATTTTTTACCTGTGTCATAAATACTCTCAAATTTTATCTAAATGTTTTTTAATCTTAAACAAGTTTTTCATATATCATATCTTCTTATATATGAATTTCAATTTACTTTGCAATTACTGTACAATGTTGCTTTCATCCCTTGATATCTTTCAGACTAGGAATAATTATTTTATCTCTCAGAAATATTAATTTTTTTAATAGGATCCATGTTTTTGATGAAACTTTAGTCAAATGCTATTTATAAACTGTCTGAAGAAAGCAATGAAAATGTAAATAATAACTGAATGAACTTGTTGCTTTAGTACTGAACAGTGGCTCAGCAAAATCATCTTGTGCCATATCATTTTTGCCAAGCAGCTGTTTTGTTTATCCAACCAAATCTATACAAGCATCCGTGGATGAACACAAAAAGCAACAAGGGAGAGCTTGGACATTTTTCTAATACTTTACTGCAGTAATTATTTGCAGTACTTACTTGTTTGAATAGACAAAAACAGTTGCTCAGGAAAAAAGTATATAGTGCGACAAGAAAAAGTGACAAGTTAACTTAGTTTTTAATTAGACTCGCATTGTTTTTTTCAGTCAGTTAAGTTACTTTTTGCCTTCTTACCCGAGTCATAAATATCTGAAACTTTAACTAAATATTTCATTTTTATGACGACAGGTTTGCTGTCATGCATGTCTGAAGCATGCCACACTGTCTGGAGATAACTATTATGAACTTCAGCAAGCATATAACAGTTAAAATTTCACAACAAATTTATTTTATTTTCTCAAATACTTGATTTTGTACTACATTTCTGTTTTTAACACTTTTTTCCTTTTAACTTTATTTGTGTCTTATTGGTGATTTTCCCAAGCACCGTATATTTTTCTTAATCTCTTTCGAGTGTTTAATCATTGTGTTTCAATTTGGTCATAAAATTTGTAGCTTATTTACAAAAGAAACATATTTTTCAAGTTAAAGACTGCAGCACTGTGTTACAATCATTTGCTAAGATGTTCTACAACTTTGTGTCTTATTGGTGATTTTCCCAAGCACCCTATATCTTTCTTAATCTCTTTTGAGTGTTTAATCATTGTGTTTTAAATTGGTCCTAAAAACTTGTAAGTTTACTTACAAAAGAAATATAGTTTTTCAAGTTAAAGACTGTAGTACTATGTTACGATGATTTGCTAAGATATTCTACAAGTATAAAACATTTTTACATAAAAGTTGTATTTAACGTAAGTGCAATTCGATACTCAGTATGCTTCTATATTAATTTTAAACATATAGTAAATTACCGATAGTAAATAGCTAGTATGTAGTGAAATAGGAACATAATTTAACTTTTCTAGGCCTACTCGATTAATATGGTAGATTTGCCTTTTAATAAAAAATTCCATATTTTGTATATTTTAATGTAATACATTTTATTAAACTTCATTATTTGGACTCTGTGGTTATGCAATTTACCGTATTCTTTCTTAATCTCTTTCAAGTGCTTGAACATTGTATTTTAAATACTTCATAAAAATTTGTATGCTTATTTAAAACATACATAGACATATTTTTTCAAGTTAAAGACTGTAGTGCTGTGTTACAGTGAAAAATATTTGCTAAAATGTTCTACAAATGTAAATAATTTTTATATAAAAGTTGTATTTAACGTAAGTGCAATTCGATACTAAGTGTGCGTCTATATTAATTTTAAGCATATAGTAAATTACCGAAAATAAATGGCTAGTATGTAGTGCAATATTAACATAATTTAACTTTTCCGGGCCTACTCGATTAATATGGTACAGTTGCCTTTTAATAAAAAATTCTATATTTAGTATATTTCAATGTAATACATTTTAATAAACTTCATTATTTGAACTCTGAGGTTATGTAAAAAATGATTTTTTTACATAAATTAATCATCCATGAAGAAGTATAATGCGAACTTATTAAAATGTCCATTTATTAATTTTTTTTATTTAATTATATACTCACTATGAGTAGTGAAAAAGAAAAAACACAGCAATGCCTAAAAAAATTTTCCGAAAATCCCTTTTCTCGTGAAATTCCAATTCATGTTTATAACACAATATATTGCATAACTTAAATGTTAAAACCTAAGCATAAAATTGTTTTTTAAGCATTCCACCCCATTTACGTTAAAAATTTAAAAACAAAATTAAGAATAATCAGCGAAACCGTTAATCGTTTAAATATTTACATAATAAAGGTCGTTGTTAATTTAACTCATTTGCTTTTTATA
This sequence comes from Pardosa pseudoannulata, assembly GCA_032207245.1. NCBI lineage: Eukaryota > Metazoa > Arthropoda > Arachnida > Araneae > Lycosidae > Pardosa > Pardosa pseudoannulata. The sequence continues at coordinate 64,894,652 of CM063503.1, forward strand.
AACTTCTTAGTAAACACTTATTCAAAGACGCTACTCCATTTCTCTCACATAAATCAAAACTTATGGGTTAATAAAAAAATGTATTTAATCTTTTCTATACCTAATGCTTGTATTCTTCATAAAGAAATATTATACGCTTTGATTAAACTGTTCATTACTCCACTGCATTGGATTTCTAATAATTACATTTAACGAATACCTTCTTTTGTACTTTCGAAAACATGAAGATCAAAGAGCAATTTCAGCTGTTGTTTTAAGAAAAGAAAATGAGAACAATACATTGAAAACAAGATTCAGTTGTTATTTTAACACCTTTAACTTTGTTATTCTTTCGGTACTCTGTTATTTCTTTAGATTGCGATACACATGACATAGAATCAAACGCTGAATTTGGTACCTTCTTTTAAAAGAATGGATAAGCGTTAAATTGTACGTTTTCTTAGAATAGAAAGTTTATTCAATTTGTAATTTATCCAGACTAAGAAAGCAATTTATATACATTTCAAGATATATTAACTACTTAATTTTATACTTAAAAATATTCATGTATTCAACTTATTCTCTATTTATAAATATGTAATTTTATATTTGTAATGATAATTAATATACTACAGAAAAAATATTTATCTTCAATATGCTTTTCAGAAAAAAAGTTAGTTTAAAAAGAATCATACTTTTTAACAAAAAATTATTTTTTTCTAAATTATACTTTTTACATTTAATAAATCCATCTTTTACATACTTATGAAAGAATTTTCTAATCTAAATAAATTATGATTTGTAAGAAAGGAATAAATCTATTATTAAAAATACAATGTTACATTTTTTTAAAGAAGGATTAAGATTTCTGTGAATATACGGTATTCAGAATACAATAGATGAATACCTGCATTTAATGATTCTAAATTAAACAAAATTACATTTATAAATATTGCATTTATTACAGTTTTTCACATGGCAGTTAATTATTCAGATAAATCCAACAGTATATACACATTCGAAATTAAATTTAGCTTAGATATATACTTGAAACTTTGCTTATATAACAGGAATTAAAAATAATTGTCATAAACATTATAAAGTTTCTAAAAAAGGAAATATATGCATTAGAAATGTCATTAAATATTAATAACACTGTTATAAATATTTAGTTATATATTTATTAGATAATATTTTACTCTAAAGAAATCTTTATTTTTAAATAAAACAAAATATATTATCAAAATTAATTTTTGTATTTCTTTTTAAGATATTATCATTTCGTTGAAAATACTATTGTTATTGTTTAATAAAAAGAATCCAAAACTAAAGGTTTATAATTAATTAAACTGTATATATTTAATTAGTGTTCTTTTTACATTTTTTATTGCTGCAAAATAATAGTTTAAACTAAGCAATCAATGCGTAGTCGCATTTTAAGATACATTTCGGTCTATATTAATAAATATACATACTTGAATATATACTTAAATTTAAGAAATTCGTGGTTGTAGTATTAACACATTGTATTCTGGTACATTTCGCAGCGGAATTGTACCGGGAGTGGGCGTTTTGAGTAAAATTTAGTTATTCAGTTAAATCTCAATAGATCGAAAATTATTTAACTTTTTAACAAACTTTTCGTATTTTATATTGAAATATATAAACAAATATATAAATAGAAATTTATAAATAACAACTATAAGATTTTTGTCAACAAAAAATATATTTTTTATTGGATAAATTTATAATAGTATCTTAAATATGAAAAATTAAATAGACATAGTAGTATACAGTTTTAATTTTTTTTCGAATTACGTTATATATAAACATTTTTACATTATAATAAATGAAAAGAGCAATCATAAAACTAATAATGTTTTACAGTGTGGTAAAGTTCAAAGCATTTAACTCTATGCAGAGGTACACGACAAA
>CM063503.1:64904065-65004065 GCA_032207245.1 Pardosa pseudoannulata
TAAAAGCAAATTTTACAATAAATATAGAAAAAATTAGAAAGTGCATAATACTATGAATAGAAAACTGTTTTTAAGTACAGGCAGTCATCAATTTAGATATTTAATTGTTAAAATTCTGGAATTATAGATTTCCTGTTCAAAGTTTTTTACATAAAATATGAAATAGACCTTTCAGCAAAATTCAAAACATAAATACAATGTTAATAATTCACGAATTATTAACAAATAATCTTGCAAAAATGTACAAGAAGTAAGAAAAAGCCTTTTCTTATGATATTGCATTTAAAATATTTTGCAAGAAATATATTTTAACTCACAATTATTAAAATGGTATAATAAATATGGAATAAAATACACCTTTTCTTCAAAATTTTCTCCTGGATTTATATTTATATATACAGTAATAGTTTACACTAATAAAAGTAAGGTGTTAATTTTTTTAACAAATTTAACTATATTTCTATACTTCGTAAAATCTTTCAACTACTTAATAAAAGGAAATAACTATTACTATCTTTAGTTCACTAAAATTCATTTCCCTACATATTTATTATTAAATTTGAAGGAAACGGTTTTTGTTTATTTATACACGTTTGAAGAGGATTTTGTTCTATATTTTTGTTTCTACATTATGAATATCACAGACAAAAGCGCTCTTCTGCCAATATTTTATTATTCAAATTTCATAATGCCATTGAAAAAGTTTTTGCTTTAAAGATGTGCACATAAATCTAACTTTACCTATAAAAGTGCCATTTCACGAACTTTAGCTGATTTATTTTCACAAATAAGCCGATAAATTATTTTAAGTTGTCATTTTATTTTGAGATGTTTAGAAATATAGCTGGAAAAATTTTCAAGAAATTAATGGAATTTTGTTATGGAAATTACTTGTTTACATTTACAATGTTAAAAGTGCTATTACAAACTAAAAAATTGACAACTATTTTACATTACGCTCCGTAATTTATTTTAAGAAGTCAACAGTTTTCAATTTCCAAGTTTGAAAAACTTGGAAATTGAAAATTTGTTCTTGGAAATAAAAGATATTGGAATTTTATGCCTACATGTTTAAACGTACCTACATTCAATAATTGTACCTATACATTAACAAAAATAATTAAAATGAAAATGAACGAATTCCTAAAGGAAATAAATTATAAAACGTTGTGTTCCTTTATTGTCAGAATCTGATTTATATCTTGTACACACTAACAAGCATATATACTTCTATTTAAAGGCCTATAAAGACAGATATAATCAGGCTCGCATATACATACATGCACACACGACACACACACACACACACACACACATATATATATATATGTATAAACATATATATATATATATGTATAAATATATATATATATATATATATATATATATATATATATATATATATATATATATATATATATACATATATATATATATATATATATATATATATATATATATATATATATATATATATATATATATATATATATATATATATATATATATATATATATATATATATATATATATATATATATATATATAGATAAATATATAGATAGATATACATATATATACATATATATACATGCATATATATGTGATACTGGAGCGCGTTGCTTAAAATATTTAGGTTTTGGTTTCAAAATTCTAAATGTCAATTCCTTTAAAATGGCGAATTCTTCTGATTTTGGGATTTGCACACGGCACTCTGTTAGTGGGATGGGTTTTTAGAATTCGCGAGAACTTTGTATGCGGCATGATTGGCTGTCTCTTGACGTCAATCATCCCGTCGATTCCAGTTTTGAAATGTTTTTAAATAGGCGAGCACCAAGGTTCGAAGGGCTGTTCGCTGTTGTTTTCTAGTTGCTGTTCGTTGAGATTCTGGTGGTTCGAGTTGTTCGTTGTGTGCTTTCATTGTAACCATGTGAAACAGGAATAAATGAAGTTATTCGAAGCTGTTGTTGCCTCTGCATGCCACTGCCAATGGACACGACTACAGTTCGTGGATACAGACATGATATGATGCCTAACGGTCTTCACATATATATAAACATATATACATGTATGTATATGTATGTATACATACATGTACATGTACATATGCATTTATAAATATATATATACATATATATATATATATAGATATATATATATACATACACATACACACACACACACACACACACACACACACACATATATATATATATATATATATATATATATATATATATATATATAAATATATATATAAATATATATGCTGCCTAAAACTAACACAAGCTTAAAACAAAACAAAATTTTAAACAAAATAATATAAATCAAAAGTAACTTTTTGTTTACAATGGAAATGAAAATTCTTCAGAAACATCAATCTATAACTTTTATACCTATATTTTAATGATGATAATTAATATATTTAACCCAATTAATAAGGCTGTTACTTCAACGGCCATCTGTGTTTTCAATATGTTTTCATTATGTATACATCATTCGTTATGTATATGTATATTTCAATATGTTCTCACATTGTATACATCGAATTGCAATATATAAATCTATAGTAAAGTGCATTAAACCAAGCACAAAGAAAAATTTTGAGTTGAATATCTCTACTTTTACGAAAGCTGTTCTTACGACTCTTGTGATATTTCAAGGAACCTAAACTAGCTAGTGTAAATCAGATTACGTGATATCTACAAATACTATACTTAGTTCTGAAGTGCATGAGGTTTTAAAAAATGAATGAAAGAGTTCAATTAAAAATTAGGAAAGTTTGGGAAAATCCAGAAGTGGTAAATTTTCTTTGCTAAGAGCTTAATAAAATAAGTTGCATGCCCCAAATAAAAGCTGCATTTAAATAATTGAATATAGTTCAATAACGAGTAAATGAAGCAAACGGTAATAATGTAAAAACAGAGCTACTGTTCAAGATATTTAATAGTGATTTTTAAATGGGATGCCTTTTCATTTATGTCATTTTTTTTACGGTTTTAAGAAGATCTTATTTCTTACATGATAATTCAAGGATAATAAACTGGCCAATAAAAATAAACTTCTGAAAATCTGGTATTTTACTTTGTCCTTAACAACTTTAAAATCTACATTGGTTTAAAAAGCTAACGAATTAAACTAGCTGTCTCATTACCTCACTCATAGCTAAACTGTAATATGTAGTTTTCCTATCCAAACTAATTAAACCGGGACATCTATTTTAAATTCCACTCCACAAATATGTATACCGGTAAGTGGGATTCTACACTCTGACTACTCTACCTAAAACAAGTGTACTAACCTATTGGTCATTATTTGACTTCATATTCTAAAAATGAAGAAAATAGTGACGATTGGTATAGACGAAATAAGTAGAATTTATTTCTGATAAAAGTCTAAGGAAATTCCGAAAGTTAAATTATGTTAAAAACCTGACTTAATATAAAAGAATAAAACTATACAAAAAATAACGAAATAATAAAAGACAATTTTAAAATATATAAATCTATGTTAAACATTTTTCGTTTCAAAATAGGCTTCTGATTCAAACTCAATTTCTATATCTTTCTGAACCGTTGGTTTGATTTTTATGATGCAAGAAAACCTGAAATTAATTCCACCAATGTTTTCGCATTTTAATATATTTAATCCTAGAGAGATATTTTATCCCTGTTTATACATAAATAGATGCTACACAGAAAGTCTCAATAGCACATATAATAAACTAGATGGTACATAAAGAGCAGTTTAATTCTTTTAAAAATATTGAAGAACGTAAAGCTCAAAAATTCACTACTCTAAATTCCCCTTTGCTTAAAATATACGCTGATATTTTATGAAGCTTTAGTAAATGCGGTTTTGAAATGTATGATAAACATATTTTTGTTTTGTGTACAGGAATAAAAAGGCATATTTTCTTGGAAATACATATGCATTTTTTTAACTAAGCCAGAAATTATATATATATATATATATATATATATATATATATATATATATATATATATATATATATATATATATATATATATATATGTATATATATATATACATCTTTGCTTAAAATTTTATATATAATAGGTAAAAATTAAGCAAAGTAAATATATATAATTCACTAATAAAATTGCTTGAGAATGTTTTCGTATTTTCATTATAGCCTGTTTCATTACAAGTGCAATTTTCACCATGTATTTAAATAACGTATGCTTCATTCAGCCACATTAATGCAATTCTCCTATTCTTGACTATATTGTCCTTTTTTTTTAAATATTGTCTTAAAATATTGTGTATTGATTGGAAAATTTAATAAGTACTAAATACATTTCTCTAAACATTGTTATGAAGAATGAGTCTGCAGCGCATTTTGAGAACGAACTAAAAGCTAAAAAAAAGATAGAAATTAGTTTACCTTGTAAAGCTATTTTTTTATTCTATTAATCTCACCAAATATGAACGATAGCATACTGGATTTGTGTGTGAATTTTCGTGAGAAGAGGTACATTTAATTATGCTGATATAAATATTGATTTCAAAAAAGTCTATTTTTTGCATGGTTTTTGATCAATACAAGCCCAAAAATTTAACGAAGTTTTAAAATTTACAAAGTATTTGAGACAAGATGGCAGTATAATATATGTCTAAAATATTAAATTAATTATTAAATGTGATATAAGCTGCTAAACGAATAATTTTTATTTACGTATGTGCAAAGCCACATTTCGATGCTGCTAAATTTTTATAGTAAACGCTATAGGGCAATATATACGAAAATTCCACTTGAATATCTTTAACGTTAAGTAATTTGTCGGCAGGTTATTGAGATTCTTTTCCGCAAGTTTGGAAAATGAGAAAACTGATAAAGAGCTTTTCATAAATTGGGAAAACATGACTCAGTAATTGATAATAATAATCTGTAACATATTTTTGTTTATAGTAGACATTTTATAGTACTCGTCTTTAGCCATTTGATACTGTAATTTGCATTATAAAAAGATGATTATCTTGTGGCAAAAAGGATATTCTACAAAGCACAAATTCAATTTTTGAAAATTTCCTTATTAGTTTTCTCATTTCAAAACCTTACTAAAAAGCAACACAATAAACTGCTGACATTTATGTAAATTTTAGAAATATAAATTAAAAATTTTATATAAGCTACTCTATAGAGTAAAGTAGTTGCAGTACAAAAATATATTTTCACGCATGCGCAGTTACAAAGTTTGTGTTATGGGCTTTTAGCCCATATCTGATCAAATATTTAAAATCTTAATGAAAAAAGCTGCTTTGAGAAACAACTGCTATTGTTTCTCAAATAACCTGTAAGTTTGTAAAAACTGGTTTAGAATTGTGCACATATTGAGCAAAAACTTCCAAAAATGTTTTAAAATAAAACATTTTAAAATAAACGTCTATTTCAGTCTGATCTAAAGTTTCTTTTTCACATCAAAATGACATTAAAATTAGGACTTGCTTTCATTAGTGTGATCGGATAGTGTAAATATATTTCTAATAGCCACAATTGTTTTTCAGTTATTATTTTATTCATAAGAAATTTTTACTGTGGATCACGAATTACTGTAAGTTTTCAAACGAGTAAAAAAATTATTACTTAATAATAAATTTATTGCTTCTGAGTTTTCCCTTATATGACTATGATTTTTTGATTTTGCTATTATTTTTTATCCTAGTGGTTTTTCCTTTTAATCAAAAAGTATTGAACAATTCTCATTTTATTGCATTTATTTAAGCTACAGTATCAAATATAATTTACTTACAATTTCAGGTGCAATAACCACAGCTTCAGGAAACTAATAACATATAGCACTCGACATAGACTTAAGCCAATTAAATAAACTTGTAGTTAAATAATTATCACCAAAAGTTGTAGAGATAATCTAAAATTAATTTCTGCTTAATGAAACAACTTTTGTTTTCTTCAACGTCTTTCTTACTTGTTGTCTCTACTTTATTCATATACTAATAGCTTTTGAAGATATGCATTACAGAAACTTAAAATTTTATCGCACGTCATGTTTCACGCTTTAAGAATGCAGCAGATTAAAATTACGATTTCATTTTGCAATGAAAGTTGTGCGTATTTCCTGTATGATAGCGAAAATCTTTCAACTTTGGTTCAAGTAGACATATGATCAGATTTTACATCAGTTGAAAATTATTTTCTATCACTCAAGAAATCTGCGCATTCTTAATTGTAGCAAGCAATCATGGGAACGTAATTCTTTGCGTTTGAAATCGTATAAGTTAATGTGTGACAAGTACTTAAGATATAGAAGCCAAGGACGCAAGTAAAGTATTCATAGCCATTAATTAAATTACCACTCGTTCACATTGAAGTAACTAGATCAGACAAATTGACCTGAATCCTCACAAAGTAAAAAACATAAAAAGATTGTTTAAAGTGCCCAGTCATCTTAACATTTTAAACGCCTTATCGCACATCACACACACACACATATAAATATATATGTATATATATATATATATTATATATATATATATATATATATATATATATATATATATATATATATATATATATATATATATATATATATATATATATATATATATATATATATATATATTATATATATATATATATATATATAATATATATATATATATATATATATATATATATATATATATATATATATATATATGTATTGTATATATAATATACATGTACACACACACACACACACACACACATATATATATATATATATATATATATATATATATATATATATATATATATATATATATATATATATATATATATATATATATATATATATATATATATATATATGTTAAGAAAGTAACCGAGATTTTTTTAGGAAAATTTATTGAGAAAAATTAAATTAACATAATGCTTGCTGTAACATAAACTTTATGTACTTTTGCTATTTTTGAAAACGTTTCATTCAGTTTAACATTTTTCGAAAGCATATTAGTGTATGAAAAGTATAAAATATGTAATTATATTACTTACTATTAGTAATCAGTTTATGATTACTTTTCCTGATGAAGAATACGTGGATATCTCATATGTTAGCAAAACATTTTCAACTAATTAAAAGCCTTATCACTCATTATCATCAACTAAAATATATCGGTAGAATTTTTTTTATCTCATAAAAAAGTCTTACTTTTTGCATTGTGAAAAGTTCTTTTTCACAATGCAACCTAATCAGTTGCTTTTTCAACAGGTACATAACGATGTGGGATAATGTCACATAAGCTTACTGACAGCTATGAAAGTTATTAAAGCAATGAGTTTTGATATTGGAGGAAATAAGCGGCTGTACTTTATCATAATTACGGAGAATGTAGCTATAATGATCTAAATGCTTTCACATTCAAAGATTTACTAGAATGATTAATATTTTAATAGCACTAAAATCAAATACAAGGATTAAAGGAGAATATCTAAGACATGACTTTCATATAATAAGCACAGTTTCAAGTATTATTGTAACAGATTATCTTAATTATAGAAGTAAGTTTGAATTTTAATATTAGAGCTATTTCAATGTCCTATACAAATTTAAGACAAAATAAATGAAGCTAAATAAATGATACACGTTTAACTAGGATATTCTGTTTAACAAAATGATATATTAAAATATGTTGAGATTATAATATATTTTGCTACCCTACAATGCTTAAATCTGATATATAAATACACATATTTTTCTCTGCATATTGTGTCTGCGTATTTTATTTGCTATATTTTTTGACGTATAAATCGCTTTTCCAATCGTATACATACATTTGATCTTATAAGGATGCCGACATTTTCTGCTAAAACTTAAGTCAATGAAATTCGAAATTGCTAGACTTTATTATAATTAAGATTTATATAACTATAATGACTTTAATGTATTTATATTAGTAATTACTATACCTCCTTTATTTAGTATACCTCCAAGAAAGATTAAGGTTTTGACAGTAGTGAAAACCAAATAAGTTGCTACAATTAAATGTATATGACTTTATGACTATGGAATTAATTTAATATGCATTATTATTAAATATTATTGTGAAATAGAATTAATAATCTTAAAAATGAAATTTAACTTTAGACATGGTTCAAGTTTTCATGAATATTTGAATTAGTTTAAAGGAACTAAGTTTATTATCGTAGTATTATTTTAAATTATTAACTTGAACTATTTAAAGTTGGAAAACAAATAAATAAGAACACAGCTAAATGTATTAATAAATGTATATATATATATATATATATATATATATATATATATATGTATATATATATATATATGTATATATATATATATATATATATATATATATATATATATATATATATATATATATATATATATATATATATATATATATATATATATATATATATATATATATATATACTATTATATGCATACCTTAAATTTAAAAAAACCTATACATGATACTTTCATTTTAATTTTCATTTTACTCACCTGGTTTTGATTTGCTGTTACTTATAAATATATTTTAAACACATTAGGTATTATTTTGATTGATTAATTGAATTCTTAATTTATAATTTGGTTTAGTTCACTACAATCTACTGATTAACTACAGCAAAGCTAATGATCGTAGTATTATTTTAAATTATTAACTTGGACTACTTAAAGTTTGAAAACAAGTAAATAAGAACACAGTTAAATGTATTAAATGTATATATATATATATATATATATATATATATATATATATATATATATATATATATATATATACATATATATATATATATATATATATATATATATATATATATATATATATATATATATATATATATATATATATATATATATATAATATATATATATATATATATATATATATATATATATATATATATATATATATATATATATATATATATATATATATATATATATATGTGTGTGTGTGTGTGTGTGTGTGTGTGTGTGTGTATACTATTATATACATAAGTTAAATTTAAAAAGCCTGTACACGCTACTTTCATTTTAATTCTAATTTTGGCTCACCTGGTTTTGATTTATTATTACTTATAAATTTATTTGTAAACGCATTGGGTTTTTATTATTTTGATTGAATTGAATTGTTAATTTATGATTCGGTTTAATTCTCTACAATCTACCTATTAGCTACAGCAAAGCTAATGAGATTTGTAGTTTATAAGAAATGCTTTTATGCTTGAATAATTGTAAAAAATCTGACCTTTTTAATTTAAATATGTTTGTAATAGTCAAACCGGATTAGAAAATTAAAACGGGCATAGGAATGTATTATAATGCATATTAAGTATTTCCACAAAAAGCATTTTAAAAATGAATAAACATTTAAAGGATAAGTTTCACAATTCTTATACCAAATAACGCAAAGTTCAAATTTTAAATTTATAAATCATACTACCATTTATATCTCTGATGATACCTAGAATTTTGTTATAGCTACAGTAGAAGTAATTTTAAATAAAAAATAGTGTTTACTTTCATACTAAGTTCATAATTTACTAAATATTGATTTTCTTAAAGCAGTTCTTATTGCCAGTGAAGAAACTTTTCAAAAAATATTTTTATGAAAAATTTAAAACATCGTTTACTTAAGAATTAAAAATCTTATATATTTTTGCAGAGATATTTTTAGAAAAATTTACTAAGTGGAATTCAGTTAAACCTTAGTTAATTAGAAAAACTTTATGTAATTTTGGTATTTCCAAAAAAGATGCATGCAGTTTAATATATTTTTGAAAACATAGTAATGTATAAAAACTATAAAAGCTCTAGTAAATTAATTTAATATAGACTAAGAAGTGCTCAGTTAAAAATAAAAACTTATGTAAAATGGGATATTTTTAAAGTTACTTAAAATTGAGAAGTTTTATCATTATTGACATAGAGATTTTGAATACACGACTAACCCCTTTTAAAAATAATTAGTTATGTTTTATCTGATTACATTATTAATATTATTCATTTCTTTATGCTTTAATACACATGTGTACGATTTTTTATAACTTAGTTAATAATTTGCAAAAAGTGCTTTAAAACATATCCTATTTCCTAAAGTAAAGCTAATTAAATGCTACGAAATCAACTAGAACTTTCCTTTAAGTAAATACAATGTACTTATTTTTCGGGGATTTTAATATCCTTGTACTACAATATAATTCTTAAAAGATTATTGCCTTAATTAGGGAGGGTTGTTTTGACAAAGCCAAAAATAATTTGACATCTAAGAGAAATTATAGTAAAACAAATGTTTCGGGAACAATAGTCCATCATTTGCTCATTAATTATCATAAATTGTACTTTCTCGTTTTTATAGTTCTGCAATAATTAAAACTGATTTGTAAAGCAATAGTGGGGATATCTGATAGCTTTGTCTTTAGCATTTACATAATGTTTATAGATAACTCTTGGGATAATTCTAAAAACATGAATTTAACATGAGTATTTATATTGATATATAAATGAAAATATATAAATTATTATATGATATGAATAAAATGTTGAATTGTTCTTTATTTTTTGTTCTAAAATATATTTACAAAGGACATTCATTCAACGACCGAAGGACCATAAAGCAAAGGTAGAGTACAGAACAAAATGAATTTATTACCAAAAATTATGCGTAAAAGATATTGTTTTTTGACATACATAGGGAAATTATATCGTTGAACAGAATTTCCTATATTTCTACAAACAACGTTGCCACCCCAAACTTACAAAGAATACCGAAGAATTTCAAACAATTCCCTACCAACATCAAGGTTATTGCTGTAATTTTTAGTGATACAGTTTCTGCAGTCGTCGTACAGTCTGACAATGAACTACTGCATTTTCCATATTACTGAATCTATAAGCACAAACAATCCATTCTTTCGGACCTTAAAATATGCAACAATAACCTTCCTGTTGCTGCTGAATTGTTTAAAATTCAGTATACTTAGTGATTTGGAATTATAATTTTCAGCAACATTCTCCAAAGAGGATAAAAACACTTGATCAACCGATATACAAATGCTTGAATTTTTATAATTATTATGTTCGAAAAGCAATCATATTTGTACATAATAATTAATAATAGTTCTCTTTGGGACATAGAATCCTTTTATTTTGTTTTAACAGGATAAAATACCCTCTCAAACAGAAGATTGGTTATGATCAACCGAAGTTTGGATCGTATTTTCCGATTTCCTAAACACAACATCCATTCCACTTTTTAAGCCCTTAAAATTGCAAAAGCAACATTCTTGCTAATGTGGAATGGTTTGAAATTTTTCGATATAAATTGGTGAAATTTTTATTATTACTGGGGGTCTCATTCTCTGAAGAGGGTATTAAAAACATGGTCACATAACAAATGATCAGTTTTTTTTAAAATTAACTGTAGGTTCATTTTATATTAATGAAGATAATTCTTGGTTTGTACTTATATTGTTTAAAAAATACTGGTATGTGTTAATGCACACTTTTTTTGTTTTTTAAATATTTAATGGATTTAAGTTCATAATGTTATCGTTTTTAAAGTATAATTTAAAATATGCAGTATAGTTTTGTAGTCTAATTTTTTTAGCTAAATAATATATCTTTTTAGAAAAATGTCTTGCCCAACTTTCAAGTTAGTATTTGTAATTTCATTAATTACTCAAATTTAAAGTGATAAAATGCTGAAAATTTTCAAGGATATTTTTGGGTAACTGTTTATAGATAAAGAGATATCAGCAGATTGCATTTATTATTATTATTAACTTACTTTCTGCCAATGTGTATTTACACCACAAAGAAAACGGCTCAAATGTCTGAACTTTCACGACAATTAGGACGAAAAGTGACAAAAAGCATTCCTGATTGTACATACTCTTTAGTTATAAATTAATACTGATTATACTCTTGTCTTTGTTTCATGGTTCACTCGAGGTTGATAAAAAACAGTCCTAGTATGTATTAACCAATATAATTAATTATTACTTATATCATCACACTATTACTATTCAGAATTTGTGAAATTCATAACAGTAAATGGAAGTTGGCAGGATAGGAAATAACTTTTATATATCGTTTTAAGATTTTATACTGTTTGAATGCTATTTCAGCACATAGTCATGCATGAGACAGTATAATTTGTTATTTATCTTTTATTTTAAATGTACGCGTAAAAAGTAATAAAAGGCACCATACTATATTTTTCCGTCCTATTGTTATATATTTTATATACTGATCACTCTGCATAACATAATCAAAAGGTGTGATAATGGGTGTTCCAATATTACATCCAAATGTATGAAATGGGGAAATTTTCATTTGATGTAATTCTCTCTCATTATTATGATCCACATTCCGAAACAAAGAACGAAAATATTGACCATAAAAATCAGTTTCTCTCATAACGAGCGATAACATTTTTGGCGAAAACTTAGTTTCTAAGCTAATAAATATTTAACGTTCAGAAATTTGACGCTCAGTTTAAATAATTCATGAGGTTATTTATGTTTATGTGAATTTGACCGTCTCTTCGCTTGCGCTTCCATTTAAAGGTCCATGCTTACATTTCCGTATGAAATGCATTTTTCAGTTGGATGACAACAGATGAATACTATCATTTATTCAGTGATCATTTCTTAGCAGTAGCTCCGTAAAAATTGCACATTTTACAGAGACAACATTATATAAGAAAATATAGACGTTAGAAAAACCCATGTCAAAATACAAGTGCATGCATCTTTTAACTTAATGCATTGTTGAATAAAACAAATGTCAAGAAAGCCATTTCATCTAAGGTCTGGAACTGCCTTTGTTGCTTTCAAAATGTTTATTTTGATTTTATTTTCCTATCAGTATAAATGCAACTCATAGAGTATTGAAGCATATACTGAGCTATAAAGGACAGGTAGGTTTCGTGTAAAAATAAGATAATGAAAAGAAAATCAATGTTCATAAATTTAATCTAAAAATATAGATAAAATAGGAAACAATCGTAGAAGCAACGACGAAGATCCTTCGTAACCTCGAATACGTTGATTGCTATCTTACAAACAAGAAAGTTCTTCAGGGTGACTGTAAGGAACCACGATTTGGACCCACGACCTGTATTTTGCAGATGTATATCCTTCACTATATCTCCAAAATCAACCCCATTGACCCCTTCCACCAGACGTTCCTTAGGGCAAACTGGAGCCGGACAGCTATGAGGGCTTATAAGGTTTTCCAGATGTGTTGCTTTTTTTTTTTTTTTTTTTTTTTTCCCAGGGCCGAAGTTTATCTGAAAAGGAGGATTCCCTTTTTGGTAGAAATCAAGTTTCCAGAAGTTTTCCCCCTGAAGAAGGGAGAGAGGATCTGCGCTAAAGAGATTTTACTAATTGGAGTGAGAGAACGCAACGTCATTTTTATTTTGATATGAAATGCTCGTCCACCTGATCTCTTTGTTTCAGGCTCCGAGACACAGAGAGGATATGTTTTGTTCTACCTTTAATTTTCACCAATCTTGTAAACAAATACCATTTGTTGTCCTTAAAGTTTCGGAGCTAATTTAATGTATCTCAGCGACGGTCTACGAACAAAAAGCGTACCTGTTCCAGTTAAGTAGGTGGGCAAGTCACACGCTAGCTTAGCGCCCATTAAAGTGGTGCTTTACAATGATATTACAGTCAAAAAGATCCCCCTATGTTTCGATGGAGGCAGATTGCTGAACTACACCATTATATGCAAATTAAATATGAATTTTAAGTTGATTTTACGGAACTTAGATTTAACTAATTGGCATTTTAAATAAAATATATGATCATTTAAACTCTTTTTTCTTTTTTACGATCTCAATTTAAAACTGTTGTATTCTTTGATAACTTAGGCTATTATTATATAGGGGATTAGGATATCTCCACTTAGTAAAGTTATATGACGGTCGTAAATCTGGTGCCATATCACTTTGGTGGATGACGCAGAGGGTTGGCTGCAGTTGTAGATCAGAGGATTTTGAACCTTAGCTTTTTTCGTTCCGGTTCAACTTAAAAGAAATATATCAGTTTAGTTCCTGTTTTCAATCCACCAAAAGCAAAGGTTTTGCTTTCCAGTTCAGTTCCAAAAGGAATAATTTTACTTTATATATATATTGTTATTTGTACTAAAAATATAATTCTATTATAAACAAAAAATGCATTTCTATCAAAATTTAGAAGATTTAATTCTTTTTTAAATTGGTACACTATGTGAATTGATACAAATTACCAGCATGTACGATGATCAGAGAACGGCCAGCATTGGCATTGTTCGCCATTATCAAATTCGCTTTTGACAACTAAATATTCAACTGTATTCAATATCTCTTATACAAGAGTACTTTCATGGGAAACTGAAACAGAAAAGTACTGGTGAACATCAAAACTAGGAAATCGAGGAGCAATGGACATGTAGTTTGGTTTCGTTTGGAGCGTTAAAGTCTGCTTTTTTGCAACACGATGTCTAATGTAACTGGGACATAAAGCCAATTCCGAATGGCTACGAACATTCATGTCACAGAGGGATTCGAATCCACGAACTCCGATACCGAAGAACAGCGCCCTAACCGTTCGGCTATCGTTTGGCACAATGTACATAATGATGATAATATATGGTTACCGTTAAATTAGAAAATATTGATAAGTACATTACTTGGGGACTTACTTTGGACGGTGCGAGACGGTTCGTACGTTTGTTTTGACGTTACTTTGAAGTCAGCTTGATAGTTTTCTCGCATAATGTCCGCAAGCGGAAGCAAGCAAGAGAGCAAGCTGAAGCAAGTCCGCAAGCAAGTCAAAGTGACGTCACAACGAACGTTCGAACCGACTCTTCAACGTCCAGAGTAAGCCTCAATGACAAAATGACAATCAAAAACAAACAAACAAAAGATATATCAGACAGGAATAAACCGATATTTTGTTTTGTATCAGTTCTGATTTTTGTATCCTACCAAAATAACGGTTTTTCTGGTTTTCGGTTAAGTTCCGGGTCAAAGCCCTGATAGGTAGTAATCAGTCAGTCAGTTAGTACAGAAGATACTTCATAGCTTCAAATTTATTGTTGCTTATCTTACAGGTATATATTTCTTCATTGATAATGTAATGATCCTTTTTTTAAAAATAAGACACCTAATTAGATTGAAGTCTACTGCTTAAAACTCATTCAAAACGTCTGCGAACATTGATACCATTGTTCATTGATTTGACAGAGAGGCAATTCTCTTCTGCGACTGACTCTAAAGTATCTATAAATATTTTTTTTTAATATTGGTCCTGAAACTTAGATGCTTTAAGAAAATTTAGAAATGAAAAAAATATTGTTTTAGAATTGCTAAGAATTAGTAACGAGAGATGTGTGTTAATCCTTTAAGGGTTAAATCAGTCACAAGAGAAATATTTTTAATAACCATGGAAATATGAAACCTGTAATTCTATTACACATGTTCTGTTATTAGATCTTACACAAATTCTACCCGGAAAAATACTGTGTTTGGAGCACTTCTTTGATTATAATGTGAAGAGTAATTACTTATAAATTGTATTATTTTATACTATTTTAAGTATTTAAAATAACAAACCACTTCACAACAAGTAATCAGATAGAAAATATGAAATAACGTTATTACGTATTTAAGAAAATTGATGAATAATTTTGGAGAAAAATGTATTAAATTAAAAAATTATGAAAATTAATTATTTTTAAGATATTTGGAATTGTATATTTACGGAAAGTTTTTGAAAATTTGACTTATAAGAACTTAATCTTAAATGAACTAATTTTTAAACGTCTGTTGATTTTCCAAGTGATATGAGGATTAAAAGTGTCCTTGACGCAGTTTAATGAATCGCATATCCTTAAAAAGTTGAAATATGCCATAACTGAAAATATAATCTATTTGAAGAATAATTTTTAATTATTATTTCTTTTTACATTTTAATCATCTATGAATTTTTCCTTATAGTTCTATAATGTACACATAGGCTTAGCTGGTAACCTTCGAAGATCTTGTGGTCTACGCTTTGACCCTACCTATAGTATGCCTTTAATACATTGAGACGAAACGTATTTATTATAATAAGCAATTAAGAAAATACTAAGAATTAATATTATATTAAGAATAAATTAATAAATATATAAATATATAAATTGATATTATATTATTAATACTATATTAAGAAAATACTGAGAGGATCTATGCTAATATTGAAAATATTCATCCATCCTGCAAAACATGCTCGTGGTCTTTTTTACTCAGAAGTGACATATGATGCCCGTAATTAAACACAGGTCCATTGGACTTTCAGTTCACTTCTGTAATGACATTTAGATATAGACTGGACATTTTGGATATAGAATAGATGTCAATACAATTTTTGTGTTCTTGTGGCTGATTCAATGCAAATTAGTTTTAGCTTACTTTTGTTTTGTATGGTATATTATGGTTAATTCAAGAATTTCAAAATATATGAGAGTTAAAAATGTCCTTTCTGCATTTTAGATTTTCCCATACCCATTAAGAAGTTCATATAACTAATATCAATTATTTATAATTAATATCAATTCATTTAGAATTCTATGTAACTTTCTGTAACTAACTGTAATAGATGTAATTCTATGTAACTAACTTCTATGTAACTAACTGTAATGTAATGCAATACTTAATTTGCATTAAATTTATAGTGAATCAATTTAATTTAATGTTTGAGTGATATGAAATACTTAAAAGTTTTCATATATATAACATTTGTACATGATTAAAGCAATTACTCAGTCACATAAGCCCTGATATTTTAAATATAATTTCTAAAATTTATGAAATCTTAATGCACTAAAATATTTCAAGTCACTGCGAATTATCGTCTATTTTTATCAACATAAATTATTAAGTTGTATTTATTACATTTTACGTTATTGAAAAGGGTATAGCTTTAGTATAAATGTCTATTTTTAAAGATGATTTTAGTTAAATCTTTCTGACACTGTATAAATTATGTTTAAAATACCAACGATGGGAAAAAGAGATTGTTGAAATCATATAATATATATGTAATTTTTTCAAAATTTGGTATTACTTCTAAAATCATTTTATTTATTTTTGCTTAAATTTCAAATTTATTATGTTTGAAAATAGAAAATGTCATTTAATTAGTGAAAAATTTGATATTAATTAATTATAATTCAATTTATGTTCTTTCAGT
The DNA here is from genome assembly GCA_032207245.1 of Pardosa pseudoannulata. Lineage (NCBI taxonomy): Eukaryota > Metazoa > Arthropoda > Arachnida > Araneae > Lycosidae > Pardosa > Pardosa pseudoannulata. Next base: position 64,921,290 of record CM063503.1, read on the forward strand.
TATGATACAATTAGCCTTTTTAAGGTGTATATGACACTTTAAATAAACATGAACTATGAATATTTTTGTTTTGAGAAAGTATATATAATTGTAGTGTATGTTGTGATAACTATACTTATTACTGGAACAAAAACAATAATTTTGGTTGTTAGTTATTTTTTACTGTGTAGTAAGATAATAATATTGAATTTTGGATCGAATTTTGTCCAGCTGAAAATCCACTGTTGTTGTAATAGAAAATTTACCGATTAACTAGACAATTCCCATGTCAGAAGAACTATAACAAACAAAAAAGGAGTAAAGCCATTGAAAGCTTTATATGCAGATACAGATAAGTGTAATCAATATATCAATTGAGATTACTTTAATTATCATGGTCACTTGGTTTTTGTTGTGTGTTGATAGGCAGAAGGATTATATTATATAACTATCTTATAAACATTTAATATATAAATATTTTAACTAAAATCATCTAATATATTCCTTATAGTAACAAGTGGAATGCTAGGTTTGGAGCATAATAAGGAATAAACGCGTACTTATACAATTTTCTATCTGTTAAAACGACTATGAATGTTGTAGAACGTTTTTTATAACTTAGAATTATAAAACTGTGTACGTATGCGCAAAGAAAAATGAGATTAATTAAATTAATTTTTTTAAATCAAATTTTTTGATCCTTTGCAAATTCCGTTAATTTAAAAAAAATTTCCTTCGTTTTAATAATCACTTTTCTTCCAAGCTTTTGTTATTAATATTTCAAATATATTTTAACACATAAATAGACAGTACTTAAGTGTGGATTGAAATAAGAATTAGTTTATAGGAGATGGTTTTATGCCTATATGGCTGACTTTTTGAAACATTTGAATTTTACTAAATTTAAGTTGAATTTTTATGACATACTAAATTGAAACTTAAAATAAATTCGAAGATTTGATATAATGCATAAGGTACATGCAATGCTGGAAAAAAACGAATCATAAAACTGAGTACGTATATACAATGAAAAATGAGATTATTTAAATTAATTTTTTAAATCAAATTTTTTTAATCTTTGGTAATTCTGTTAAATTTAGAAATTTCTTTTTTGTTTTATTAATCACTTTTCTTTTAAGTTTCTGTTATTAATATTTCAAATACATTTTAACACACAAATAGGCAATACTGAAGTGTGGATTGAAATAAGAGTTCATTTATAAGAGATAGTTTTATGTCTATATGGTTGATTTTTTTTAAAAATTGAATTTTACTAAGTTTAAGTTGAGTTTTTATAACTAACTAAAATTGAAACTTAAAATGGATTCTAAGATTTGATATAATGCATAATGTACATGCAATGCTGCAAAACGTCTTTTTCAAACTTAGAATTATAAAACTGTGTACGTATACGCAATAAAAAAGGAGATTAATTAAATTAATTTTTTAAATCAAATTTTTTTTACCTTTGGAAATTCTGTTAATTTTAGAAAAATTTCTTTCGTTTTAATAATCACTTTTCTACAAAGTTTCTGTTATTAATATTTCAAATACATTTTAACACATAAATAGCCAGTACTGAAGTGTGGACTGAAATAAGAGTTAGTTTATATGAGATGGTTTTATGCGTATATGGCTGATTTTTTAAACATTTGAATTTTACTGAATTTAAGTTTAAATTTCTAAACTTACTAAAATTGAAACTCAAAATAGATTCGAAGATGTTATATAATGCATAAGGTGCATGTAATGCTGCAAAATGTGTTTTTAAACTTAGAATTATATAACTGTGTAAGTATATACAATGAAAAATGAGATTAATTAAATTAATTTTTTAAATCAAATTTTTTGAATCTTTGAAAATTCTGTTAATCTTAGAAATATTTCTGTCGTTTTAATAATCACTTTTCTTCCAAGTTTCTATTAATAATATTTCAAATACATTTTAACAAATAAATAGACAGTACGGAAGTGTGGATTGAAATATTAGTTAGTTTTTAGGAGATGGTTTTATGTATATATGGCTGATTTTTTGAAAAATTTGAATTTTACTAAATTTAAGTTGTATTTTTATAAACTTACTAAAATTGAAACTCAAAATAGATACAAAAAATTTGATATAATGCATAAGGTACATACAATAAATATAAAGAAGGAACCAGCTTCGCAAAGTTGTTTATTTAAATATCAATGCATAATATTTTTTAAATTTTGTAAAGATTCATAAAATTGTAATTATAAAGGCTTTCAGTTTTACAGTTTGAGATGATAAGGGGTATAAACGAATCAAATCAAATGAAAAACAATGATGCGTAGTGAGAATTCCTGACAGCAGATGGATTAATAGAAATTGACAGCCGAAGATGTATCGGGAAACACAGCAAGTCTGGAATTTCAGAAGAAGATACTCAGTTAAATCCCTTAAGTGCTGATCTGCCTCCCTACGATTTTCATGTGTTGGAAACTGAAAATTATTTAAGTGGAAGAAGATTCCAGTGAGATAATGACGAGAAGTAAAATTTCGAAATTCATTCTTGAAAGACCGAGGACCTTTCTATGGTAGGTTATATATCCGTTTAGATTTACATAAGGATAAATGCTTGAACCTAAAAGTTCGATATATTTGGTTTGGTTTGGAAAACTATGGTCTACTTTTTCCAACACGAGGACCAATGAGACCGGGACCTACAGCTTAAAGCCGATTCCGAATGGCTGCGAACATCCCTGCGACAGTAGGATTCGAACCCACGAAATTCGGTACCGAAGGCCAGCACCCTAACCAGTCGGCCATCTTTCGCCTCGATATATTTGAATGAAAAGGGTTGTTATTACAAGTGTTCAAGCTCATTATTTATTGAATATACTTTATATAAGAGAAATGCCTGGTAAGAATACTTTATTAATGAAAGAAAACTTAAGTCGCATTTTAAAAATTTTGAAATAACCTTAAAAATTTCAATTAGTTAAAAATGGTCAGATATTTAATAATACTTTCAATGCTATTAATTTAGATATTTAGCATTGTCAGTGAAGTAGAAATAGGGCGATATGGGCATGTATATTTAAACAAATAATTTAAAAATCACTTTTAAATATTCATTTTCCACTGAACGAAATTGGACTGATTATTTTATGTTTTCTCTACTTGAACTGTGAAATATTAGAAAGAAAAAAACTGAAATAGGGTTTTCATATCCACTGTCTTATAGTTAACTTAATAATTGCCAAAACAGATAATTGAGTCATTACTAATAACTACTTTAAGTGAATCAGTACGTTCTCATCCTTTAAAAACTCAATCTTTCAATTTTAAAAATAACAGGATTTTGCAGATTCGAAAAATGTATAAATTTTATAGGAATAAAGATTTAATCCCAGGTTAATGAAGATAATACGATGTAAACAACCATAGTTTTATACAGATGTTAATAATGTAATAGCTCTAATTTAATCGGATTAGTATTTCTTACATATTTTTTTCAGCAACTACAAACATACATTCAATTTATGGAACTAAGGATCTTTCTCTTTGGTTTTGAACATAGTATCTATTCAGGTATCACCTGAATTCCAATAAAGAAATATTTACTACTGATACCTTTATTTTTGGAATAAGATATCCAGTCTCATTTATAATTTCATTAAATATCATTCGTGGTGTATATTTTCTATGAAGGATACTTTGTGATATGGTATTTTAGAAAAATTATGTATCTCTTTAAAAATTTTATATTTACATAAAAGATTTTTATACTTTAGATTGTTGTATAAAAATGTTTACATTGCTGTATACCATTAAATATTTTGACCGTCTATGCATGGGAGACGATTAAGATTTCAATAGTGGGTGAACTATTAGTCCAAAAACTTATCAGTAAACAAATTATACATTTATGCTTTTTTTTCTTACGTCTAGTGGTTTAATGAGTAAGTCATACTGAGTAGATTTTTCATAAATGCTACTTCTTACTTTCCTTGAAAAAAAGATATATAGGTTATATATTTTCTATATTTTCATCAAAAAGAAAAATCTGGAATTATTTCTTTTCTCTAAAGAAATCATAATACATGTTATTCACTGTTTAAAAATATGTATTTTGATTAAGTTAAAAAATCTTTAAATATTAATCATTTTAGGATAACTCTATAGATCATAAATTGAATAAAGTAATCTACACCAAAACATCTACTGTAGGGAACAGAATTTAGGTTAGAAAACAATTCTATTTAATTTTAGAAATTGAAACGTCTAGGAAAAAAAGGATTTTATATTCTTAAATGTATTAGAATGAACGTTTTATATCTACACAAATGTAATGGTAATAAAAATCATCCCTCAGGGTTTATTATTTTATTCAGAAATTAACTGTCATGAGAGTGTAAAATTTCTCATATCTTATTATCTATTTCTTTACAGTTACTAAGCTTCATTCGTTGATATTCTGGATTTACGTAAAGCCATTACAAAACTAAAGTGATCTTTCTTAGTAAAGCTTCACCGAAAAGCGTAGAAGTCTAGTAAAATTGATTTAAAAAATACTGCTTAGCTTTTAAAAATTTTCACCAAACTTATTTTCAGGAATACGAAAATATTTCCATTTAAACTGGAAGTGAAATTCTTTCATAATTATCAGCACTTCAGAAGAAAAAGGAGATTTAAATTTTAAAATAATAGAAGATTCATTTTGTTTTCAGAATGAAATTCATTATTTTATAAATATGACATTTAAAAAAACTTCTCAATTTGACCCAAAAGGGTAACAGATTGGGTCTTCTGAAAAAGCCTGAGGTTTTTAAATCTGCTTGATGTTGTCTAATTACTAACAACTGCTAATAAGTGTGAACTCGGTTGAAGCAATTCGAAAACATGGTCTTTTCTTCTTATACTTATTATAATTTTAACAGGTTTTGTGGTGTAATTTCTGTTTATATTCAGTGTGAAAAACAGACAATTCCAAAGTCTATTTCCATCATATTATAATCTTATACATTTAAGTGGGGAAATAATATTAATCAGACTACTCGTGTAATTTCCATTGCTTATGGACATAATGCTATTTCTGATGACACATTTTATTGGTGGTTTGAGATTTTTAACCTTCTGTATCGTAACAATCCATAATTGAAAAATATTTTCTCAAATATTAGAGTGCATCACATCAAGCATGTAAAAACAGTTAAATCATCTTAGGAATACTCTATAGATCATAAATTGAATAAAGCAATCTACACTAAAACATCTACTGTATGGAACAAAATATAGGTTAGAAAACAATTCTATTTAATTTTAGAAATTGAAACGTCCAGGAAGAAAAAGGATTTTATATTCTTAAATGTATTAGAAAGAACACTTTATATCTACACAAATGTAATGGTAATAAAAATCATCCCCTAGGGTTTATTATTTTATTCAGAAATTAACTGTCATGGTGGTGTAAAATTTTGTATATCTTATTATCTATTTCTTTACAGTTACTAAGCTTCATTCGTTGATATTCTGGATTTACTTAAAGCCATTACAAAACTAAAGTAATCTTTCTTAGTAAAGCTTCACCGAAAAGCGTAGAAGTGAAATTGATTTAAAAAATACTGCTTAGCTTTTAAAAATTTTCACCGAACTTATTTTCAAGAATACGAAAATACTTCCATTGAAACTGGAAGTGAAATTCTTTCATAATTATCAGCACGTCTGAAAAAAAGGAGATTTAAATTTTAAAATAATGAAAAATTTATTTAGTTTTCAGAATGAAATTCATTATTTTATAAATATGACATTTAAAAAAAATTCCTCAATTTGACCCAAAAGGGTAACAGATTGGGTATTCTGAAAAAGTCTGCGGTATTCAAATCGCTGCTCGATGTTGTGTAAGTACTAATAACTGCTAACAACTGTGAACTTGGCTGAAGCAAATGGGTAAACATGGTCTTTTATTCCTTATACCTCAAAATTTTAACAGATTTTGTAGTGTAATTTCTGTTTATATTCAGTGTGAAAAACAGACAATTACAAAGTATATTTCCATCATATTATAATCTTATACATTTAAGTGAGGAAATAATATTATTCAGACTACTTGTGAAATTTCCATTGCTTATGGACATAATGCTATTTCTGATGACACATTTTATTGGTGGTTTGAGATTTTTAACCTTCTGTATCGTAACAATCCATAATTGAAAAATATTTTCTCAAATATTAGAATGCATCACATCAAGCATGTAAAAATAATTAAAAGAATTTAATACATAAAAGTAAAATTTATTGGCAAAATAAGAGTGTTTTCTATAATAAAATGTCATATTATGTTATAATTGTAAGTTAGTGTAATGGATGGCGCCACCTGTATGTGCATTACTTGTATACGTTTAGCAGGAGATTGCCTCAGTCTCTGGTAAGATGCGGTGTAGCAAGCTACAATAAAGATCTTGTTAAGTTTGACTACGCTTCCGAGCATTGATTCTTTGAGTAACACTTTACTTAGTTGAAAAGTTACTTCATATTATTTATTATAAATATTGTAAATTATTTTAATTAAGATTTTTCTCTACATATAGAGTTCGAAACTAACTTTGAGAAAACTCTATTGAAGGTGAATCCAGATTTTTTAAAAACAACAGTTGTAAAGTTTATTTTAGTAAGAAATGTGTGCATCTGATCAAGCAATAAATGAAACGAATTATATGAAAAGTTAACTTAAAACCGTTATTTGTCGGGGAAAATTGCAGTGTAGGATAAAAATAATCTACAAAACAGTCTTTTTATAACCGCTGCTGAAATTACATTAACTTTTGCACAGATGGCAAATGTTACACAGTGATATAAAAGGTCAAAAGAAGATATTTTAATCTTAAATAATTAATGTTCGCACTAGATGACCATCTTCTTTTTGCTAGGGACTAATAAAATACAAGCCAGGACCTATTAAGCCGTCTTTAAAATTCACGGCATATAGATCAAGAATTGTCAGGAAGAGTAAAAACATAATAAAATACATGATCATTTGAAGAAGATATAGTATATAAACCACAACGAGTAATGGCTTTCACATGTATTAACTGAACAAAAATCGCTTTCTTGAATTTCGACATTCTGTAAGCATTAACTAAAAAAACCTTTTTTAAAACAGCTACTTAATGAAGATAGAATATTTTTACTACTATGCGATAATGTTACAGAAAAAATACTCGGGGTAAGAAAATAAATTTCTTTTAGTAGCATTGGTATAAAGGCTGCATCACCCTAAAATAGGCCTTGCGTATGATGGGACTACCAAAAGTTATGTTATAAATTGTCGTCAAGAAATTAGACAATATACTCTGAAAGATACTCCTCCAAAATGTCAGTTTTAAACTCATATTTTGAAGCATATCTTAAAAAAATTGATTAAGTGACTGAAAGGAAAGAACACACACACACATACAAAACAAAATACATTTCGACATATTTAATAATTAACTTATTAAATTAAAACAACTTACTAAATTAAAAACAAATTTAATAATTATTAGTGACTTCCTTGGGCCTGTCTTTCAGAGCAAAGTTTTTCGAAGGAGGGTTTAATATTAGAAATAGACACTCTCAGTTCTTTTTCTATATTTAGCTGAGATCTATATTTTGTCTTCAAAGAAGCCACCGCAGAAAATCCAGTTTCACAAAGGTAAGATGTTGAAAATGGTAGTAGAATGCGAAATGCCCTTGTTTTTAGTGCAGAAAACTCATCATCCACTCCTGCCCAAAATTCAAAGAGTGATTTATTACTAAATTGTCTTTTGGTTTCGCCGCTTGCCGTGAAGTCTATGAAGGTTTCTTCCTCTTCAATTGAGAGTCCTTCGGGAGTATTTTGAAATGGATCCCTCACCCACTTGTAACTTGATATCAGTTTGTCGTCAGCAAGAAAGTACTTTTTAAAATTCTTTGCTAGCATTGCTAAATGATTTTCAATGGTTGCAAAAACAACTTTTACATGTTGTTCTTCAGCCTTGTAAGTTTTAATACAATCATTCAAATTTGCAAACATTGTTAAGTTTTCTTGCTTTAAATTTCTGCTCCACAATTCCAATTTCCTACAAAAAGCATTAACTTTATCACTCGTATCCAATATATGTGTATTTGCTCCTTGCAGATGAAGATTCAAGTTATTTAATTTCTCGAATATGTCGACCATGTAGCTCAATTTCATCACAAATAAACTATCGCGAAAATTCTCAGCTTCCGGTCTGTTTTCCTCTTCTAGGAAAACGGCGATTTCTTCTTTTAATTCATAAACACGTTGCAAAAATTTCCCTCGTGATAACCATCTTGCCTCGCAATAAAATAGTAACGCTGAATGTACTGCACCCATGTCTTTACAAAGTGCGGAAAAGATTCTTGATTTCAGGGGTCTCATTTTTATATAATTTACTACGGTTACAACCGTAGTTAACACAATATTCAAACCAGGACTCATTTCTTTGGAAGCCAAAGCTTCTCTGTGGATCATGCAATGTGTCCAGACGCACTGTGGCGATTTTTGTTTCACAAGTGCTTGAATACTTTGGAATCTTCCGGACATAGAACGAGCACCATCGGTGCATATTCCGACGCAATTTTTCCATTCTATGTTTGCCTCGTTCATAAAATCATTTAAGATAGCAAATAATGCGAGTGCTGTTGCTTTGAGTTCTATTGGTTTGCAGAAAAGTAATTCTTCTACTACTGACAAATCATCACAAAATCTAACATAGGCAATGAAATGAGCATCTTTATTACTATCTGTTGCCTCATCGAGTTGTATTGAAAACAATTTGTCACGCAACTTCGACAAAAGCTGACACTCTACATCTTCAGCTATATCAGCAATTCGACGGGCAACAGTATCATTTGAAACAGGTATAGACTGCAATTGTTTTGCAAAATTATCTCCAAACATAATTTCTACAATCTCAATTGCGGCTGGCAAAAATAAGCTCTTCACCAATGGTGTGAGGCTTTTTACATCTGGCTATTTTATATGAAAGTTTGTAAGAGGCAATTAAAGCTTTTTCATTCACAGACAAAGTTTTTTTAAACAATGATTTTTGCTTTTCATATGATTTTAATTTTAATTCGAAGAATTCTCTGGGTTTGTTTACGTACTCACTATGAAGCGTTTCCAAATGTCGTTTAAGTTTATTAGGTTTCATGCTGTCTGCCGCCAACATTTTTGAGCAAATGATACACAGGGGCCTTTCTTCTTCATTTACTTCAGTACTAGTGAACCCAAAATTTAAGTATTCTTGAGAATATTTTCTTGATTTTATTTTCGGAACCACGCTCGTCTGTGTACTTGTTGATGCTTGTCTATCGTCTAATGCTCGCTTACGCCCGCTTAAAAATTTATCCATGATTCTGCATAAGTCTGCTGCCGTGAATATTTAATACCGTGAATTGCAATTACACGAAAATATATATAACATACACATTAAGAATAGATTCAATAGCGATAAGAAGGATCGACTCGAATGAGATTGTCTGGAATTGAAATTGGCGTCATAGAACTTTCTCCTTCTCCCTATGAGAAAACATTTGTTCACATCTGCGCACGCTCCTAACTTAACTTTTAAGCTGACCAGACAAATTCCAGACAAATCGAAACTTCTCGCGAAACCGTGAGAATGCCCGACATGGCGGGACGCAAGAGCAATAAAAAGGCATAGGATTATTGTTTTTTCAATGCTGAGTATCAGTGTTGCAAAATGTCAATAAATTTCCGTATTCTTGGTAATTTGCAAAGTTTAAAATTAAGGTTGTAGTGCAGGTTTAGCGCCATAATGCTCAAAATACATTATTATTGTATACATTTTATTGTACGCGGTGGGGAGGGGGGCGCGATGAAAATTATGATTGAAAATTGGGCCGTGAATACTAAAAGGTTTGAGAAACACTGAATTAGACAATATACTCTGAAAGATACTCCTCCAAAATGTCAGTTTTAAACTCATATTTTGAAGCATATCACAAGAAATTGACCAGTCGTCGAAGTATTGTCATCCATCATGACGGTATACGGTCTCACATTTTGATGAATACCATATAAAGATTTATTAAGAATGGACAAGAGTTTTGTTTTGTGCTCCATATTACCGAGACTATGCTCCATTAGATTTTTATCTCTTCAGGTCACTTAATTCTCTTAATAGCCAATAGTTGACCTTTTAGAGACTGTCAAACTGTGTTTTTATGAATAAACTTATTATATATCATCTAAGGTTAATCAGGTTATCCGAGAGATAGCAAAATATCAGAGAAAAATTGTATTTATGTGGTTCAAAGAAATTTTAATCAGCATTTATCATTATTAACTGCAGAACTTTCGGAGGATTTAATATATAATCTTCCTTTACAGCATTGAGTCTCATATATTCGACAGATAATTTTGGTCAATAAGCAGCCGAATTCGAAATGATTTTGTATTCCATGCCAGATTCCATGGATTTAAATTCCAAATTTCACACAGCTGCCTGTAGCTGTTCGAAATAGGGTCTAAGCAGTATGTTTCGTCTAATTAATTCTTTTAAAACAGCACTTTCAACAAACAAACCAACCAGGAGAAAAATTTTCTCACAGCATTAATACATTGACAGACATTATACAATTTACCAAATCCAAAGGTAGCAAAAATAATAATGTGTGTATTTAACTATTACTTGAAAGTTTATTATACTGATTATTGTATAATTTAAATGAGAATAATTAAGTAAAAACCAAACATCCTGTGGCTCTTTGTAAGGTTAATAGAGGGCCTCATGGTAACTAATTTATTAAACATAGCTTAGAATTTTGCAATTTATGAATATTCATTGGGTATTCTGATTATTTCATATTAAAAGAATTCATTAGTTAATTTTTATAATAATTATTAATTAATTTTTTATTACAAAGTCTACAAAATTTAATTACTTAAACATAGTTTAGTTCAATACTAAATACTTAATTACATAAATTATGATTCAATTTGTATTATAATTAAAGAAAACCACTATTCAAACCACAGGAGGAATTCTCTTTTTATACTTATATACTTAATGCTCTTTTTATACTCATTTGATATTCATTTCCTAGCATTTTAGTTTTAGAGAAATAGTTAAAATGTATTTCAATTATTTTCTTCTAAACGCTGTTAAATTTTATATCCAAGATTATGGGCCAGGTCGTTGTTTACGCAACACTGAAGAATCTTTAAATATTTCTAACATTCTAAATTACATCAAATTTCCTAGTGGTTACTTTACATAAGAAGAATACTTTAAAAGGAGAATAATTTACATAGTAAATAATTGAATAGCAAAAAAGAAATATAGAATATTTCATCAGCGTATGCATTTTGACAGCAATGAGTCTTCTAAAGATTTAACCTTCAGCTATGGTATACCAAATTAAGACCATAACCTATTTCTGCCAAGGTAAAAAAACATAGGGATCTGTCACATATAAACTGTTGATTAATAAGTCATTTTTGTGTCAGATTTTTCCAAATGGAAATCGGAAGTCTTCTTTTAAAAAGCACTTTCTTGTAATGCCTTCTGAGATGGCATGAGTAGCTTTTGGAACTCAGCCTCCCGTAGTCGCATAGAAGTCATGAAGAGCTGAGAAGTTGTAGCATGCATGGTACGCCTATCTGTAATGAAAAAAGCGACTTTCTTTGGAATTCATGGCTCTTGTATTTCCTTTATTAGGCTTTCTTCAGATCGATTCGTTATTCTGAAACCTCTCCCATAAGTTGGGCATGACACTGGGGGATTACATTGAAATCTTCTGTTAGTTTACTGCTTGTGTCTATGTTTCTGCAAAATTTGGACTTACTGGCTATGTTCTTGCTCCCCTCTTATATTTCTCCACCTTTATTCCAAAATCTAAACCAGAGATTTTCAACTTTTTTTAGCTACCACCCTCTACGTAATCGAAATGCGTTCAATGATCCCTTTGTAAAAATCTCGTAATTTGAAGTGCAGGGTAGGAGAAGTACTCAATTATAATAGGCAAAGTGTTTAATTAATTTTCTTCAATAGGGTTACAAATCAAAATTTTGTTGCTGAGACATGTTGAAGCTACGTTAAAATAATTGCTATGGTCGAACGATTAAGGCGCTGATCTTCGGTTCCGGAGTCTGTAGGTTCGAATCCCATTGAGGCATAGATGTTCATAGCCATTCGGAATCTGCTTTAAGTAGTAGGTCCTGGTCTCAATAGCCCCCGTGTTGCAAAACAGTAGACCGTAGAGTTCCAAACCAAACCAAACGAATGCTGTTGATTAAGTATATTTTTTTGAATGTCGGCCCAATTTCACGCAGAACTAAGGGAATGAAAATAATAGCTTTGGAACCAATATGTAAGTTTGTTTTATTAAAAGTAAAATCGTGTAAAGAGATAATTAATCTAATAAATTTATTTAGTATTTATAAAATTAAGTTTGAAAGCCAAAACCGGCTCACATCGTCGGATTATCGCCCGAAACAAGTTCAGCGACTCCCCAGCATCGTCCCGCTGCTCCCCTTGGAGGGGCAGTATCACCCCTGTCGAGAACCACTGATCTAAATGTTAGTGATTAGTCATTTTTAATGTTAAAATTTCAACTTTACCAATATCTACAATAAATAAATAAATAATGTACAGAACTTGCCAAGAAAAAACACCAGATGGTCGACCGTAACAACGTGGATTTCTGAACGAGCTGTTTTGAAGTCTGCACTAGCTCCACATATATATAAGCAAATGTTAAATCAACTATGTTAAGTTGACACACTGCATTAGATTGTTTTTAAATAGTGTTTTTACATTTATTTCAGTTATATTCATAAAATTTGTCACATTTTGCAAGTTCATCTAATTCTGAACACCACCGTTGAATTTGTTTGTATAATGATTAAACGGACTGGTACTCATCGGCAAATGCAACACTCTAGTAACTGGAGAGTTGCGGGTTCGAAGCCCGAGCCGGCCTAGATCCTCCGTGTTCGTTAAAGGTGACTAGGAATAAAATATGTTTCGTGGTCACAATGTCTTTCAAGTTCTCAATATATCTCTGGGGTGGCAGTCCAAGCCCATGGGTCTTTTGTTTGGTTCCTGCTTCAAAACTACGCCGATCCATTTGAGCAAATGTACTTTCACCCTTGCGGTGCTCGTTAAAATGGAAGACGCACCCCTTTGCCTTAATGCGATAAGTATATGGCTCAATCGTGCTTGGTCTCACCAGGCATCAAACACAACAACGACATGATTATAAACTCATAACAGAATATGGTACTTATAGTACTAAATGTTATCTACTTGTTTTGATTAAGTAGCAAAAAGATTTCTAATTTGCAAATTTTTTAAATTACAAAATTTTACATTTACTCCTTTAAATTTCCACACATTTTAAAGATGAAATTAAATTATCTAATATGTCTTTGAAGGGATGAACTATGAATTGAAAATATGTCAAGTTTCAAGAATTAACTTTGCTATAATTAAAATTTGTACATTTAAAATAGTGTAGTAGATCCCAATTTTAAAAATACGTTATATTTCTTGAATTTAAGATAAAACAATTCTGTATACATGTGATTAGTCGCAATAACTGAACAAAAACAAATAACAATCATTAAATTTTCATTTTTATAAAATACTAGCATATAGCCGTCATATGACGGAATCAGTAAAATTTTTAATTTTCTTTAATTGTAGAGTACCTTATAAGGCAGGTAAAAAATGGTTTGTTTTTTGACTGATAATTATTTGGTACACGTTCAATAATTCTCAATATATATCTCTGGGGGTGGCAGTCCAAGCCCATGGGTCGTCTGCTTGGTCCCTGCTTCAAAATTATGCCGATCCATTTGAGCAAATGTACTTTCACCCTTGCGGTGCTCGTTAAAATGGAAGACGCACCCCTTTGCCTTAATGCGATAAGTATATGGCTCAATCGTGCTTGGTCTCACCAGGCATCAAACACAACAACGACATGATTATAAACTCATAACAGAATATGGTACTTGTGATGAGGCGATTTAGATCTGATATATAATTTTAATTCATTCAAGAAGTAAAATGTTCGGAATCTAAATCTGACCTCATCACATCGTTGTAGAAGAGGACAAAGACCATAAATTTTCGAATTTTAACGGATATTGTAGTCTTGTACGGTTGTATGGGCGGGTCTGATTCCAGTAATAAGATCCCATCTCCATACTTGACATTAAATAAGAATGTACCTTTGTGGAGTATTTATGAGTCTCTAAGGACACTTAATTAGAAATAATTGTTCACGTTGGAGCTCAGGGCGGGTGTCAGACCAATGAAATTCTGGCAACTATCTCGATTGGAAGACAAGAAGGAGGAGGGGACAAAGTTTGAGATAATAAAATATGAAAAATCTAGAAAATGAGGAGATGGATTAAGACCCAGAGTAGTTTGGTTCGGAGGTCCCAGAAAATTGGTTCGGAGCAAAAGAAGGTGCTCGATAGTCCGGACTAGGAATCCAGCCAAGTCCGCCAGAAGTGTTCCTGCACAAAGTAGTACGGCCGCAACCCCAAAGACTCAAGAGAAAGCCCTGACGATGTCTGTAACAGATTAACGGATGATGTAAAGATTTCTCTACTGATCAGCTATTGATACCCTTCAAAAAGTGTTCCGGGCAACATTTTAGACCCACAAAGGTACCCATTTTGCTTACATTTTGAAATCGAGATTAGGTCCTCTCTCTACTTACAAAATTTACCTAAGTGTATAAATTTTGTCAGAACTGATCCTGAAGATATTGACTAAGCTTACTTATTTACTTATTACTTATTAATTATTGCTGGTTTTGTAAATAGATGTATAAATATTTTATAATAAATTACTTTTATTTGCTAAGCTTTTTTAGCGGTTAGTTTATTCTTCATATTATGTCTGTAGTTTCTCAGAACCTGTGGTTAAATTGTAGTTATATTTAACACAACGCAATTTAAAATAAATCCACTATACATTTGACCACAGTTGATACTTAAATATATAACGAGACTACACGACGCATGGTGCCATGACCAGGATATAGTAAAAAAAACTTCAATACCAAAATATAATGGTACATCCTTTATAATATGAGGTAAGTTAATACCAAAGTGTATATAAGCATATCATTCTTTAAACTCCTTTTATAATGAAATAGGCTTTTATTTTCGCACAGATCTCGAACAGTAGTTAATTTTTAAAGTAAAAAGCTAAAAGCGTGTTGCATTTCTGCATAAATTTAAATAAATTGAAAATAAATTATCCGACAAAGAAAGATTAAGTCAGCGCATTTTAATTTTTAAAAGCACGGCAAAAGATTTTTAACTCTGTCCAGTGTTGGTTAAATACTGAATTTATGATTATAAACTCATAACAGAATATGGTACTTATAGTACTAAATGTTATCTACTTGTTTTGATTAAGTAGCAAAAAGATTTCTAATTTGCAAATTTTTTAAATTACAAAATTTTACATTTATTCCTTTAAATTTCCACACATTTTAAAGATGAAATTAAATTATCTAATATGTCTTTGAAGTGATGAACTATGAATTGAAAATATGTCCTTCAAGTTTCAAGAATTTACTTTACTGTAATTAAAATTTGTACATTTAAAATAGTGTAGTAGATCCCAATTTTAAAAATACGCTATATTTCTTGAATTTAAGATAAAACAATTCTGTATACCTGTGCTTTAGTCACTATAAGTGAACAACAATAAATAACCATCATTAAATTTTCATTTTTATAAAATACTAGCATATAGCCGTCATATGACGGAATCAGTAAAATTTTTAATTTTCTAGAATTCTCAAGTACCCTATAAGGCAGGTAAAAAAGGGTTTGTTTTTTGGCTGATATTTATCTGGTACACATTCAATAATTCTTAATCTATATCTCTAGGGATGGCAGTCCAAGCCCATGGATCTTCTCCTTGGTCCCTGCTTCAAAATTATGCCGACCCTCTTGAGCAAATGTACTTTAACCCTTATGGTGCTCATTAAAACGGAAGGCGCACCACTTTGCCTTAATGCGATAAGTATATGGCTCAATCGTGCTTGGTCTCACCAGGCATCAAACACAACAACGACATGATTGTACACTAATAACAGAATATGGTACTTATAGTACTAAATGTTATCTACTTGTTTTGATTAAGTAGCAAAAAGATTTCTAATTCGCAAATTTTTTAAATTACAAAATTTTACATTTACTCCTTTAAATTTCCACACATTTTAAAGATGAAATTAAATTATCTAATATGTCTTTGAAGGGATGAACTATGAATTGAAAATATGTCAAGTTTCAAGAATTAACTTTGCTATAATTAAAATTTGTACATTTAAAATAGTGTAGTAGATCCCAATTTTAAAAATACGTTATATTTCTTGAATTTAAGATAAAACAATTCTGTATACCTGTGCTTTATAACTGAACAACAACAAATGAAAATCATTAAATTTTTATCTTAATAAAATACTAGCGTATAGCCCGTCATATGACGGAATCAGTAAAATTTTTAATTTTCTAGAATTCTAAAGTTCCCAGGTAGGCAGGTAAAAAAATGGTTCGTTTTTTGGCTGATAATTATATGGTACAAGCTCAATAATTCTCAATCTATATCTCTAGGGGGGGCAGTCCAAGCCCATAGGTCTTCTGCTTGGTCCCTGCTTCAAAATTATGCCGACCCTCTTGAGCAAATGTACTTTCAGCTAGGGGGGCTACTTCCAGCTAGGGGGATCTCTAGGGGGGCAGTCCAAGCCCATAGGTCTTCTGCTTGGTCCCTGCTTCAAAATTATGCCGACCCTCTTGAGCAAATGTACTTTCAGCTAGGGGGGCTACTTCCAGCTAGGGGGTACTTTCAGCTAGGGGAGATCTCTAGGGGGGCAGTACAAGCCCATGGGTCTTCTGCTTGGTCCCTGCTTCAAAATTATGCCGACCCTCTTGAGCAAATGTACTTTCAGCTAGGGGGGCTACTTCCAGCTAGGGGGATCTCTAGGGGGGCAGTCCAAGCTCATGGGTCTTCTGCTTGGTCCCTGCTTCAAAATTATGCCGACCCTCTTGAGCAAATGTACTTTCAGCTAGGGGGGCTACTTCCAGCTAGGGGGGTACTTTCAGCTAGAGAGGATCTCTAGGGGGACAGTCCAAGCCCATGGGTCTTCTGCTTGGTACCTGCTTCAAAATTACGCCGATCCTCTTGAGCAAATGTACTTTCATCCTTGCGGTGCTCGTTGAAACGTAAGACTCATCCCTTTGCCTTAATGCGATAAGTATATGGCTCAATCGTGCTTGGTCTCACCAGGCATCAAAGACAACAACAGCACGATTGTAAACTAATAACAGAATATGGTACGTATAGTAAAAAAACTTCAATACCAAAATATAATGGTATATACTTTATAATATGAGGTAAGTTAATACCAAAGTGTATATAACATTTCATTGTTTGAACTCCTTTTATAATGAAATAGGCTTTTATTTTCGCACAGATCTCGAACAGTAGTTAATTTTTAAAGTAAAAAGCTAAAAGCGTGTTGCATTTCTGCATAAATTTAAATAAATTGAAAATAAATTATCCGACAAAGAAAGATTAAGTCAGCGCATTTTAATTTTTAAAAGCACGGCAAAAGATTTTTAACTCTGTCCAGTATTGGTTAAATACTGAATTTTTAATATTTCGTTTATACGCTGGTTGCACATTTGTTAGTTATCAGAGGCAAAAATGCTACTTACAAAAGATAAGACCTTTAAAAATAATCTCAACAATTTCTTTCGAGAAAATTCGTTCACAGTCATAATACTTAAGGTTGAGCCTGAATCAATATTTCTGTAAAATTAACCTCAGTGTGTATGTAAATTTTTAAAACCTTTTTTATGCAACTGGATATTTATCATAAGAGCTAGGTTATGCGTTAGAAAACTTTTAATTTAAATAATAAAAATATTTCAAAGTTTCAAAAATTTTAGCGCATTTTTCTGTATTGTAATCTATAATGTTCTATTACTTATCGTTAAATATTGCAAAAAGCTATTGTGAATTAAAAGATAATTTCTAAATTGATAGACAAGCTAAATTAAAGCCAACTGGAGTTTACGGAATATAATTATCTATGTTAATTGGTTTCCATTAAACATAAAACTTATTACTTTGAAAGAAAAGGATGCTCATAAAGCAATGGTTAGAGAAAAACCTGTTAAAATTACGTAACATTTGCTTAAAAGAAAATTTGTAAGCTTGAAAGTGATCAAATATAACTTTCATGTTAATCAATTGTCCTACCCTTTTTTTACAAGAAAACAAACTATTTCATTTGGTTTCTACACTCGATGTGGACCAAATGCTTTTTATATTTGGAGGGAATAGAATCTTTCAAAAATAGGGATCGTGAACATAGAGGATCTAATAAGAGCGAAATGACCACAAAATGTTTTTATGTCACAAAATATCTAAATATCTATATCCACAAAATGTCTTAACTCCTTCTGAGCTAATAAGCACAGAAACGTTAAGACATGTTTTGGTTCAGGTTTTTGAAAGAAAATACCACAATAAATATTTCATTTATAATTCATTTTAGAAATAAAACATTACTATCCTAGAAAATAAGCCGCCTCTTATCACAGTTATTGTTATTTAATTAAAGCAATCCACTGATTACTAAGATGTGTCGTTTTATCAACAATAGGTCTGAAGCATTTAGTTAGTAGTAGGTTTAACTGCTGAAGATTTTAGAAGCATAAACTGTATGTCAAAATTAAGTGTCAAATCATTTTTAGTGATAATAGAATTACGATAATTTTACTTGGTGATTGTCCATAAACTTGTCCTAGCTTAACTAAATTAATGATTTTTAACTAATTTTAATGTGGAAAGAGCCTTATATTTCAACCTTCCTTGTGTTTAAAAGACATAAACTCATCTGTGGAGCATTACGTGCGCAAGAAAGAAACTTTGATGTTAGTAGCTTTAAAATTTATTGGTATTCAAAGAATTCTTTAACTGGCAAGCTGGTAAAAAATTAGATAAGCTCTTCTGATCCATAAGTAAAATAAACTAGATATTCTTAAGCACGGATTTTTGTTAACGTAATACAATGCTCCATATAGAGAGTACCACAATACTTTAAAATTTAGAATGCTGTTTAAATGGATTAGTTAGATGTCTCATTTCAACATATAAAACTTGATAAGGGTGTATCACCCCAACCTACAAAACACGATTAGGGAGTATCATGCCATTCATTTGACTCACGAGAACTTCTTCCTATGCTATTAGGAACTCGATTATACATATATAGGTTTGGTTTGGTTTGGAGCGCTACGGTCTACTGTTTTGCACACGAGGGTTAATGAGACCGGGACCTACTGCTTAAAGCCGATCCCGAACGGCTACGAACATCCATGCCAAGGTGGGATTCGAACCCACGAACTCTACTACCAACGATCAGCGCTCTAACCAATCGGTCAGCGTTCTAACCAGCGTTCGGCTACATATATAGGAGAATTCCTGATTGTATAATACACTTAATTCAAATCTGAAATTTCAAAGTTAAAGAGTTATTATGAAAACACATGTTATCATATGCAAGCATTTTTTATATATCGTATTATTAATACCTATTCGTAAGAGCATAGAGTGAAATTATCTGAAATGGCCATGAAACTAAAATAAAAATATTAGGAGATAAAATATTTAATTTTGTTTGTAATACCTGTCAAAAACAAAGAACTGAAACATAAATTACATCGCTTAACGTCACGGAAATAAAGTTAAAAGCTATATAGCTATACGCTTTATACTACTAATATAAAACATTGTTCCCTCCCAAAATGTTAAAAGTGTTATTAAAATGAATCTTTCAAAAGACCCTTTTGTTCCTTCAAAAGTACTTATTAGTCACTCCAGCTGTATACTTAAAATTGTAAATGTACATATAGTCAAAGGAATAATTTACTTGCATTATTACTAAGGAAGTGACAAACTCAGCTCAAAAAGTACATTTAATATAAATATTTGATATAATTTAATATAATATAATTTTAATATAATTGCTAATAAATACAGAATTAATTATGGGAAATTATACTTATTTATTGAGAATGGAAAAATATTAACCTTGTTAAACAGCGTATTATTTCAAATCAGCATAAAGTAACTTTTTCTTAAATAAGCACAAAAACTAAAAGGAAGTTACTAAAATATTTACTTTATGTTTAAAAAAGCAATTAAATTATAAAGAGTCAAAATTTAAATTACCTCGTTTGCCATCGACGAAATAATATTGCAGTTCTAAGTTACATTCCGATAATAAGATTATAACGTATTGCTGAATTTACTTTTCCATTTTTTACTTTATTTATCTATCTACTTAATTGAATAGAGAATTCTTGTCATTCCTACAAACTCATAATCATGTTCATTAATTCCGGATACAAAAGATAACAAAGTTTTTCAACTTTCTAAACATACTTAAAAAGTTTAATCCGTCTATGAAACTAGATACTTTTTTATAAATCTAATATATTGTTTCCATCGCAAATAAAATTCAGTACTGACGTAGCTTAAATTTTTAACAGACATCTAAGTTCTTTCTTCGAAAGTTTAATCTCTAGAGAATTTGGATAAGCCAATTTCCAATATATTAAGGCAAAATAATGACCCCAAAAATTGTTTTTTATCATTAATAAATAGAAACTTAGGAATTAAATATTTATAATAAGCTTCTGTTTATACATTTTATAAATAATAAGTTTGGAATTATGCTTTATGCTCTGAAAACTAACTGATATTAACTGACATAAACTATATCCCAGTTTAAATTGATCTAAAAATGTTCAAATTAAGTCTAAACTGAACACACGAAACTCAATACTATAGTGTATTAAAACTATGCAAACGAATTCTATAGGGTAGTAAGTAACTACTCTGTAACAAATTGTCGACAGAGGAACAGAATAGTTATACAAAGTTGAATGTGATTTTATCTTTTATATTTCGACAGAAGCGTGTTACGTTTTGCATCAATGTAATTTGACTGCAAAATGTATGTAAAACTTTTAGTCGATTTATAATATATAGAAATGCCTTA
The DNA here is from genome assembly GCA_032207245.1 of Pardosa pseudoannulata. Classification (NCBI taxonomy): domain Eukaryota; kingdom Metazoa; phylum Arthropoda; class Arachnida; order Araneae; family Lycosidae; genus Pardosa; species Pardosa pseudoannulata. The sequence goes on from CM063503.1 coordinate 64,942,348, forward strand.
TAAATGCTTAAGATATCTTTAAAGATAATATGTTTAAATTTTTAAGATATAAAAATTTAAAAAAATTCAAAACATTTTACTATAGTTTTATCCCAATACAATGTTCCTAATTTGTATGCAATTTGTGATTATGAATTTAGCCGTGTGTTATGACAGAATTGCATTACATTTAACTATGATATATGCTGATAGTATAAACTATAAACAAATATTTGGATAATGAAATGTTCCATATCCGTATATTTGCGTTTAGTAAAGTAAACTTTTAAAATCTAAATATGCTTAAACATTTCAATAAACTTTACTTATCCAAAATTAACATTAAAAATTTGTTTAAAATATATCGAGTTACAACTCTATTAACTGAAGTCTGTACGAGGGTGATCAAAATGTAAGTTTACAATGAGGATATTCCCGGAGTTTCGTCTGTTGTAGAGAAGTTAGTAGTGTACGTTAACTCTAGAACATGCGGTCAACAATTATGCATAGTTTCTTTCAATCACCCACAACTAGTTGTAAAGGTAACACATTTAACGATACATTTGGAAAGCTGGTCTCACGAAGAAATCCGTTCAGTTATTCAATTTCTCGGCAAAAAAAATATGCTCATGGATGAAGCTCACCGCAGTTGATAGAAATTTACGGACAGACTGTAATGTCTCGTCAGCAGAATGGTGTTGAAACATACAGCCAAAAAGACAACCAAGCTGTTAAAGCAGTTTCACTTGGACATGATCGACCAACTTCTACCTCTTTCTTTACTTGGACAACCGAGGAGGCGATGGTTGACTTTAGATAAATAGGTGAAACATTGCATGTCGATGCGGCTAAACATGTAAGGACAGGATTTTTACCAGAAGGGAATATTCATACTCCTCTCACAGACCGACAAGTACCTAAACCGATTGGAAAACTTCAGATAAATAATGTACTATCATCTGTTGTATTCGTTATATGAAATGAAGTGTAAAAGTTTCACTGCAGGCTTTATAACCTTATTTTTTATCAATCCTATTGTGTTTTCGGTTGGATATCGGAGATCTCGTGGCAAACGCTATATTTTTTAATTCGGAACCGAGAATACGTTTGTAATAATAAAGACTACATCAGTAAAACACGTTATAAAATGAAATCAAGAAACTTACTGAAAGTGAACCCACGAAATATTCCATATACCCCAATGTTTCACTAGTCTTGTTATAGTCTTAGGTGATTTAAATACAGGAGTTTGTTCCTACACACATGTATGAAAAAATTGTTAATAATTCTGGCTATGTTATTTGATTTAAATAAGACATTCCTAAGTAATACATCAATTATTCATTTTATGAATACATCTTTAAAATCATATAAAATAACATAAAGTAATAAACTGTAAAAGAGAATTCTTTATAAAATATTTCATTTCTTTTAACTATTTTAGTAAATTAGAGTTCTTTTTTGTGCAAATAAAAGAGTTTTTTCATGGCTTCAGAGCCTAATATAATATTATTTCAAAAAGTGATGACGTAGCCTTTTATACCTCTACAATGCATATGCATAAACTGTCAGTTGAAGTTTAGTTTTCAGGGTTATCTGTTTTTGAATAAATTTCAGAACCGAATTGAATTGAAAAATGATTATTAGAGTTTAATAATTTATTGTACTAATATTAATCATTATATATATATATATATATATATATACATGTTTGTGAATAATTAAATTAATACGTATAGTAGAAAAATAGAGGGATAAATAAATTAGGGTTTATATAATAATGGAACTACAAGAATAAAGAAGAAAGCACTGATTCATAAGCTTATTAAAGTACTATATATTTAGTTGAGATCAACTCCAGAAATATGTCAATAGAATTGTTATCATATTGACAAATTCTGTAAAATATGCATTTATTCAAGTCAGATTCCCATCGTGTCATTGTTGCAAGTTTAACATTTTATTTCTAACCACATTTGGACTACATATAAATTTTATTGGGCCCCAAATTTTCAGATTCTAAATTTTGGCAGGTATCCAAATGTAATTGAATATTTTCGTCATATTTATCTAAGCAGTAATACTATATTAAATACGGGCAAACGAGTATGATAGGATTATTTTCCTAATTTAGAGACAATATATTTGCCTCCTATTAATATGAATTGGAGTTTATAGAAAAGTTAAAAACAAATTATACAACCATACTCAAATAAGAATTTATTGTATTTAAAAATTATATTAAACAAATTCTAATATCCAACATGTATTTCTAAAGAGTTACAAATCAAGACTATTTGCGAAAAATTGGCAACTTAGTTAAAAACCATAACATAACCAAAAGTTTTACGAAAATTTATAGCCGTTAAGAAAGTAGGATTCAGAATTATAGTTTTATATTACATTATAAATTATTTATTAAATCCTAAATATTAGTTTACTTTTTCTTATTTTCTTAATTAATTTTCAGTCTTGCTCAATCAGCAGAGACACTATGACTAAACCATTATTTAAATGAGTTGTAGTTCTAAGCTTTGAAAATGGCTTCAAAGAAAATTTTATTAAAAAAAAAATAAAATATTGCTAAAAATATCAAAACTTCTAGAACCTTCTCTTCCTACCCTATATGTGAGGTGTTTAGATGTGATATGCAGACAGCTTGACTAGAATTTCAATGGTGCATTAGCTCACGACAGTAAACATGAAAAAGTTAAAAGTTAAAATTTTCAATCTTGCTCAATCAGTGGAGACACAATGACTAAATCACTAGTCAAATGAGAGATATTTCTATGCTTTGAAAATGGCTCCAAAGAAAATAAAAAAAAAATTGCTACAAATATTAAAGGATTCAGCTTCTAGAACCTTCTCTACCTACCTGATCTGGGAAGTGTTTAGATGTGAAATGCAGAATGCATGACCAGAATTTAAATCATACATTAGTTCACAACAGTAAAGACGTAAAGGTTAAAAGTGAAAATTTTTAATGTTGCTCAATCAGTGGAGACACGACTAAATTAGTTCACAACAGTAAAGACGTAAAGGTTAAAAGTGAAAATTTTTAATGTTGCTCAATCAGTGGAGACACGACTAAATCACTAGTCAAATGATAGGTATTTCTATGCTTTGAAAATGGCTTCAAAGAAAATAAAAAAAAATGCTAAACATATTAAAGGATTCAGCTTTTAGAACCATCTCTACCTACCTGATCTGTGAAGTTTTTAGATGTGAAATGCAGGAAGCATGACCAGAATTTCAATCGTACATTAGTTTAGAACAGTAAGGACGTAAAAGTTAAAAGTTAAAATTTTCAATCTTGCTCAATCAGTGGAGACACAATGACTAAATCACTAGTTAAATTAGAGGTATTTCTATGCTTTGAAAATGGATTCAAAGAAAACTTTAATAAAAAAATAAAATATTGCTAAAATATTAAAGGATTCAGCTTCTAGAACCTTCTTTACTTACCTGATCTGTGAAGTGCATAGATGTGAAATGCAGAAAGCATTATCAGAATTTCAATCATACATTAGCTCACGACAGTAAAGACTAAAAAGTTAAAAGTTACAATAAAATTTAAAAAAAGTCTTTAAATGAAACAGCAATAGTTAAATTAGAGGTATTTCTATGCTTTGAAAATGGCTTCAAAGAAAATTAAAAAAAATATTGCTAGAAATTTTAAAGGATTCAGCTTCTAGAACCTTCTCTACCTACCTGATCTGTGAAGTGTTTAGATGTGAAATGCAGAAAGAATTATCAGAATTTCAATCATACATTAGTTTACGACAGTAGAGAAGTAAAAATTAAAAGTTAAAATTTTCAATCTTGCTCAATCAGTGGAGACACAATGACTAAATCACTAGTTAAATTAGAGGTATTTCTATGCTTTGAAAATGGATTCAAAGAAAATTTTAATAAAAAAAATAAAATATTGCTAAAAATATTAAAGGATTCAGCTTCTAGAACCTTCTCTACTTACCTGATCTGTGAAGTGTTTAGATGTGAAATGCAGAAAGCATTATCAGACTTTCAATCATACATTAGCTCACGACAGTAAAGACAAAAAAGTTAAAAGTTACAATAAAATTAAAAAAAAATCTTTAAATGAAACAGCAATAATTTAAAGAAAGTGATCAAGATTCAAATTAAATTAAAAAAAATTAATTGAATATAGTTGATATAATTACGTAAGTAATTATATTGAGTCAAACAGGTGCATGAATAAATTTGCAGTTATAAATAAATCAAATTATTCGTACTTATAAGTAATTATGTACAGAAAGATGCGGGGAGTTTCCCAAAGTGATATTCTGGTGTATAATTGACATTATTATTAGTTTTATTCACTATTATTTACTATTCTATTTGTCGAAATATCTAATTTTTTTATGTTTGAAACTTTAATTTTGAAACGCAGTATTTTAGGTGACATGTATTTGAATGTTGTGGGAAATGACTACAAGAATGCTTTTAAATTAACAGGAAAAGGAAATAATGGTGAAGACATTAAAAGTTGTATAGATGTATTTCAAATAGAAAATCCCACGTTTAAAAAAATAAATATAGAGTCTACAGAATGTAGAATGGGTAAAATTTCTTTAAACCTCTAAAGGAATACAAATCATGATCTTTGCGTTTTATCTTGCATCAGTGGTTTGGAACTGAAAACGGATTTTCCTTTGTTGACATGTCAGTTTAAAAAATTTGAAACAGAAAAAAAATACTTTTCTAGAAATAGAATAAATTGTACATTTTTCTGATTCTTAAAAATGTTTTTAATATGTCTGCCGGATCTCTTTATTTTTAAAACCCATTTAAGTGTTCTTGATATATAAATTTTGACAGCATACTGATAGTGAAGACAAATGGGGAAAATGTTTTATTTTATCAAAAGAAACTGAAATTTTTTTGACAATTTTCTCATGAATCATAAATTGTGTAAAATACCATAAATTAGATAAACAGTGAAAGATTAAATTTTTATCTAAAAATATTAAAATAGTCGGACGTAAAGTATTATTTCTATACATACTTCCTCATATCTATGTAATATTTCTCTCTCTGTATAAATATATATGTCTTCTATTATTTAATATCTTGTATTGAATTAGAAGTAAGTGTAAAGAGAGTATATAGTTAAGGATAAAAACATAAATAATAAGAGTTTTATATAAGCCAATATAAAAATATTTTAGTAAAGAAAACTTTGAAAATAATATAAACATTTGTTGGCTTTATTTCTTATTTGGACAAATGGTTTTATAGATCTTTAGCACTGAGAAAAACACGAAATTAATACATTTTACAGAACTTTCAGTAATATTAGATACTGTATCTCTAATTAGAATAAAAAAATAATTTATCTCTAGATTTTAGAATGTGTCAAAATTAAGGTATGGTTTTAGACGCGATATTGTTTGTGGTCTTGCAGATACACAAAGGATATTTTCATATTTTTATTCCTTGCAGACCTAAAAATGTATTACATCAAAACATATCCCTAACCAGTTATATTGAAAAACTTAGTTACGGATGTCTCAATTAACCCTTCTAAACCAATACTTTATACTGAATATACATATTGATGAATATCTTAAATGTGCAAACAAATTACTTCATTGGATATTCTGTATGGAATATTATAAATGTGCAGACAAATTACTTCATTGGATATGCTGTGTGAAATATCTTAAATGTTCAAATAGATTACTGAGAGTAAAAATAGATGTGAAACTTAAATAATTTATTACAGCCCACCTTCTACTGTCCTTTATAAAAGAGAATAATTTCTTTATGAGATATTTTGTTATCATATGTAAACACATTTATGTAAAATGAAATTTTATAATAGACTACCGTTTTGTGTCTTATTATAACGTTATTATAGTGTTGTATTATAACGTTAACAAGTTAAGCTCTCTTTATACGTTTTTCATTGATAGGTTTGTATTTATACAACCTTTATTTACAGTTAGTCATCATTTTACTGGCAGTTTATGTCGTTTATACAATTCAAATTTCAAATAGTTTCCTTTATACATCATTTTCCTCTTTTCTAACGCATAATGATCTTTGGTGAAGAAGACTGGAAGGGTAGAAATACCTGTCGAAAAATTTGCGACCACTGACAAAGTATCTGTACTTTAGAATGCTGGGTTATTCACATTTAATGGATTAATAGGAACCAATAGTAATTTCTAATTTAAACGATGATAATGATAATGAATGTAAAGTTATCTTCCTTTCGAAACGCACTTGACTCCAAGATTTAAACTTATTTATGTTAAATCAATAGGGGAAAGACCATTTATTTTTAATGCTATACTTAAAGTTCAGAGACAAATTTATATTGGTTTGGTTTGGAGTGCTACGGTCTACTTTTTTTTGCAACACGAGGGCTATTGAGACCGAGAGGTACTGTTTAAAGCTGATTCCGAATGGGTAAGAACATCCATGCTACTGTGGAATTCAAACCCACGAACTCTGGCATCGAAGGTCAGCACCCTAACCGTTCAGCCAAATTTATATTAAAAAAACTATAATGCCTATTTGGATCCATATAAATAGCACAAGTGTATGCAAGATATGCAATAAAAACATAGTTTTCTCCCTTCCTAATAAACGATTCATTTTAAAATAGAACTATTGTTTTGTTTTTACTATTTTATGTAGTAATATACTATTACTGAAATCTTAAAAAATTGAAAATATACCTTTTAGATAAATTTGCCTTAAATTTATTTATTAAAATTTCAAATATTCATTTTTATTTTATATTTCGTTTTACGAAATCTTTTCTGTTTTTTCAACGAAATACAAATGGTAATTCATAATATTTTATATTTGTTTATCTATATTTGTCTCCTTTTTAATGTATTATGTAAATTTATATTTTTGAGATGCTATAGAAATAAAAATTGGAAAAATATTATTGGAACACAATTAAGTCACGTGGTGACCATATTAGATTTTTCTAATGAGTTTTTAATACATCTGTAAAGAGCGTGAACTGTTATCAAAGAAAATTATATTGAATAATTTTGAGTTTTTATTGCATTGTTACAACCTCGTACAGAGAAAAGAACGTTGTGCGTACTTAAGAAAAATCTAACGTAACAGCCTCAATATAACGTATAACAACGCTGTCTGTCTCTTTAAGATAGTATTACTTGAGCTCTACTAAATAATCATTATAAACATGTACATGAGAAAAGAGAGTTTGATTATTTAAGAGTGTGCGTAAATGATAATTCTAATGACGCGTCATAAATCAAAACAAAGAATAGTTTTGTATAATTTACGATGCGAACAAGCAAGTCATTATATCTAATGCCTTATATAATAATAGCCTAAGTAATCTGTCTATCCGAATGTCCTCGAATTTAGGAAGCAGTTGTACCTGGAATGGATAGAGACATCCATATTGGATTCTTCGTGAGTTAGGGTTAGTAAAATTCACAGCGAGTAAAGTTTATCCTAAACTACCGATCCGATTCGAAAATAAATTAGCATAAATATGCTGAATATCACGGCGAAAACTACTGTCGTCTTTAATACGTTCGAAATCCACCCCTTCCCCCCTTTTCCAGTGTTTAATGCCATTATTTCAAGCCCTATTTTCCCCGATTAAGAATCGGCGATTAAATTTATCACATAAATAGGTAAAAATAACTTTTTGTCTAGTTATGACGTCATTCCTTTAACCATCTCATTTAATCATTTCTTATTTTAAATTATTTAAATATCGTCTGCATTATTTTCATACGTTTTATCACTGAACTTAGATATTACTTAAATAATTTTCTTTTATATTTGGCTTAAATAATTGATTAGGTACATATGTGATAATTTTAAATTTAATCATCGATTATTTTTTGTTGCAATGAAAATTTTATCACCGGTATTAACAACAAATTCTTTTCATAAAAGTCTAGGAGTCTATTTCACTGACTAATAAATATCTAGCGTTTAAGTTATATATCTTTGAAAATTAAAAAGTTTGTTCGTTTGTGTGTTTTCTTTTTATACATAACCACACGGTTTGACTAAATGAATTCAACGTGATTCTAAACTGCATTCACAGTATCGGGAGACTTTAGAGGAGTATGAAGATAAACAAATTATTGAGCGTGTACCAGATAATTCTCAGCCAAAAAAAGAAACCATTTTCTTACCTTCTTCATAGGGTATTTTATAATTCTGGAAAATTAAAAAATTTTACTGATCCCGTCATATAACGGGCTATATGCTATAACTGTAATAAATATCTAGTATATTTTACAATAAGTGTGATTAATTACTTTTTTTAACAATATTATTGTTATTGAATTTAAAATCCGTTTTATGAACTCTAAACGTTTGTTTTTACTTTAAACGTTGATTAATCACAGATCAAAAGTTTTTAGGGAGGCCTACCTGTAGACAGGAAAATTTTACTGATCCCGTTATATATGAGGGGATATATGCTACTGCTCATATATTTTTCTATGTGTATCTATGTAAAAATAATGTTACGTTGGTCTAGTGTTTGAGAAAGAAGAAATCTAAACTCATTAAAAAACACATGGACAAATATATCTTGATTAAATGATTTTATACAATTAAATAAATGCCTAAGGAATACAACTGGAATCAACTTATCATTTGTAGATACCAAAGACTGCTCTCGAGTCAGCGTCGAAATTAAATAACAAAATGGCGATTGACCCTTGAAAGGTCTATTCTACAAGCCGCGGACGCCAGCAGCTCTCACCTTCTATTCTCTTCTGGTCACAACCTTGTCCTCTAAAAAAATCCAACTGTCCCGAATAGAAAAAACAGGTGTCCACTCCAGACCGGGGGGGGGGTCAGAATCCCCCAACCCAACGGCCCCTTCTATTGGTTGGGAGAAGTCTAAAGTTTCTTCTAGTTCAAACCGGTCCTGTATTGTATGTCCTGTACCGGTCTTGTACTGTCACTGACGATGGCTCACTGAAGTTCGTATGTCATTGACGATGGAAGAGGTAAAAAAAGATGAACCGAATGTAAGTTATTGTTACAATCTAGTACATCTATACATACCGTGAACTACTATGTATAAAAACTACTTATACGTAAAAGAAAAACACCGTAAAATGTGCTGTTGTTCTTTACAGTGCACTTGGGCAAGTTAAGTAAGTGGACTAGAGGTTACATAAATTAAGGCAATCTATCTCGGATCTTAGCTCGAGTGAATTCCCATAATTTAGAAAGTATTTACTTAGTAGAAGACCCCTAGGCTTGTTTTGTTCCCCTCTGAGGTATTGTTTGAGAATTTAGAAGACATTGTGACAACGAACATACTTTACGTGTTCTCAGTCACCATTAACAAACACGTCGGATCTTAGGCCGACTCTTGCTCCGAACCTACAACCCTTCAGTTAGAAGATCGTTTGCCAACTAAACTACCGCGGCTCAATATAAAGTGTAACGCATATTACCCCTGCCTGTCTGTACCACAAGCATTATTTGAGCCGTAATACCATATGTAAAAAATTTTGTTTCAAGAAATATGCCAAGGTCAAAGAAAGCTTCAAATACTTTATTACAGAAATATACAACATTGCACAAGCTAACTGCTAATCTGTGGCAGCAGTGTCGTTTTTACCACATTCGGGCAGCATCGACTCACTTCCGTTGGAATGCCTCCATTCTCAACACTATATCCATGAATTTGATGAAAAACACTAAGATAGAACATTTAACGGTTTACGTAAAAGCAATTGTCATATCGCATAGTACAATCAAAATAAAAAAATTGCATAATTTAAGAATTGTACAAACAAGCAATGTTGTATCCGTATCAGATTTTTCTTTACGTTTATTTGATTTATATATAAAAAGCGTGAACTGTTATCAATGAAAATTATTTATACATAAAAGTACTACCATAAAATGTTAAAGGATATAACATATTTGTTGAGTTAAAATAAATTTCCCTGCTGTTTGTCAAAGAGACGGGAAAATTGATTTTATTTCAAGAAATGCTTAATTCAACGTTAGGCAAAAGCGGCGAATCAGGTTTTGGAATATTTAAATGTATTTTATGCATTTCTCAATATTTTAGTAGTTTTCGCGAAAAGCACATGCTACATCCAGCTGACAGATTTTTGAATATTTACAAATGTTGCTGGGGTAAAATGTTAAAAAATAGTTAAAGCTTTTCTTAGATTTACACTAAGAAATAGCACGTTCAGAATGTAAGAGTGAAAATCTAAAAGTTTGGCACGATTTCAAAAATAACATACTTGGCTGTTATTTTTCTCCAAAACATCTTGGTATGACAGTAAAACTAAGATTTATATTCGTAACTGAATATAAACCTGAAACTTACAAATACATTTTTAAACGTTTCCATTAAAAAATTTTAAAATAGCTTTGTAAAGAGGAAAATACTTTTCTTCTCGCCGCTAAAGATTTTTAATAGTAATATAGAATTTAAATATAGTGACGTTTCCTTAAATAGTTTTGTCATTCCAGTATATTATTACTATTTTTCTTCATTGTAACACTTAATCTGTTTTATCGTATATATTTCATAAATTATTGTAACATTTGTCTTTTATGATATATTATAAATTTAATGAAAATTAATAATGCTGAATATCGGAAAAAATAAGTTGATACATTGCCTCAATTAAATACATTGAAAATAGCATTGTAAAGAGCGAAATAATGTTTTTTTAACACTATAGAGCTTTAGTGGTAATATGAGATTTAAACAAAATTATGGATAATTAAATACGTTTTATATTACTGATACTGCGAATAATATGTTTCTTCATTGCAACATCTATTTTATGTTTTCATAGTAATGTTTTTTAGGTTTTTATAACATTTTCTTTTTGTGCTATCATATAATAATTTTAATCAAAATTTTTAGAACTGAATAACAGAAAAAATACTTTAAGGCAACTTCTAAGAGATAATTTGATACTATGGACTTACTGCATACTGTGGGATACTGTTGGTGGATACTGTGGGATATTGTGGGAAACTCTGATTAGTAGGAGGTATAATTATTGTCACCTCATATCTGAGACATACATGTTTGACTTTCAAAATAACCTTTAATTAATTTAGTATGTAGGAGTTAATAAATATTTGAATTTAAAATAGAATATTTATGCAAATTCTAAGAGATAATTTGATACTGTGGACTTACTGGATACTGTGGGATATTGTGGAACTGATTAGTAGAAGATATAATTATTGTCACATCTTATCTGAGACATACATGATTGACTTTCAAAATAACCTTTAATTAATTTAGTATGTAGGAGTAAATAAATATTTAAATTTAAAAGAGAACATTTATGCATTTAAATATTTTGTAATGGATCAACTAATTGATTAAAAATTAGAAAGATATATAGGGAACTCATCACATGAATCAGTGGCCGTAATGCCAGTAATGAAGCGTTATTCTAGAAGTGTTACTTCATAAAACAACACTTAATTCAGATGACGTATCATAAGCAATAAAAAAAAGAGATATGATGAAGTCCAAAGAAGGTATGTGGTATCCATATAAGAATTTTTTAACTTTAACTACATGTAAGAAATCATGAATAGTAATTGGATATTTAATTAAGAAAGGAAAGACATCTAATTTTATTATGTTTTTGATAGCACAGTATGGTCAAAATGTGTTGTGTTCCTATTTCAAGCATGTATATATTGGTTTACCTTTTATTGATATGTCTTGTCTAATAATATCCTCATTTAAATTCTGAATTTTCAGAGGCTGGGAAAATGATTGAGGTTATAACATTTTTAAAATTAAATACGTCAGTGTATTAACACATTTTATGAGGGACACGTACTAGTAAGTTTTCTGACGACTGATACTTGAGCGAGGACAAGTACTAGTACGGGTTAGTATAACAACATGGTTTGTTTGTGGGTACAATAATAATGGTATATACAGGAAAACGAAGCCAAATATTCTTGTCTACTACATAGATTCTGTAAAAATTTAGACAAATAAAAAGTAGTTTTTACATCAGTCGATGCGGAACCACAGAATGGAAAGGTTAATTAAAAAATCAATTTAGATTTAAAATTAACTTTTGATTTATCCTTGCGAAAATGATAGAATATATATATATATATATATATATATATATGTATATTTATATATTATATATATTTGTATTTATGTACATATTTGTTTATTTATCTATTTATAAATTTTTATATATTGTAATATAAAATACTAAAAGTTGGTTAAAAAATTAAATAACTTTAGATCTATTGAGATTTAACTAAATAACTAAACTTAAGCACAGTGTGTTAACACCAAAATTGGTATATGGAACATACACAAAATGCTCTACATAGATCTATCTCTCTTTGTATGCACAGAGCTACAATGGGTATACAGACAAATTTCTTCATAGTTTTCAAAGTAAACTTAACCCAAATTAACTGTAATTGTCAAAATAGATAATATATTTCAAACATATAGAGGGTTTTATCTAATCGTAAAAACTCTAACCCTTCTTTTAACGTAATGATTTATTTTTTCCAAGAAAAGTAATCCCTGTAAAAATTGTATCTGATGCAGGTAAATTCATATCCTATCTTTTTAAACTGGTTATTAGATTCTTATGGTTCAAAGAAATATAAAGTTTATGCTACAAATATTTTTATAGTTTGATATATTTAAATCTAGCGAGATATTTTAATCCTGTTTATACATATATAGATGTTACACAGAAAGTCACTATAACACATATTATAAACTAGGAGGCGTATAAAGAGAAGCTGAATTCTTTCAAATATATTGAAGAATGTAAAGCTGAAAAAAATCACTATTCGAAATTACCTTTCACTGAAAATAAATGTTCATATTTTATGAAGCTTTACTTAATGTGGTTTCAGAATATAAGGTAAACATATTTTTGCTTCAAATATAGGAATAAAAATAAGCTGCCTCTTGAAAATACTGACGGGTTGTTTTCATTAAGCGAAAAATTTGAACACTATCTTTGTCTATTAACTTCTTGAACAATAAGTAAAAAATTGATGGTACCATTAAGCTGTATATACACTTTTTTATTTTTAGAACAATTTAAGAAGTCAATAAACTTTTAAAGTATCCTATGTTTAATCTTCTTACAGATAAAAATGTGAAAACACAGATAAAAGTGTGAAATAATAAGCTTAATAATTAAAAATATATGTTTTCGTATACTCTGAATAGAATTAAACCTTTTCAGATGATACGTATAAAATTTTGTATTAGTTAAATAATTCCAGTGTTGCATAACTATAATTATTGAAGAAAATTAAGTAAAATCTTCTATCATTGTATTCACTTCTATCGAAGAACTCATTAAACTGTAAATGTATACCATAGAATCCCGAAGTACTTGGACTTAAGAATTTTAATGAACTCAAAATATGTAGTATGGACAAATCATTTCAGGAAATAATTTCATTGCATCAGTCATACAGAAGTGAATACAGCAGTGAAGGAATATGCGAATAATTCCAATTTGAGTAATAGTTTTGACAATTAGGAGAGCAGCCAAATCACTATGTTAAATTACAATGGTCTGGTGCTCTCGATTACCGTACAAGTATATATTGCATAATCCTTTCTGAGCTTCTTATGTCTTGGTACAAATAATCCAATCTTTTTATGGGTCATTGAAATAAGAAATGCATTTTGCAAATAAATTGTTGTGAATTGTTTCCTTGTATTAGTAATTTTTTATAACTTTTAAAAACGAAATAATGTACAGGAGCAAAATTAATATAATTTAAGAGTCATTATCTATTTATCTATTAGTCTATATCTTTATGAAAATAATCATAGTGATTAAGTCCTCAGACTTAAGGAGATTTTAGGCAAGTGTCTTCTCAAACTTGAGGAGATTTTAGGCAAGTGAAGCTTTTCGCTTTTCAAGAGCATTTTAGAGATAGAACTCCTTTTTGACCACAATTGAGTTTTGTGGCTATATTTTGGTGCTATTTGATGTATTTTCTTTTAATTGCTCATTTTTCTTAAAGAAATTAAAAATTAAGTAACATTTTAGAATGATATAAATATTAATATTATACGAGGATTAATTTAGTTTTTAAAATTTAATCTATTTTTACTTGACATATTTTTTCCTTTTTTAATTGAATTTCACCTTTCAATTTTTATCAAATGGCAAATGTGTTACGTTTTTAGGAGCAATAGAGGTGGTTTTCAAAATAAATATTACTTAACATTTTATTTATCCCACTAGGTTAGACATGTCTCATTAGAGTCAATTAGAGTTACCCAAGGGTTATTTGTTATACGAACATACATTTGTATTTACGTATAGTGGTTTAAAATTGATAACTGGATAATACTTGGCCAGCTTTAAAGCACTTGTTATTTTCATTCATTTGTGGTAAAACCAAATGATACGGTAGATGGTACTTTCGTAGATATAAGATAATAGGAGATAATCTGTTTAGTATTTGGGACAGTTTTATGGTTTAAACTTTTAACATAATTCTAAATATACAAAGAGAGAATAAATTTTATTGGAACTGATAAATTAAACTGTGATCTTTGAGATGCGAGCAGCATATTAAATTGCATTGTAAATTATTCAACTGCATCAGATAGAGATAACTAATTTTAATTAATAAGTTCTTAATAAGAAGATGGAGGTAATGTAAAAAAGGAGTTCTAAAGCTTTATAAGTAAAATTTAAGTATCTTAAGACAAGGACATGAAATGCTGGAGGTAGAAAACAAAAGTATTATATGAGGGTACTTCACAAAATCCATTATGTTTGATTCCAGACTGACCACAGAGTTTTTATTAGAAATTGTGGCTCTATTCTTATATGGATTTCTTTTTTGTTCTCGCAAAATTTTGAGGTTCACCAAGCTTTCTCTTTAAAATTATTTTTGGTTTGTGATTGCCAAGCATAAATTTTATTGTCAAGCTTCTCTTGGGTTGGATTAGTTTGGTTTGGTGCACTAGAGTCTACTATTTGTTTACATAACGACTTATGAGCTTAGAATATACTCTTTTAAGACAGCACATCGATGTGTAAGATCACAAGTTGTGATTTTTTCTTTGTAGCATGTTCTTTTTGGTTTCCTTTAAATTAGAATTCTTCCTAAACTAACTTCTTTTCATGTACCTTGACGACACGCTAAGTCATGTGATAAAAGGATGTGATTTAGATCGATGTAAGAGAGCCTCTGTGATTGTTTGACACAGTGTTCTTTTTTTTTAAACGTTTGGTGCAATAGAGTCTACTATTTGTTTACATAAGGAGTTATGAGCCTAGAAAATACTCTTTTAAGCCAACA
This sequence comes from Pardosa pseudoannulata, assembly GCA_032207245.1. Classification (NCBI taxonomy): domain Eukaryota; kingdom Metazoa; phylum Arthropoda; class Arachnida; order Araneae; family Lycosidae; genus Pardosa; species Pardosa pseudoannulata. The sequence goes on from CM063503.1 coordinate 64,957,654, forward strand.
CATTGATGTGTAAGACCACAAGCTGTGCTTTTTGCTTTGCTTCATGTTCTGTTTTGGTTTCCGTTAAGTTAGAATTCTTCTAAAACTAACTTCTTTTTATGTACCTTGACGACAAGCTAGGTCATGTACTAAAAGAGAGTGATTTAGATAGATGTAGGAGAGCCGCTGTGATTGCTTGACACACTGTTTTTTTCATTAAAAAAGTGAAATTCCGCTACCATTTGTTTTTTTAGTTATATTAAAAAGTGATGTCCTTTTAATGAAAACTTCATGTATGATTATCCATGGCATGGAAGTTTTTATATAATGTAAGAAATAAACATTACAGGTTGGATGTTTATATATTGAGTGTAAATTATATGCTAGGATAACTTATACTTTCAAAGATACAAAAGCGTCTTTTTTTCTTGTATATATTTGCAACATAGCTATTTAAAATGATCCCTACAGAAAATAGGTGTAGTTTTCAAGAGCAACAACATAAATATTATTTTAAAAAGTATACAATGCATATCATTTTCACTTATCTTTGTTGAATAGAAGACGTAAAAAGGAAATAAAATTTTGTAAAAATAATATTTAAAAATGTAAGAGTAACTGTTATGCAAACCACTCAGTCAAAATGTAATTTATCTTTCAAAAATCTTACACACTTAAAATGCAAACTACTTGAATAAAATTTTAAGTAAACAATGACTCTAAATCAAAATATCTAACTTGAATATTACATATAGCACCCAAATAGTTACTGACAACAAAATAAAAAAGACCAGTCTCATTGGAACGAGTTTTCTTAACTACGTAGATTTAGTTCACATTTTGTGGAACAAAAATCTAGATATCCATGTATAAATTAAAATTTCCATCTTTTACAATTAGTAATTGCATAAAAATGTACATCTATTATATCCAAAGCTATTGTTCCAGTTCAAATAATTTATTCCATATTTAAAAATGAAATAGTAAAACGAAATGTAAAAACCACGCAGAAGTTCATTTTAAATCTTTTCTAGAACATTTCCTGAAACCATTTAATATCTTTAACATAAAAAAATTATGTTATGACAATAAACTGAATACGTCATACTGAAAGAAATAATAATCTTTTGTCTTATTTTTACTATTCCATTTCATTTTGCAGTCTTTCTATTTCTCAAAATGTACTTCAGATTGCTGATTTTAGTTTTAAATTATGTAAGACCGATTTATAGCGATACAGAAATCTGATAAATTTAAGGAAAGTTAAAATAAATTCTTTAAGAAAAATGACTATGACTTATAAATGTTAAAAATGCAAAGCGGTGTTTAAGCAACTGTGAACTCGCTTATAATTTTGACTAGATTATTTCCTAAAAACTTCAATATTCTTAACTATAAATAATATAAATGTATTAAAATAAACATACAATGAAAACTTCAAATAATATGCATTTGTCTTACTGTTACTTTCTCTTTGCATCTCTTTTTTTTAATACTTTATTATTCCCAAAAAAGCACTGAAGATTTCAGGTTTTAGTTTTACATTACGTTATAAATTATTAGAAATTTTATACTGGCAGAAAAAAACTTCAATATTATTAACTATAAATAATATAAAGATATTACAATAAACATACAGTGAAAACTTCAAACAATATTCTTTTGTCTTAGTGTTACTTTCTCTTTCCGTCTCATTTTTTAATACTTATTCTTCACAAAAAGCACTTAAGATTTCAGGTTTTAGTGTTAAATTACGTTATAAATTATTAGAGATTTTATACTGGTAGAAAAAACGTCAATATTCTTAACTATAAATAATATAAAGGTATTACAAAAACATACAATGGATGCTTCAAGTAATATTCTTTTGTCGTAGTGTTACTTTCCTTTTCCATCTCATTATTATAATACTTTATTATTCCCTAAAAGTACTTAAGATTTCAGGTTTTAAATTACGTTATAAATTATTAGAGATTTTATACTGTAAGAAAAAACTTATATTCTTAACTATAAATAATATAAAGGTATTACAATAAACATACAATGAAAACTTCAAATAATATTCTTTTGTCGTAGTATTACTTTCCTTTTCCATCTCATTTTTTAATACTTCATTATTCCCAAAAATCACTTAAGATTTCAGGTTTTAGTTTTAAATTATGTTATAAATTATTAGAGATTTTATAGTGACAGAAAAAGCCAATGAATTCCAAAAAGCTGCAATGAAACACTTATCAAAGATATCTCTCAAAGATAAAAATCTAAAACGAAATATCAATATTTTATACTCACTTAAAATTTTCACTAGACTATTTTCTGAAAATGTTCAATATATGTTACTTATAAGATAAATGATATGACGGACATTCACTGAACGTCATAATCAAATAAATAATGTACTTTTGTCTCATTTTCACGTCTTGTAGCTCATTCTTTTTTATTCCTTCGTTTCTAAAAAAATAACTTTCAATTGCATGTTTTAATTTTAAATAATGTTAGAACGAGTGATAGTTTTAATGGTTTCAAAGAAACTTCCAATGAAACCTTCTTTGTCCAGTTTTGAAAGAAACCCTTATACATAGCAAAATATTCATATAAAATATCATATTACCCATGGAATAAAATTCGAAATAGTAACAGCAGGAATGTGGGTATGGCTTAGAGAAAAGTAGGAAATATTTTTAAATAATATAAAAATAATTTCTTATTAAATAGTGGTATAAATTCTAAATGAATCGTGCAACACGCTGAAAGTGTATCTGCTGTGATCGATCTGAAGTCTTTGCATAATTAATAAAATTATAGAAAATAATAATTAATAAAATTATAGAAAATTATAGAACGAGTGATAGTTTTAATGTTTTCAAAGAAACTTCCAATGAAACCTGTATTGTCTAGTTTTGAAAGAAGTATCATATTACCTATGGAATAAAAGTCGAAATAATAATAGAAGGAATGTGGGTATGGCTTAGAGGAAAGTAGGAAATATTTTTTAAATAATAGAAAAATAATTTCTTATTAAATAGTGGTATACATTCTAAAGGAATCATGCTACATGCTGAAAGTGTATCTGCTGTGATCGATCTAAAGTATTTGTATAATTAATAAAATTATAGAAAATTATAGAACGAGTGATAGTTTTAATGTTTTCAAAGAAACTTCCAATGAAACCTTTGTTGTCCAGTTTTGAAAGAAGCCCCTATACATAGCAAAATATTCATATATAAAGTATCATATTACCCATGGAATAAAAGTCGAAATATTAATAGAAGTAATGTGGGTATGGCTTAGAGAAAAGTAGGAAATATTTTTAAATAATATAAAAGTAATTTTTTATTAAATAGTGGTATAAATTCTAAAGGAATCGTTCTACATACTGAAAGTGTATCTGCTGTTAGCGTTCTAAAGTCTTTGCATAATTAATAAAATTATAGAAAATTATAGAACGAGTGATAGTTTTAATGTTTTCAAAGAAACTTCCAATGAAACCTTTGTTGTCCAGTTTTAAAAGAAGCCCCTATACATAGCAAAATATTCATATAAAGTATCATATTACCCATGGAATAAAAGTCGAAATATTAATAGAAGTAATGTGGGTATGGCTTAGAGAAAAGTAGGAAATATTTTTAAATAATATAAAAATAATTCCTTATTAAATAGTGGCATAAATTCTAAAGGAATCGTTCTACATGTGAATATGAAAATGTATCGCTGTGATATTTAAAGTTTTGTAAAATTAAAAAAATTATTATAGAGTTTTGTTTTTTTAGAAAATGAATTTTTGAAACATATTTTGCTTATAATTGAATTAATTAAATATTCTATAGAAAATAATGAATAAATTTCGAGAATAGAAATAAAGTTAATTCGAGTAATTTCGTTAAGTAGAAAGTATTTTATTTAAAAAATTCTCTAAATTATTTGTTTCAAGAAAATATTTAAAAAATATTTCGTTGTATATTAAAATACATAGAGAATTGCATCTATTAATTTGTAAAATTAAAAATTAAAATAGAATATATCAGATAATTTATTTGAAAGAATCATATTTTAAAACTATTTTGGTATAAATTTCAATTCTTATTGATGTTGGGGAATGAACAATCAACACAATAATAAAATACTTTAGTAATCATAGTTAAATATTGTTTTGTTTTATTTTAAATTTTACAATAAATTTTAAAAAATAAACAGTATTATCAGTATTTCTTACCTGAAATAACTTTAAAAATGGAATGGTTGTTTATACTTACCTTATATAAAAAATCAGATTTAAAGCTTTATAGGGTAATAAAAAACTCGAAAAGAATATCATATATAAAAACTCCGAATGTAACTGGTTACCTTAAATGAATTTATGTTAATACTTAAATGTAATATGCGTTCAGTATATTTTTTAAAACTCTTTAGCTGATTAATGTAAACTAACTTTGCCAAACATCACGGATGAATTTTTACTAATTAGCCCTCAAATGTATAATGGAATTTCTTGAAATAGAGAGAATCGTGTGTATTAGAAAAATATTTAAACTTTCTTTTCATTACTCCAAAGACAAACAGATTTTGAGTTTCAGTAAAACCCATTTAGCTCAACTTCAATTTTAAATTTTTTTTTGGAAGTAAAAGTTAAATTCAGAAGAATTAAAAAATTTCAACCTAACCTAATAAAATATGTTGATAGAATATTGTTTTTAGCAATAAAGAAATTTCATAGGCGTATTTTGATCTTTCAGTAAATTTATTATTTTTTTTTGCTTCATTCTTTCTTCGTAGTTTCATGGTATTTGTGTTAAACTTTGGTTTTTGTTGGACTAATCCTTCTTTTTAAGGGTGAATTACCCTAACTGTCAATATCGATAACTAGTTACGTTGCAGTTAATTCAGAAAAGTTAAAAATAATTCGACTTAACATAGTAAAAAATTAATAGTGTATTGATCAGTTTTTGTATAAAATTATTTTTATGCTAGTTTTGAGCTTTTAGTGAGGTTATTATATTACTTAAATCTTTCTTGGTATCTTCAGTTTAGTTTAAGCCCGGATTTTTGACTGAATTAATTCTTCCAATCAAGTGTGAATTACCCAAACGGGCTGCATAGGTATCTAGCTACTTCTCACCAAACCTTCAGTCTGGAGATTTAAGATTTCCAGATAAAAGATTACATTTATTCCGAATTAAAGTTTACTTTTCAAAAACTTTTAACTACGCCAGCAAAGTAAAATATTAAAAAATAAATCAACTTATCTCCATAAAGTGAATAAATCATTTTATTTCCATTTTCATTTTTATGTTTAAAAATATATATTTCGCGATTTGTTCTTACACTTCACAAAAAACTTTCAGTCTGAAGATTTAAGATTTCCAGATGAAAGATTATATTTATTCCGAATTAAAATTTACTTTTCAAAAACTTTTTACTACGCCCGCAAAGTAAAATATTCGATAATAGATCAACTTATCTCCATAACGCGAATAAATCATCTTATTTTCATTTTCATTTTTGTGTTTAAAAATGTATATTTCGCGATTTGTTCTTCCACTTCACACCAAACTTTCTGTCTGAAGATCTAAGATTTTCAGATAAAAGATTAAATTTATTCCGAATTAAAATTTATTTTTCAAAAACTTTTTACTACACCAGAAAAATAAAAAACATTCGAAAATAGATCAACTTATTTCCATAAAGCGAAAAAATCATCTTATTTTCATTTTTATTTTTATGTTAAAAAATATATATTTCTCGATTTGTTCTTGCACTTCACACCAAACTTTCAGTCTGAAGATTTAAGATTTCCAGATGAAAGATTACATTTATTCCGAATTAAAATTTACTTTTCAAAAACTTTTTACTACGCCAGCAAAGTAAAATATTCGAAAATAGATCAACTTATCTCCATAAAGCGAATAAATCATCTTATTTTCACTTTCATTTTTATGTTTAAAAGTATATATTTTGTGATTTGTTCTTGAAATTGGCTAAAAGAAAAGTAATTACGTTTTATGCTATATTACTTAAAAAGAATTGAGGTAATAAAAACACAAGATTAATATCCGATTTCAAGGAATCTCAATTAGATAAAAGAAGGTTTTGCTTTTATATAGTATGAAGAGTTTCATTGATGTTGAAACTACTCCTACTCTAAAGTATAAATGGTTTATGACTTAAATCAAAAAACTTCAAAGGAATGTATCAATGCTTTACACATGTACAAACACAGATACATAACCAAATACACAAACATCTACATACGTTATTAAAATATGATTCAGTACATAATTAAGTTTCTAACTGCATAAATGATCTTTTCAGTCAGAATTTAAAGATAACCCTGTCGTATTATAAACGTTATCTTTTTACATTCTTCTACATTAAATGCTCATTACAGAGATTGCATTAAAAGACAAACGAGCATTTAAAGAGTCTCTTTATACGAACCTTAATAAATTTCCCTCCTGATGGATGAATTACATTGCTCAGCGACTAATGAAATGGACTTAATAAAGATCTCATCCAACTAACTTAGAAAATAATACCACTTAATAAACTATTTACATTTACTTCTTTAAGAGAAAATGGAAATAATTTTTCAGAGCATTATTCCAAGCTACTCTAGGATAAATAAATATCCCTTTATATTTTCCCAAGTCGTAGCTGACTGTAGTTTTACCATGCTATACAGCACAGAATTGAAGACAGAGCAATTCTTTTAATTCAAGGAACCGTAATCCCATTATCGAATATCTCTAAATGTTTTTAAATTAAAATCTACCATCTGAGCCATTTACCGTTAACTGAATCGATACAAAAACAAAAAGGTAGAAGGGAAAGAGAACATAAATGAAATTACTCGTGTTATTCTTTGTAACACAACAGTTTATCCTTGATATGATTAGTTTCTAGCGTCTTCGTTTTTCGGTAATAGGTATTGAGTTGACTGGAGAAGTTAACCCAATCAGAAAACACAACATTGAAGGCTTATATAACACTCCAAAGCATAAAATGAGATTTCCACTTTCTTACAAAATTCCTCTCAACACTCTTTTTTTCCATACTTATAAGACATCCCTTTCTGAAGATGTATAATTTCTTAATATAGATTATAGTTTACACTCTATGGAGAGGATTTTGTACTTATGTTTCTATTTGAAATTTTATAGATAAGACTTAAAATTTTTAAGTTTAATAACATATTTCTGTTTTGCTATTATAGTAGAATAAAATACAGTAGACTCCCTCTTGACCACTTAAAATAACTTAACGGTTTTTTCAGCATAATTATGGTTCACAAAATTCCTCTCAACTTTCTTTTTTTCCATACTTATAAGACATCCCTTTCTGAAGATGTATAATTTCTTAATATAGATTATAGTTTACACTCTATGGAGAGGATTTTGTACTTATGTTTCTATTTGAAATTTTATAGATAAGACTTAAAATTTTTAAGTTTAATAACATATTTCTGTTTTGCTATTATAGTAGAATAAAATACAGTAGACTCCCTCTTAACCATATATAATGACACAAGGGTTGGTTAAGCATAATTCAGGTTTTATCAGAGAGTGAAAAAATTAATTAATTCATGCAAATGCACTTTTTTTATAGTTAAAGTAAGACTTTATTAGGTTTGTTCTTACACTATGCAGTATTAGTAGGAATGTTTAAAACTTTCATTCTTGTTAAAGGATAGAAATTTGGCAACTAGTTGCACAATTTCCCCATTTTTAAGCCATTTCATCAATGGAGGAAGCCAATATTGTTCTGTTTTTCGACATAGCATGAAACCTTTAACTAACGATTAAAATGTATAATTACGCTATTTTTAATTTTTGTAATTCTTTGTTTCCTCTTTTTTAGTACTTAAAATAATTACGGCTGGTTAAAGTGGTGATTCGATTAAACGGAAGCTGGTTAAGTGAGAGTCTCCAGTATTTATTTTAAAATGTCCTTTAAAAGTGATAAAAGCTCTGAATGTTACATAAAACATAAGGGAATATGTGAACATCAACAATTTATAAAGTGGTGTATAAATCGATGTAATAAAATTTCAAATAAAAGTATTTATAAAATTAAATTCAAAAGTAACAACCTTCTATTCCACAGTAAAAAGTAAAAGATACTTGCGATGTTGCATTCTTGTGCAATACAACGTGGATACATTTAAAGGACATGAAGATTCTGATTTTAAAAAGAATTCAACTAGTTCAAAACGCCCATTGCATTAAAAATGCAGTTTAAAGTACAATCATTCATAAAAAGATCAAAAGATGCTTTATTCTGGTACTGCGAATGTATTATACTAAAAAAATAAACTAAAGAAAATTATATGAATAACACCTAGAAAATTTAAAACTTACACCCAGAGTAACATATATTATTCAAACGTTTTTGTCTAACTGTACCATCTTTTATAAAATTATAATAATAACACAATCCCTTAATTTTTTCCAGCCATAATATATACTTTTTGAACAACAAATACTTTTGCATTCTGTTAGCAAAACACATAATCTAGAATGTACTTTTACAGTGTACTTTCCTATAGCCCTTCTGCTGGCTTCATTCCAACACCAAGAGATAACATGTATAAATACAATTATCATGTAATATAACCAGATTATGCAATCAGGTTTTTAGAAGTTTTCTGCTTCATTTGACTTTTTTCGCTCAATTTTTTTTAATTATTTTTTTTACTGTAAAGGGCCAGTGTTAATCAAAAGGAAGCCTTATTTTATCTAAATATTACATGTTCGTCTGAATTAAAAGCAAAGAAAAAGGTTAAATTATTTTTAACCGTAAAATCTTGCACCATTAGAATAGAATTCAGATATATCTTTTCTCAGACAACTACTTCTAAAGGATAAAAATCAGCTAAACCTTAGACAGGGTTTAATGCACATCCAGTAGATGTCCAGAGAGTCATTTTCTTGTCAACAGGTCATTGTAAACGACATCTGGGTGTTCAATGAAACCTGTGTAATGTTGCACATCCAGTAGACATCCAGAGAGTCATTTTCTTGTCAACAGGTCATTGTAAATGACACCTGGGTGTTCAATGAAACCTGTGTAATGTTACTTTTACTTCGGTGTTAATGTATAGCTTTATTTTTATACAATCAAATTTGTCATTGGATTGAGTAAATTTTCTATCGTTCCCTATTGTGTGTATCTTGTAATAAAGCTTCTGTAACTCTTGAACTATACAAAATAATACACTGCGAAGTATTATTGACGCACTTGGGTTACATTGAGCGTCCGGTCAATTTCCATACCGTTCAGGTAATGTACATACGACATTTTGAATAACGAGTTGATTGTAATTGATAAATGTGTCCTGTTAGTGATTTTACATATGCTTAGTTACAAAAGCTCAAATTTCCATTAGGTTTTGTAAATTTAAAGAGGATAATGTGTAGTTAAAAATGGTACCTAAGTTTTCTACCTACAAAAACAAGAATTATCTAAGAATATATATTAATAGATACTGTTATCTAGATAAGCCATGATTTAAAAATATTTGACATTTACGGAGTAAATTTTAAGGAATTATTTCAACGTGTATTGTTACAAAATACATGATTTTCTTTTGAAGTTCATGAAGTTCTTTTTCAAGAAACACTCTATCTCAGTTAACACTTGGCATGCGGGTATACTTCACTTCCAACTTACGCGTGAAGTGGGCATTTTTTCGTGAATCGCTCGAAAGTTTAGTTATTCAGAAAAATCGCAGTAAATTAAAAAGTGCTTTATTTTTATGAACGAAACTCTTTTTTATTTTACACTTTAATATATACTGTATGATTATTTAACAAAGAAAAAACACATTTTTACGAAATCACAAAAATAAACGAATTTTAAAATTAAAGTCCGATAATTTGTCAGCGCATAACACTTTATCACTATCTTTGTCACAACGGCTCATTTTATCAATTTTGTATTCAACAATAAAAAACCAAGCTTCAAATTGACAGTACTTGTACAGTGATTTGTACAGTGACTTGTACGTTCTGGACCTAGGAATTCGATTAAAGACGAAATACCGCAACAAAAGACCGAGTGACTCGACAATCATAACTTGTGGAAAGAAAAAATGCAAATCGTTGCATAGCAACGTATATAATGTCACACATACATATAACAATACGTATTTAGTAGATTTTTGGTGGTTAGCTGGTATCCACCACAAATCTACTAAATATGTATATTTACGTGACCCGCGCTGCTGCAAAAAACGTAACAGACTGCAAAAAACGAAAAAATACGTTGCCCGCACGAGAAGTGTTAAATCTAAAAACATAACACTATTATTACCTAATGTAGCATAAAAATGTAACTTAATAATTGACGGAAAAAAACTGGTTGATAGTTTTCATAAAGTACTTAGAGAAAGTTTAAACTTCAAACTGATGCAAAACCATTGAGTAGGTTAAACATATCAGCTGCAAAGCAAAGTCTAGTGCATTTTTATTGCTCTGTCCCATAAAAAACAGTTGCATAATGGCTGACCAACATATATCTACTAAATAAACAACTTGTAAGATATTTTATACATTATATGGCATTAAATAAATATTTACAATTCTTTATACTTTTACAGTTTCCTTTTGAATGGTTAGTCAAATAGAAAAATGTATTCTAAATGAGAATAAAACCACTTCATTCAAAGTAGCGGAACTTTTCTATTAAAGATTATTTTATATAAGCTAATACAATTTATAAGCATTCGTTACCATTATTAAGGGAATTGAATTTCATTTAGAGTCAGATCATTCAGTGAATATTCAGGGTTACTGAATAAAGTAATTATCGTTTAAAGTAAATACCGTCTGCTTAGACGCTAATGTAGTCATGATATGCTTCATTCTATTTGCTAAGTGCTAGATCAAAGTAATTCAAATTTAGGCTTAGCTTTTTGCATATAGTTTAAACATTGATTGTGGTTGCAAATGCGTCACAGTAGAGCCGAAAGGCATTATATAAGAACAAAACATTTTAAATTAAACTTTCAAGTTTACTCTGAAGGACAACATATATTTTATAAAATTTAATATACCATTCTAAATATTTAGTGATCAAATAGTTAAAGTTTATTATAGGAGTACTCTATTTAACAAATAATTACAGAGATTTAAGAGTTGCATATTGATTTTAAATTTTAAAATTACTGAATCCATTATTCAGTGCAAATTCATAGATAGAAAACAGTAAAGTAAAAATAAACTTATATAGAGATAAACTTATATAAGTAAAAACTTATATAGAAATATTAATTATAATATAGAAATAATAATAATAATAGTAATAAAAATAATGAAGATAATAATAATAGTAATAAAAATAATAATAATAATAATAATAATAATTATATAGAATAAACTTATATAGAAATATAAGTTTAAAATATTTCCTGTTAAAATTGCACAACATTTAGCCATACTTTTTAAAAAGTTTATAATTTCAAAGTTGATACAATTTTTTTTATTAAGACTATTTTTATTGTTACCATAATTTTTTCATTCATTTGCTGATGTTTACTACGATTTTAAAGACAAGTCTTAGTTGAATAAATATTTCACTTTTAAGATATATAAGTATCTGTGTTATATCTGAATAGTTCTTCAAGAACCATTCGGATCTAAAATAAAATGAATGTCTAATAATATATAAAACAAATAAAATATTGGTAGGAAGAATAGCGTATCTTCAAGATTTGACCAATTGAAATTTATATATCTCAAATTCTATTCAAGATATATGCCTGCATTTTTGATGAGAAATGTATGATGTATGTTTTTCGAAGTAATGTCAAGCGTTTCAGCTACATGGAAAATATTTTCTTTTTTTTTTCAAAATTGATCCTTATAAAATCCTTTTAATGAAATTCAACAGATAATTTTTAAAATTAATTTGTTTTGTTTCTTTTTATCAATTTGCATGAAACTCTAAAACGAATATAATAATTCAAGTTAAAGGTGAAATATTATTTATTTTAAAGAGAACTAGTTGATAAGTTTTTCATAAAGGGACTGTTTGAAATTACTCCATTCACATCCCTTACATGCATAATATGATAATTTTTATTTCTTGGGTACTTTATAGACCTTGAATAAAATTGTGTTATTATCATAATCATGAAATCATTAAGAGAAAAATTAGTATTAAGGAAAATCTATTTTTACCTTACAAAGTGTGTATATTAGTTCTTTTAAATGTATAGAGGATTTACAGATAGAAAAAATTCAGCTGAAAATTTAAAAGCTCTACCTAACAGAATTGTGAAATATAGCTAAAATTAAGTAGTGAAAATAGTATTGTAACATTAATTATTTATAATGATCAAAATTATTACCATGTCACACAAGTATTACTAAAAACTTCTTTAACTGTTTAAAGAGCTTAAACTATTTTAAAAGAGAGTTGATGTGTTTAGTAATACAAACATTACTAATAACTTCTTTAAACCTTTTCAAAATTTAAGAATTTTCGAGACACTTACCGCACATTTTTGTCACATCCCTTTGAAATTTATCAACTATTTATCAACTATTTATATTTTATAAATTTATCAACTATTTAATAAAAGTTGGTTAAAATATTCATATCTTAAAGAGCGAAAAGCTATTTATTCTGAACTAATAAAAAATATTAGATATATTTTGTAATGGAAAACGAATGTTTTAGTGAATTTTATTTCCTTTATTATATTTTCTGCAAATACTTACGGGATCAACTAAGTTTTTTAAGGTCTCATATGTATCTAATGAATGTAAATTATCATATTATACGTAAAATAGGTGTGAATGGCTCATGTTCAGTAATGTTACATTAACTAATAACTTCTAAAATTAATAGTATTTTAATCTGGAATCATAACTTCACTTAAATGTATGTCTAATAACATTACAATTTTAAGCAACATGATTAAAATCAAATAAGTTCGTTTTGATTGCTTATTATAGTCTTAAGTACAGAAGGAACACATACCACTTTTCGAAATGTAGTAATATAAACTGACTCTTATTTCTATAAGTTAAGTAGTCTATGAATTTCAGAAAAACATAGCAGTTAAAAATGCATCTGAAATAATTTAATTGTTCATAACAACGCAAAATACACTCTTAGGAAGAAATGACGCACCACTAAGCACCAAGGAGATGTAACGCAAATTGAACATTAATTGTAATTGACATGCATGCAGTTTTCGACGGAAAATGCAAAATTGTACAATGAATGAATGTGTGCCTTAGAGCATCTTATCTGCATAACTGGCAGGATATTTAAGAGGAGAAAATTCGGTTCCAGGTCATAAATTCTTTGCTAATTTTATGCCATGTACTCAGGTAGACAGGACCTATTCCTCGCATACAGGTCAGCATTTGAGAGAGGACGTGTAGTTGGACTCAAACAAGTCGGTTGGTCTAATCGGCGAATCGCTCGTTATATGCGGATGATCAATGCCACTATTATATACTTATTATACAATGTTGGAAGGAATGGGTAAATCCTGGCAAACCACAACATCAAGAAGGAAGGGGTGGACTATATTTGGCCGAAACATGAAAGTAAATTAAGTTATAAAGTTTTTACCGTAAAACTTAAAACAAAATTATTTGAAAATAGACTTTTTCTAGATATTTTGACATATAGATAGGGATATAGATTTAAATTTAAAATTATTGAATAAAGTGTCAAACATATAAAAAATTATTCTTCTGACACGTAGTTTGTATATAAAAATTAATATTAAAAAGTGTGCTTAGATGAAAGAATATTTTTTATTAAATGAAATTTCGAAATGCTAGGAGTGAAAAGTAACTTACAGTTTATTGTCTTGCTATATCAATTAAAGCAAAATAATACAATTAAATCTTAATATACAATGAAACTTATTTTTCAACTAAAGTCAAATCGGATTTCTTTAAAAGTTAAATAACCTTGATTATATGCTATCTATTAATGCATTATAGCACTGTTTACTCATAAACCAGTATTGTTATACACGGTTTGCTTATAATTAATTTCCATTGTAAATTAATCCAGTTATGTACGTCTATGTATTTCATAGCAAATGATTACTGCTATATATGTATCATACATACATTTCATAAACACATAGTTAACTTGTAAATGTTATACAATATATAATATTATATATATATATATATATATATATATATATATATAAGACTGCCCAGTGACGTTGGGGTAGCGCTCCGAGCTCCCACAACACAGGTCCGAGGTTCGATCCCCGGGCTGGGCAAGGTTGACTCAGCCTTTCATCCCTTCAGTGGGTAGATGAGCTGAGGACCAAGCATGCTTGAGAACTAAACATTGGGGGTTCTGCGTAAGGTTGACTACCTAACCTGGACATATGCTTCGCAACCCCAGGACCCTTGGTCTAGAAAAACGTAGATTGGCACCGTAAGCCCTGGCTCCCTAGGTGCTGTTGCGCCGAGGAGTTTGGTTTTTAGTTTTAATATATATATATATATATATATATATATATATTATATATATATATATATATATATATATATATTATATATATATATATATATATATATATATATATATATATATATATATATATATATATACATATATATATACATATATATATATATATATACATATATATATATATACATACATACACATATATATAATACATATATATATATATATATTATATATATATATATATATATATATACATATATATATATATATATATTTATATATACATATATATATACAAATATATATATATATTATATATATTATATATATATATATATATATATATATAATATATATATTTATATTTTATATATATCATGGGACAATCCCATCAGAGTGTCGATCAAGCCTTTACAGGGGATGACTAAGGAGTTAAGGTAATAACAGTAAAGATATCTTTAATAGTAACTGTGGTCGTAAAGATTAATATCTTTAATTCAATATTTAATATCATTGAGATATTAAAGGGCATACAAAAGCCAAATAAAAGAATAGTATACATCCGAATTTTTTATGGGATAAAGACATTAAATTTTTCCTCAAACACACCATAACCTAAGTTACTCAGTATAGAAAATGCTCCTCGTAATGGGGAATGAATTATTCTTTAGAAAGAAATTAAGAGCCACAAAGCATATCTTTAGGGCACTGAGAAAAAAAATTAAAGTTACAATTCATTATATCTACCAAGTTTCACTCGTACCAAGGTTGGACTCGCTAGAAGAGTTTCAATGAGTTTCTGGTCGGCGGTTAAATGGATTTGGATTCATACAGATATATGGAAGAAATATCTTTATCGAGTTTTCTTCATAGATTCTATTTTGTGTTATGGTTTGAAATATTGTGGGCTACGGAAGTTTGCTAAACTGCAGCTGTTTTTTGCAAAGCACATATGAGCACTTTGGTCTGTATGAAATTATCCAAATTGTCCATCTGGACGATGAGGAAAACAATCTGTATACAAGGATGAACATAATCTTCCAGTATAATTGAATACTTTTTTGATACATCGTGCTATCCACAAGTATGATCACACCAGAAAAGTTCTAATTTTACAGTGTCATGCAATATAGATTTCTGTGACGCCAGCAGACGAACAGCTTATAAACAGCACAGTTTTAGATTTTTTTCACTCTTATACAGAAAGCAAATAATTTTGCCTTTTGGTGGTAAATGCCTACCTTTTTGTGGCTGCAATGATTGATTTGTTTCCCGTTTAAATCAGAGAATCTGTATATACCAGCCACAATAGGCCCACAGTGAATGGTTATTCTATCTTACACCATATACTATATGCTGGTTATCGTAATATGACTAGACTATTTATAATGTTGACAAAACTCTTTCAAACATAATATTTCCTATATTATAGATACGAAGTCCAAGTTGATAGGGTGTTATCTTTACGAGTTGATCCCATCACTTGATGTTTGCAACCGCTCGAAATCAGCTGTTGGTGCTAAGTCCCGTTCTAATTAGCCTACGCATTGCATACAATTGACCCAAACATTCAAAATCAAAGAGATATATAACTATTTATATAATTATAAATAATCGAGGGTCAAATTAGCATTATAATAATTGAGGGTCATGTGTGAAAGAGGGTTAAATAAATCTAAATTTAATAAACTTTAGGAAAAAGACTTCTTTTACTAATCAAACAATTTTCAGTTTTGACGTGATATTATATGCCGGTTAACGGGCATTCTAACATACACCTGTGCTATAAACTTTCAAAAAAATGTTACAGAAAATTTAAACCATATAGTTTAAATCTATTTTTGGATAATACAAATATATTGCTTGAAATAGGCCGTAAGCAGAGTATACCGGTCTCATCATGCGTCATGTAGCAAAAGAAGTTGACCGTAGCTTTCCAGACCAACCAAGAAAATGTAGTTTAAGAAAGAATTTACCGAAAATGTACATAAATGAATTATTGATATGTAACACATTTCTTACCTATGAATATAAAGATGTTATAACATATGACTGATAAGTTAGATTATAACTCAACTTTTATAACTTATGAATATTTAGTTTTATGTTTCGGTCAGTGCTGTTAATGTGTTACAGCTAATTATACTAAGTGCATCTGCGCAAATGTGATTCCGAACAGTTACCAAACATCTACGGTAATAGTTCCAACGTTCTAGGTATTCCATCATTGCCACCTGGCTAGTAGGAAACATATTATTAATGTTAATATCTGCCTCGAGATACAACTGAGTAGCGCATAATCCTAAATTGAGATAGAATCCAAAACAGCTAACAAATAATAATACTTTATTATTAAAAAAAAGTTTGCAACAATAGTAATTTGAGACATTAGAGACAAGTACAATTTCTGGTGGTGGCAGTTTTTTTTCTAAAAGAATAAATTTGTTGGAATCTTGATTTTTCGACCATGATTCTAATTTACTAATAAAATCTCAAATTAAGTTTCTGAAAAATTCATAAATGTTCTTAAATTAATTTTTTATTATCTATTTAACAGAAAAAATTCAGAATCGAAAACGTAATTCAACCATAATGTTCAACTTATCATTTTTCTTAAAATTTGATTTTAATGATATTTTACAAATTGTTTTTAGCAGCCAGGATCTATGAAATATTGCACTGTAATGCTTAGTCATAGAGCATAATAATTCCTCCATCTAACGTGGAAAAGCTGTCCCTACGCCAAAACTCCTTTTACTGTATATGACCCGTCACAATTATTTTGATTCTAAATATGTACAAAGTGTGTCTATCTGTTCATTTTGCTTATTTTTTTATTTGATTGAATAATTTTCAAAATATTAAAATATTCGTTTGAAAACGTTTCCTGGAAGACTGAAATATAAAATTTTACAACCATAGTAAAACCATAGAATCATGGTTGAAAAATTCAAATTACAGCAGAGTTATTATTTCCGGAAAGTAGCACTGATAACCCGAAAATGCGTATTTTATAAAGTGGAATGTAAATTTCAAACAGGAATCTCATTAGAAATTTGCTTAACAAGGACAATATTAACAAATTGTCTGCTACTAGTGCTAAGCACATATCATATGGATAAGATAGTAGCTAATTTTTAGTCAAAGGTAAACAGAGTGAAGGTACAGTGAAATATTCAAATGATACACTTAAGTGAGATATTAAGACCACATTTAAGAATTGATTTAATTTAATTGTGTTTAAGTATTTATGAAAATCTTATCCTATATAAAAGATAACTGTATCATTTTTTTAATTAGGTCAAATTTTAAGTCCAATATCTTTAGAAAGATCAAATTTCTAATTTAGGTATGAAAATTGCTTTTCAAAAGCATGTTAACTGCCACAAAGTGTACCAGTGTACCAAAAAGTGTAATTTTATTTAATATTTACATTTTTAAGTATAAAATGGATTCTAGTGACTCACTTCAGTAGCGCAGTATTAAAAAAAATAGTTAAAACACACGCTCTTGGAATTTTGATGTTTCATCTGGTGGAGCTATGGAGCTATAAGATTTCTGTTTTAACTAAGTAATTAATAGTAATATTTTTATTCTGATTATTAAATAAGTCGCTCAGGAACCAATCCGGTTGGTTAGTTTAAAGAAAGTGGGTGTTAAGAAAATCGTTATTTATTATTATTATTATTATTTTATTTTTGTTACCAATCCAAGATGGTATAGCTTTGCTAGGTCATCTCCACGAATCCAAATATCTTCAAGATGTCATTGAATAAAAGTAGGGTCATTTGAAACGTCTTCTTTCGTAAATTCAAAATAATCCAGGTCTATTCCTGGTCAGTCTTACAACAGTGGCAATCCGGAAAGTCAACTCGTCTTTGTTCCACAGTAAGCGCTTTGTGCATTAATAAAACGTGAGTTTTGCTGTGTCCTGGGTAGTTTATTCTTGAATTGAAGAAGTCCACCTGGATTTCTACCAAAGTTCCATGCATGGTTTGATGGAGATTTCTATACCTTATTTATCTTATTTACTTATACCCTTTTAATTGAGAAGATCTCAGAGATAATTTATCTCCATGCATGATTTTGAAGAAATAGTTTTGGCCAAGGCATCAGCTAACTCATTGCCATGCAGCCATGAAATGGGATTGTCATGAGATGAGACCCATTGAAAGAAAGTACCGAAAAATAAGATCTAAAAGTGAGATCTAAAAGACCCTAGCTTGTCAAGTCCTCCGCAAGCATCCATTCAAAAAAGTATTGCAAAGTCAAGACTGTCAATTAAAATATAAAAATCTTTAAAATCCAGTATGCTTGCAATGTTAACATACTGCAGATCCTTATAAAGTTAAAACGTAAATACAGAGCAAAGGTTAGAGAATATTTATTGTGCCATCCGGAATTACCATGTGTACAGAACTACCAAAATACCCTCATCATCATTGCTGCCCTGGGTATACTTTTAGTTCAAGAGAAAATTTCAACAGCAAACGGTAATATTTATTTTCGAAGTAAACAGAAAACTCTTTAATTACTAAAAAACAATATTACTTATTCCATCTAGTTTAACAAAAATCGGAAAATATTTTAAAAATGGAATGACCTTCAAGGACTATTAAGCAAGTCAATTATAATAAAACCAATTAATAGGACGAATGAGTGCATTCCTTTATTATAACCCACTTGTGTAAAGAAGTAGATAAGGAATTAAATAAGGTATTACACAAAAAAATTGTATTACTGTACCTATAAATATGATATTAATGAGAGGTTTATGTTTTTCTAATTTTGATATTTTAAAATATTAAACATATGACCACAAACAACATTTGGTCATTTTATGAAGCAAATAACCCGAATACCCCTGTCTCTAATCTATATCTAAAAATATTTTTCAAAACTTAGGAATTGTTACAGAGATCTCCAAGAAAAATAGAATTAAAAAAAATTCTTGCTCTTTTTGAGAATAAAATGCATTCTCGATATTCATTTTAACACCCCAGTGAATTTATCACACTATCTTATGGTATGAAAATTTTGATTTTCAACCTGGTGGTACTACATAATTAATAATTTACCTTTTGCAGCCTATTCTATATATCTTATCAATTAACCTCTTCATTACCACGGTCCACATATGTGGACCTCGATTCTTTCGCCCCAAAAATAATCCTTTTGAAAAAAATGGTAGCAAACAACTCAGGCACACATGCGTGGATGTCTAAGCTTCTGAATGATACCAATAAATGGCAGCAGTAATCAGAAGTTCTTGCGGAATATTTGTTAATTTGAAGCGATTCATAAGAAATTGCTTCAATCAGCTTGCTCATAAAAGTAAGTAAATTTTATTTGTTTTTAATGGTTTTTAAGTCCTATAATTAATGTGTTCTAATTAAAAATTGCTTAAAATTTGTGTTAAAATAGTTTTTAGATTTAAACCTGCATTTTGTGCATTTGAGAGGGATACATATATAGGTCCACGTATATGGACGTGGGTACGTAGCGCTTATATTTAAAAAATTGTATTTAAATATATTTTGTAATTCTAACATTCTAATAACATTATTGTACTTTTAAAGTGATAGAAAGGCTCTAATATACAAAAATATGTGCCCTTAAGCAGTCTTTTTTGATTTAAAAATATTATGTTTCCAGCATAATTGAGACTCGAGGTACACATATGTGTACCTAAAATATTTAACTCCCTATTATGCTGCCATCTAATATAGATATTTACTTGCAAACTTTAAAGTATTTGATAACATTTATCAGGTAAAAAAACGAAGTTTATGCAATTTTTATACAGCTGGTAGTGAAGAAATTAGAAAGAACTTTATTTTACAGTACATTTTAAAAATATTTATACCAGAATTATAAAATATAAGTAAATAAAATAATAAGAGATATTCAGCACAAAATTACGTTAGTCTACAAAAGAAAGTGGTATTAATGAATAGTTTATACCTTGCTTATTTTGAGATTTGTTAAAAGAATTTCAATTTTGTGAAAATGAACAGGCAGACTCAAAATTAATAAACATATGTTAAATGATATCAATTTCTAAAGAAAAGGAGAGGAAAAACATATTTCCAATCTATATCTCAAACTTACTCTTGAAAACTCTTTTAACTGATACACATTATCCGACGAAAAAATGAATTTCGTCATTTAATTTTTACTTTATCTCATTTAATCATTTACTTTTTTCATAAATGGCTATTAAATACACGTTTTAAAAACCTGCATCATAAAATTTACATAAACCTTATGAATTATTAGTTTAAAAATCCGTATTTAAAGTTAGCATATTTTTTTGTATTTATAATCTCCATTTTTAAAGAAGTAGATAAAGAATTGAAAAATGTAAAACATAAAAGTGCATTACGCCACAAAGAAAATCTGTAAGAGTTATAGCATTATGTCTTTCTTATTATGAGCTGTATTCAAAGGATAACGGATAACAGTTTTATGAAAGTAAAAAGCTAATTTAAACTAATAGAGGACATTTTCTAAAGAAAAAAAACTAAAAATAGCTAATTTTATGATGTACACCTTAAATTTATGCTTTAAAATCTTATAAACTGCTATACAGTCCTTTCAAAGAAAGATAATTTTCTATTTCATTAAAGTAAGCAGTTAATTTATATTTGTAATATGATTAATTAAGCTATTTTCTAAAACTAACCACCTGTTGAAAATATTTTTAATCTATTTCTATAAGATATTTTTTAAACGTATAATTTGTTTCACAGTCCTCTAAAATAAAGATAATATTTTATTAATTGAAAAGTTTTTTAATAAAAATGTTCTCTAAATTCTCATTTTAATAAGACCGTAAATTAAAGTTTATATAAACTCTTATGATCATAGAATTTGAGATTTGCATTCTGATTTATCTGCAAGACTATTTTTTTTTGTTACCGTCTCTAAAGATAACTATAATATACCAGTTAATATATTAGATAGCCATATTCATGAGAGGAACAAGTATTTCCATATTTACAGCGTTCTTTTTAAATACGCAGATGAAGTAAAACATAAATTAAAAATGTTAAACATGAAAGTACATTGCGCTTCAAGTAAGGCAATGCCATTTTTATGTCTTGTTTATTTTGATCTGTGTTAAAAGAATAACAGTTTTACAAGAGTCAATAAGAAATATAAATTTATAAATTATGTAACTTGCCTAAATACGTCATTTTGTAAAGAAAATCTCTTAAAGAAAATCACTGCAAATTACGCCTTAAAAATTTATAAATTGGTATTCAGTTGTTCTTCAAGAAAAAGGTTATTTTTCATGTAATTATTATATCTATGGTATTTTTTCAAGAAAATAAACTCCAAAATTAAATTAATAATTAAAATTAAATTAATTAATAATTAAAAAAGCCATATTCTTAAAATGAAGAAGTGTTTCCATATTCGCGACACATTTTATAGATATTCAAATAAAGAATTAAAAAATGTAATACATAAAAGTACATTACACTACAAATAAAAGACAATTAACATCATATTTGTGCCTTGTTTATTTTGATGTGTGTTACAAGGATAAAAAATTTTTTAAGAGTAAATAGCCAATTTAAATCAATAAACATTTCATCTTGTCTAAATATATAATTTTATAAAGCACACCAAAGACAAATAAACTGTTTTAGTACATAAATGTAAATTATTTTAAAAAATTATTAAATTGCTATTCAGTCTACTAAGAAAATATTAATTTTTAATTCATTTATCCAATTTTTACTTTTTACAGTTGTGTAAATGTATTCCAAAGACACATTTTAAAAACTCAGTAGCATAATATAAAGTAACATTATATAAAACATTTTAATAACAGAACCATGTATATTCTTCTGCTAGAACTACAATACTATTGAAATTTTAATTGTTTTTTACCTATTTAGGTACATTTAAAAAAAATCTATAAATTTCTACTTATTCCGCCAAGAACAGGGTAATATTCATTTATTCATTTTTATGTTTTCTTAAAAATGCGTTTCCAAATCTGGTTTTAACAACTAAAGAGCATAAAATTTCTATGAAACATTATGATAAGAAAATTTTATAGTTTTCTTCTGTTGGAACTGTAGTATTACTAAACTTTTCCTTTGCGGTTAATTCTAAAAATACTCATCTTCATTATTACTTGTAGAAAGCCGTGTTTATAAAAAGAAGTTTTCCTTTTTTATGACCCTTTTTTAAGAAGGAGAACATAAAAACTTTTTAAAAATATCTGCCATAAAAAGTGAAAGGAGATAATAAAAATGTTAATAAATACATTAAAAGAACTACGATTAAAATGTCTGCTAGTTCTTATTTAATGGAATTGTAATTAGTAAATGCGAATATTATAGCTGGCTTAAAAGTATGCATATTTTTAAATTAGTCTCTTAGAATAAAATAAAAATAGTTTTATCCATTACTGTTTTACCTTTCTTATTCAAAATGGCCAAAAATTTCACTTTGATCTGTCATATTTTCCTTTTTATATACATTATACGTTTAATATGGTAAAAAAAAATTACCTTTGATGTTAGCACAGTGCATAAAAATAATAATAATGAAACACAGCAGGGTATTTCTGAAATGAAATAAATTTTTCTTCATCCATTTTTAATTATTATATCTGAAACAGAACATGTATTAATGCAATACATGGCCAAACATTTCAGTAATGTGCACATTAATAAAAAATAGCATAATTCACTAGAATAATCAGAGTAACATCTATAATTAATTAAAATATAATGTTCATTGAAAGTACAAAATATGAAAGAATAGTTTATTACGTAGAGTTTATTACGTAGAAAATATCTTTAGAAACAAAACATATTGTTGAGGATGAACGAATTAGGTATTGCCAACCAAATTCCCCCCCCCCAAAAAAAAAAAAAAAATATGAACGAATATTTTATTACTTAGAAAATAAAATATGAAGTCAAATTTAAAAAAAATGAAGAAATAGTTTATTACGTAAAAAATATCTTTAGAAACAAAAGATATTGTTGACCAAATTTCTGCTTCTAAAAACTATGTATTGTTTGGTAGATTTCTTTTGTTTTGTTTCGAAACACTATGGTCAATTATCTAATTGCTACAAAGGATAATTAGACAGGAACGTACAGGAAACAGATTCATACCCTCAGTCAAATAGGCAGTGTTTTTGATTTCAGAAAGACATATAGAAATGAGATAATAAACACCACAAGCAGAACATCAGCTTTAGGTCTATGCCCACCATAAACGGCTGATTCAAAAGAACCTGATATTATTCAGCTTCAACGCAATACAAAGAGTTATTATCTGACAATCAGTGTTGACGCAGCAACGGGAAAATTATTTACGTATTTAGTTGCTGTTGGAGTTTGGATTGATTTCAACCAACATGCTAATGTTGCATTTTTATACAGCAATAATATTTTAAAGAATAACAACATATATAATAATTATTATATATGTTGGAATATGCAGTGTGTTATGTTTTAATACAGTATTACCACAACAAAAACCTACTGGCCAATGTTGATATATGGAGGCCTACGAACATCAATATCAGCAGTGGGACTGGAGCAAGCAGGCTCCAATACCATAAGACAGTGTCGTACACATTCAGCTATCGCCTGGGTGTTTAGTTGGGTAAGAAATAACAAATAGAAATTAATATGCATAAATGAATATTTATTAACATTATTTCAAAACCTAATTTTAAATCTCCTTATTGTACAAGTCTGGATTTAAGATTACTCCTATCCGAAATTAAAGTATATAAGTAACACAAGAGCTATTATAATTTGTATATTATGAATATGTCTATTACATAAACATGAATTTTACTTTCTAATATGACAAAATATATGATGTATGGTATATTCTTTTTGAAATTGTACTATGTTTTGATCAGTCATGTAATTTAAAATATTGTCTACACAGAAAAACAATTGTCAGAAAACCAATTAACTTAGGAAATGAATTTCTGTTTCTAGTTTGGAAACAGAAAAATGGGTGAATGTTGATTAGACAAAGAATAGTAATAAATTTATGGGTATCTACTTGCATCTGTTCTTATTATTTAACAGAAATTGCAAACAGAAAGTTACGTATCAATACAATGTTTGTTTGTAATGTGTCCAAAACGTCAAAATAGAAATGAAATTCCTCTTGGGCACGAGAGAAAATATATTAAATAATAAATGTTTATTTAAAATTATGTTGTGTTCCAAAAAATAAACCACTTAATTTCAAAAAGCTTAAAATATCAGAAACTCGATAAATAATCTAAAAAAAAACGAAGACTTTTTGTATATTTCAAAGCATATAAATAGTTAAATGTTGCTTTATCAATAAAAATATATACAAAGTAAAAGTTTTGTTTAATGTATAATTTTCTGTTTGTTCTTATATAAAAAATGAGAGAAAACGTGTTATATATCAATAAAATGTGTATGTGTCTATTGTATTTTAAAAAAATCAAACTAGAAATGATATTCTTTATTGGGTATGGCAAATCAGATACTACATAATAGATTCTTTTTTAAATTATACCTCCTTTTGAGCAATCAGTCACAAAGTATAAAAAATTGAATAACCAGAAAAAATCATAAATATCGGAAACTTGATAAATAAATTAAAAATATAAAGGAAAAGAACTGATAAATGCACAGATATTTTCCATTCAATGTATTTAAATAAACAATTATAAATAACTTTTTCCATGCAAGGGAAGTATTGGAACTTACAACTTAAAAGAAAATGAGCAAAATAAGCTCTATCAATAATTTGTTTACGTTCATATTATATTAAAGTTATAAATTAGTAATGAAGCTAACAATCAAGTGCGGTTGGTTGGTTGGTAGGTTGGGGTTTACTGGCTCAAGATCCAAGTTAGGATATGCTGCGCCAAACAAAAGGGCACATACTAAAACAAAGTTTTATATTGTAAGAGAAATTAATAATCAAAATTTAAGAAAAAATACAATCAAAAACGAGACTCACATTAAAACATAAAAAAAATGAATGATGTTTAAAATATTAGTGCGAATGAGAGATTCAAATAGTTTTGGATGAGGATGTTCGCCCAAATGATCGTTCAAAAACTAGGATTTAAACTTTTAAAACATATATAATGAAAACGATTTAAAGCAGTACATGAAGTTAAAATATGATGAACAGTGACATGAGTATGACAAATAAAACATTGCGGAGTAGGCTCAGCACATAGTAAATGTTTATGGGTCAATCGTAATGTTAAATGTCAATTAAGTACGACAAATCAGATACTGCATAAAAGATCTCTTTGTTTGACTGGGATTATGCTAAGGATGGAAAGCAATCAATCCCAGAATTTAAGGTTTTAACTAGCGAGGATGCGAGCCGGGCATTATAAAAACATTGCACACAAAATCACCCAATAGAAATAAACTTCCCAAATTTTCAGTAGCTGTCTTATAGGTCTTCTAGATCCCAATACCATGCATTTCCGTAATTTTCTCTGAATGGTTATTCAGAAAGAGCTACTTTTACGGATCCTATCTTCTATAATCTTTCTATAATCTTTACGGATCCCAGATTCTATAATCTTTACTGATCCCAGAGACCCAGTGCATGTGCATGCCTTTTGCATTTTTATGTGATGTTTGGGGTCAAAGGAGAAATGCTGTCAAAAATACATCCTTATTTGAATCAAATGATGAAATATAAAAATATGATTAAAGTTTTTATCTTGTGTGTGTCTTATATTTGAGCTTTCGAAATGCTAACAAAAAAGATCTTTAGTTCAAAACACTTTTAAAAATTAATATTTCAAATAATCCAAAATATATTTTAAACTTTTAATAAAGTATATTTGGCAATACAAATTTTCTGTTCATCATCAAAAGCAATTTTGTTGGTATTTTTGCTCAGAAATGTTGCACTAGGTCTCCGAGGCCCGAAGCTTGTCCTAGCTGGTTAATAAACGACCATGATACTTACGACCATGTATAAACGACCACGATCATTATCACTGATTAATAATGTGACCATGTTATTTAGCCTACACGAATAGCTGTAGCGTAAGTTTGTAGAAAACAAAATCAATTACATACATATATGTTATATTTTAAGTTTTTAATATATATTTACTTTATTTACGTTTAATTAATAATAGGCAATTGTGTAAAATCAATCATGCATCTAATAGACATGAACTGATCATTAACCCTCTAAGTGGTTCGCACGTACAATTCCGCCAAACCGATGATGTCATCAAAGCGGTTGTCAAGTACAATTTTCGACCTCCAAAAACGCTCTGAAAATAGATGTAATATACATTTCTACCAGTGCTTTCCCCCATGTAGTTTTGTGGTAGGAGGGTCAGGTCGATTGTTTAAGAACTGCACCAATATTTGACTAGTTATTATTGAGGGATGCCCCCTACCACCTAAGGCATAAAAACGCTGATAGCTTATCATGGCGTTATAAATCTCTAATTCGAAGTATTTCGTTTGCTGTAACAGATATATCTCTAATTGCAGCACTTGTATATCTTGGACGACTTTCGAAAAAAAATATAAAAAAGTCTCTCAAAGAATATTTTTATTTCTACTTTTAGAATCCATTATTTCTTATGGGATGATCTTCGAGACTTGGAGAGTTTTATGTGTTTAAAAAATTAACAATCTATAATATCTATATATCTATTTATAACCAGAAGTAAAGGGACAATAACGAGGATGGGTTTCCCGTATTCCACACTAGTAAACAAAGGGTGAAGGAAAAAATCATAGAAAGCTTTGGCCACTGACAAAGTAAACCTTGTATTTTTGGAGATTTTTTCCTCGATGTGTTTGTTCCACTCGGAGGGTTAATGTACCTTATAGTGACAATAATGTTAGAATTTTGAAATTATGAAAATAAAATAATTGAAAACTATCCATTGTGTTCTTTAGCATTTCTTTTTCTGAAGTATTCTTTCCAGCTTGTTTATTTTTCACTCAGAAATAATCCAACTTTAAATAAAAATGTAATTTTCTCAACGCTGTAAATAAAAATTAGAATAAATTAATAAATTCAGTACATGTAACATTTTTGATTACTAAATAAAAGTAATTAATTGGATTGACCATAAAAAGCATTCTGAAAATGTGCTTACTTTTGTACATTTGAGGATAACAAAAAGAAATTGTAAACCTGCGAATCTCGATAAATTTTAACTATAAGATATCCCACTGGATTTAAACGACGGCTTTTTACAAAAAAATTGAAATTTCTTCTATTGGCTTATTTTATTATAATGCTTTTCAAAACAGTTTTTTCTTTATCATAACGGTATATGAAACAGAGACTACAACAATTTTTCTTTTCTATCAACCAAAAAGTTATCTCTAAATCACAAGCAGCTATAGTTTAATTTGTAAATAAATCATTGAAATTTAAGTTTTATTACACTTTCTCTAAAGAGTTCAATTTTATCCCAACTTTTAAAGCTGGAGATTTTTAAGCGGAAGTAATAAGAACTTTCTGCAAATATTCTGCAACAAAATCTTTAAATGCACTAAGAAAATATGCTTTGACGTTTTATTACTATAACGTGCTAACAAATCAAAACAAAATATTAGTATAACAACATAAAACTGATAACAGATAATGTACATATCATTGTGAGTGTAGTGAATTACAATCTTGATTGTAAAAGCAATTTTTGGAAATTTGCAGCTACTTTTATAAAGTAATATGTGGAGATTTTAAAGAAAATAGCTGAAATGTTACTTCTGTAATGGAAATAGCGTGTTAACAAAACAAAACAAAATATTAGTATAAAAACATAAAACTGATAATAGATAATTTACATATCATTGTGATGTAATGAATTAAAATATTGATTGTGAAGACAATTTGTGGAAAATTACAGCCATTTTTATAAAATAATACGTGGAGTTTATTAAAAGAATAGCTGAATTGCTACTTATGTAATGGAAATCAGATGCTAATAATGCACAGCAGAACAAAAAATAAGTATAACATCATGAAACTAATAACAGATAAATTACATATCATTGTGAGTGTAATGAATTAAAATCTTGATTGTAAAAGCAATTTTTGGAAATTTGCAGCTACTTTTATAAAGTAATATGTGGAGATTTTAAAGAAAATAGCTGAAATGTTACTTCTGTAATGGAAATAGCGTGTTAACAAAACAAAACAAAATATTAGTATAAAAACATAAAACTGATAATAGATAATTTACATATCATTGTGATGTAATGAA
This sequence comes from Pardosa pseudoannulata, assembly GCA_032207245.1. Classification (NCBI taxonomy): domain Eukaryota; kingdom Metazoa; phylum Arthropoda; class Arachnida; order Araneae; family Lycosidae; genus Pardosa; species Pardosa pseudoannulata. The sequence goes on from CM063503.1 coordinate 64,986,341, forward strand.
TTAAAATCTTGATTGTGAAGACAATTTTTGGAAAATTACAGCTATTTTTATTAGACTTCTGTCATTCTCTTCAATGTCGGCCTGATTGCAATTTTATTACTGCTAGCTTTTTTTAAAGAGATATTAAAGTGATATAATCATAATATATTACATATACATATATATATATATATATATATATATATATATACAGTCATATATAGGTATATATGTTTATACACACACACACACACACACACACACACATATATATATATATATATATATATATATATATATATATATATATATATATATATATATATATATATATATATATATATAAAACGAATATACATTTGTATATATTTTAATCATAGATCACCAGAATTCTTCGCTAAGAAATAAAATTGAATTGTGTATTTTAGAGAAAATGCTTTGAATAATTAAACTATGAAAGTAATAAAGTTTCCTTTAATTAATTAAACTTAAATATTAACCGAAGGTGTTGGTGTGTTATAGACAGGTCTTTTATCAACAATTTTATACTCTGTTGCATTTTCAATAATCGCTGTAAATAATCTCTAGCTCCGATAAAGAAAATTGAATATGTGTTGCAGCTATAAGTCCTAATTAAATTAGCGAACCCAGCTTTTCCACTTTTTAATAGTGTAATGAAAATCATTCACTCATAAATAGTGTACGAGGAAAGAAACAATTTTTCATATTTGTATTGCTTCGATAAGTAGCACTAAATAAATTTTTAAAAGCTTTAATTAAACATTTATCGTATTTTCCTTTCGCGCTTAAAATCAAAATATAGATTTAGCTCTAATACATCCCGAATTTAATTGCATTTCACTATGCAATGGTTAGAAAAACAATTTGAACGAATGCTGTCAGTTTTTCCCTATGATTTTTCTAATGCAGAATTTTATTAAATTAGAGACCGCTATTTAAACATGTTGAAACGTAATTTCGACAAATACTTGGAGGGGAAATTGAATTATAAATATTAAAATAAATGCATTTCAAACATGAATCAAATTTGCAAATTATGAAACAATTTTATGCCATTTGCACGCTGATGATTTGCTTGAATTATTTCATCTACAAAGATTTCTTTCGAGATATTTGCATTTATTTTAAACCAATACTGAATATTTTTAGCTGACAGGCAAGAATTATTCTTTTATTTTTTTTAGTAATTGAATTAGAAGAGTAAAAGATATCTGGAGATGATTTGGTAAAATTTGAATGGAAATTTAAAATTTCCTTTGTTTGGTTTAATTGTACTTGCGGATAGAAAAGTAAATATATTAATACATATATATTAAAGAATATAACAGATTTTTTTTAATTTCCGTTTTATAAAAATTATGAATCTGCGGTCCTTTCATTTCGAATAATTTCTTAACATATCATAGCTTTAAAAACGTATTTGACAAGTAAGCAACGTTAGAAAATAAAATATGCATGAAGTAGGAAATTATTATTTTAAAATTTATTTTATTCTGGGCTTAAAGTTTTCAATTTGGGACAGGTTTTATTTTTAAAAAGTCATATTTGTTTCCTTTATCTGCTGTCATATAAAATTCTAATCTTTTTCAAAATTTAATTTACCAGAGAATATTTTTTTAGGAATCATGCAAAAATGCAGATGAGAGTAGTTATTTATTAAAATAGAATCTGAATGTAAAATAGCTTGATGAGTATCAAGCGTTATTATTTCTGGGGAAATTTATAGCCTAGGGATAAGACACTTTCACAAAATCATAATGATTATATAAGAAGCATTAAATATTTGAATTAGCTTATATTCTACACTGTAATTTAAACATTTTCCTTACTCGCATGAATTAACAATGGTTTTTTTATTGAAATATATTTTTATACTACTCGGCCATTCAAACTCATTTGAACTATGTTGAATATATATATATATATATATATATATATATATATATATATATATATATATATATATATATATATATATATATATATATATATATATATATATATATATATATATATATATATATATATATATATATATATATATATATATATATATACATATATATATATATATATATATATATATATATATATATATATATATATATATATATATATACATATATATATTTTATATGTATATATATATGTATGTATATATATATATATATATATATATATATATATATATATATATATATATATATATATATATATATATATATATATATATATATATGTATATATATATATATATATATATATATATATATTATATATATATATATATATTTATATATATATATATATATATATATATATATATATATATATATATATATATATATATATATATATATATATATATATATATATATATATATATATATATATATATATATATATATATATATCCGCCACCTTTAACACGCAACTCATTCTTTTATACGCAATGAAACTCCGCAGTGAAACTCAAGATTTCCATTAAAAATATATTTGCATAAATAATATTCCATTCTACTACATTTCAAATTAAATTAAGCCGAATGCACATTTGTATGGAAAGAATAAAATAAAATAGGACCAATCACTTCATCTAACATTTTTAATTTTAAGAAAATCTGAAATATTAGCTAAAATATATGACAATAATAAACAAAATCTATAAAATGGCGTGAAGCAAGTAAACTTTGTAATGTGCTAGGTTCAAGTTCAAATAGACATAAGAAATTAGTTATTAATGCTAAGTTAATTATTATTTTACATTTCTTCACTTAAACTACATTCTTCTTAACACTATAGTTGTTTTTTTTTATAACTAGAAAATTAATACTAGTTTCAGGGAAAAAAATGTTCAATGTAAAATATTGGATTTACCCACTTACCCTACAATGATAGGGTAAGTTTGTAAATGGGGTTATTCCTTGTAAAAGCAATTGCTGTGAATTGTCTAGTCTGCAAGGATATTGCAGAAAAACAACTCCAAATGATCAATTTGCTGTTTAAGTATCAAAATCAGAAAAAATATAGTAGAAATATGGAGTCTTGTATTATAAAAGTTAAACAATAACGTACAAAGAGTATTTATAAACTCAGTTCATTAACAATAGTGTAGCAATTTTCCTAAATAGATATAAATAAAGAATATATCTTAACAAATCAGCAGCCTGATAAATACAAATTAACAATTACTTTCCTAGACAACCGATTTTAGAAGATGGAAAAATCGTGTAATGTCCTTCCTTCCAATTAAAACTGTATCTTTTCTTTCTGAGCTAAATTCTAAACGAAGTTCATCCACCGGGTGATTTCTTCCTTGGAAATTTAATTAAAGAGTTTCCCTTATCAAATTACTCTAATTTCGCAACATAATGCAAATATTTTCCCCAAGATATTGTGTCAACACCCAATCATTACAGGCAGTTCCTTCTATTTTCTTAAGCCCCATTACGTCGTCCTCTTCATTCTCAATGAATTGTTGTATGTAGGATTTTAAATTTTAATAATTTCGTTACACTGAGACCCAGGGGTTGGTAAGTATGGATGAATGTGGAAGGGGAATGAATATTGTTATGCTTCCATTGATGGTTATTTAAATAAGCTTACGGGACGTATCGATTGTTTACATACCGCATACAATAAAAATTGTTCTTGCACCCTTGAAAGCATACTGGATTACCTCAATTTATACAATGGTTTTACAGAAATATTTGAAAATAACATTCATCTATATAAATAAAAGGATTCTTAAGAAAAAGAAAAAAATATCACTCTTTAATTATACAGGGTTAGCAAGAAAAACATTCCCACGTCTCGGGATTCAATAATAAGTTTTATTGGTCCAAATGAGATACAATTGGATACAGATAATTCAAATGATGCATTTGACATTTATTAAATAAAATAATTTAGTGCAAATATCCACCTATAGATAGCGCTGTAACACATATGTGTTATGTAGTTTTATTAAGTTAAGTCGAGTACTAGTTTCTTTTCTGAAAGTCATGCCTACGTTGAAAGAAAAGCCCTACTGGTAAAACTTTTTTGCCAGAACCAGCAGAACTAAGTTGCAGCTCTAAATGAATTGCATCAAATGAAGCAGATACGAAAAGATCCAATGTCTGCACTTGCCTTACGCAAGATGATACAGAAATTTGAAAGAATGGGACATCTCATTATTCCAGGTAGAGGACGAAAGCAAATCCCGTCTTCAAGCGTGTAAAATGTGGCTAACGTGGTCGTTGAAGACAGCAGTCATTCTCTGCATGGTAGTGTAAGTGTGCCAGCTGTTTCCCGCGTATTGGATATGCCGTATTCCAATCTAAGAAAATTCTTAAGGCGGATTTTGCAATTTTTATCCCTACAAAATCAAACGGGTGCAACAAGTGAAGGTCGGGAACCCACAGATTCGTAAAAATTTGCATTTGTTTCTTATTCGAATGGTGGTTGATGCCACTTGGCTATGGAACATTGTGTGGAGTGACGAAGCCCACTTTTGCCTCAATGGGCAGGTTAGCACTCGAAATTGTCAAATTTAGGAAACGGAAAACACTCATTCTGTTCAGGGACAACACTGTCATCCTGAAATAGTGACAATGCGGTATTTTATTACGGCTTTTTTATTGGCCTTTTTTTGTAGATATAACTACAAAAGCCATTCAAGCCTGTTTCATCATAGGACAACGGTACCATGATAAACTGAGGTATTTTGTAATCCCACAACTTCAATAGCCTTTAGGATATCATTTTCAAGCAAGATAACACATCCCCTCACATTGATCACCATGTAAAGCAACTGGTAAGACAGCATTTCACAGATACACTGGTGATCAGCCGTCATTTTCCAACTGCATGGCCATCTCGCTCAACAGATATCACCCCTTGCGACTTTATATAGTGGGGTTTCCTGAAGGAAAAGATTTACCTTAAATTGCCAGAGTCTAAAAGACAGCATTCGGCACCATGATCTTGAAATTTCGACAGACTCATACTTGTCAGCTTTGGAAAATATCTTTTGCGATTACAGCATATAGTTAAGCATGAAGGGAGACATATTCAGCACTTTGAATGCTACTTCTTAATAAGAATTAGGATTTTTTAAATCATATTAAATCTTTATATGTGTGTCACATCGCCATCTATAGGCGGAATTTTTTACTAAATTATTTTATGTAATAAATGTCAAGCGCATTAATTGAATTATGTATAGTTCCAATTGTATCTCATTTGGACCAATTTAACTCATTCTAGAGTCTTTAGTAATGGGGAATTTATTTCTTGCTAACTCTGTAGATTGAGTCTCTCGCATAGGAAATGTATATTGAAGTAATAGAAAGAAAGTTCTTGCATTTTAGTTTTTGTGTCTGAGAGATAATAGAAGAGATTAGCCCTTGGGCTCAAAAAAGATAGGGACAATACTGAATCTGACTTACTTTGATTATTGGTAGATATAGAGTAAAAGAAGACTTCTTATGACATTTTATAACAGCAGAAGAATGTCAAGGCATGGTCCTATAGCCCACAGAAAAGCAGGTGAAAAGAAGTCCACATGGGCATTCACATGAAATAGAATGATTTTTTAACTATATGCATAAAGTTTCACATCGTAACAAATAAATTACTTTGGTAATTTGTGGTAAACACTATTTTTAAAGGCGTGATTTAGGATTAAATCATATATATATATATATATATATATATATATATATATATATATATATATATATATATATATATATATATATATATATAACATAGCGTAGCATGCCATGCTTCAGGGATGTAACGTGGTCGAAGGGGTGTAGTCGTCGGCGAAAAGAATACGATTTATCAGGAAAACTTTATCAGCATCTTTATTTAGCAACGTCCAACAGCAAAATCCAACAAAAAATGGTCGTGCGGCCTTTTATAACTTTGGGGGCGCCAAAGGCTTAAGAAAAGGAATGTGCTTAATTAGCACATAGGTTGGCTAGTTAATTTCGCCAACAGGAAGGAAATTTTTCTAAGACAAAAGAGTTTAACTTCAAGAGTCTACTAAGAAGATGAAATCGCGGATTTGGTGGTTTTTTAATATAGGAGTTAGTAATTTTAGTTTAAGGTTAAAATATTAAAATTTCACATTACATATCTATCTATCTATCTATCTATCTATCTATCTATCTATCTATCTATCTATCTATCTATCTATATCTATCTATCTATATATCTATCTATATAAATATAAATATATATATATATATATATATATATATATATATACATATGTATATATATATATATATATATATATATATTAATTACTTATTTTTAAGTCTTAGTACTAGTTCAGTGAATTAGTATTTTTTTCATCCACCGTGGTGATTAGCATACATGGCTGTGAGAGTGGGTCAGTGAGTCTTCTTCTAATCTATATTATGGGAAATAATTTACCATGAAGAGTGACCAAAATCATATCGAATGTAATATGCCATTCAAAGGGTTATAAAAATTTGTATTAGGAATAACCAATTTCGTTCATGCTGGTGAATCTCTCATTCAGTTTATTCCATGCCCGATTGAATATAAGGCCTCAAACTTCCATTTTCACTCCAGAAAACGGAAGAAATACCGTTATCTTTAGAACATAAAAATAGCAACACTGGCATTCACAGAAACATAAATTCACAGAGAGCGAATCTATTTCAATAGTGGCCATATTTTGAGTTCATGAATTCAAGATGACATCAAAGTATAGATGTAATTCTCGAGAGCCCCCGATATTTCCATAAATATACTGCTAAGACCAGAATCCTAGTTGAAAAATTGAATGTGACCATACGATTGTGTATTTACTGAGAGAACACGTTGAATGTATTTGTTATGTGCTATATTCAAGGTGAGGTAGATTGAAACTGCAGAAGAAGCAGCTGCTGTAAAGGCGGAAATAGAAAAAAATGATTATATACGTCTATTTTTACAAAATGTTACAAACAATAAACAGATTGTGGATTAAATAACTTAATTATGTTTATTTTAAATACATCAAAAAATATTTCAAAAAAGAATCTATTATGTAGTAAGTTTACCGATAGTGTTCGAGTATCATATTTTGAAAATCAACTAAAATTAGTGCATTAATTTTTTTTCTGTACTGCTTGTACATAAAAATATGAATAATTGTTAAATATTATGAAATAAATTGTCATATATATGTGGAAAAAATCCGGCAGTTATTGATACTTACCACTAACATTGTGAGATAAAATATATTAATCCAAAAATAGTTTCCTGGTTACATATACAGCTGAGACATTTAAAAACTCAATGAAACTAGATCTACAACCTCTTTAAAATTTACAGCTCAAATCTATTATAGAAATAGCAATACAGCTATCCTCTTTAAAAACTTCACATATTATTTTATAAAAATAGCTGTAATTTAAGAAAAAATTGCTTTTACAATCAAGATTGTAAATCATTACACTCACAATGATATGTAAATTATCTGTTATCAGTTTCATTTTGGTATATCAATTTTGTTTTGTTTTGTTAACATGTTACTTCCATTACAGAAGTAACAATTCAGCTATTATGTTTAAAAACTCCCCATATTATTTTATAAAATGATAATATTATTATCATTTTTCAAAATAATATAAAATGATAATATTATTATCATTTAATAAAATAATAATTTATAATATTATTCTAATTCACACTTTATTCCAGAGCGGCTACAACGCACATCCATTCTACTGAACAACAGACAAACAAAGGCCACAGAGATAACTCTGATCGAACAGAGGTGCATCCAAGAGCGGTGACAGAAAGAATTTTCCCAATGTAAAAAACAACTTAATAAGCGAATTAAATGCAATATCAGTAAAACGCGAAAACATTTGCCGCCAACAGCTATGAAACATGCTGAATAGACAGATAGTTTACAGTTTTTAGGATAGACAGCTGTATGAAGACTTTTATGTGGAAAATACTCTGTTGATTAAACTATTTAGAGTCTGGGAAAATATTTAAAAGAATTAGAATGGGAGAGAGGAAGATTTTAAAAGAATTATTAGAGTTAAATAATTTTGATATATTATATATTTATATCTTATATAATACTCAATTCTGTTAAATAAATACATTTTATATTTGGATTAAAACTCTAAAATACAGATTTCTACATTGATTTCTTTGACAATTCAAGAGGTAAATTCTAATAAGAGATTCTGAACGAAGAAATGTAGCAAAAATGTTGAGTTATGCTTTTGTACAGTTGCAAAGGAATGCTGGCTTTGTATTGGGAAGATAAATTATGAAACTGTCAAATATGTATCTAGAATTCCTTTATTTACGGATATGTAATGACTCAATTTACACAATGTTATTTACAGTTTTATCTGTTTGAAAAACAAATTTACTAAATCAGCACTGTTTCTTGTATAAACTTGTAATTTCATTAAAACATACTATCTAGAAATTTCTCTATTTATCTGATAAAATTTACTCGTCAATAATGAATAAATCTAATTGAAGGTACTAGAGATTTTGAATTAAAAATATGTAATATCAGCCAAGAATCTATTTTTTCTAAATTAAACTGCTGGTTATGTCAAGCAAAATCTTTTATAAGATATAAATTATATTTTTAACTAAAATATTTTTATTGAATGCGATGAAAAGTGTAAAATCAAACAGTCTAAGATGATTTTAATATTTTTATTCCATTTTAAAATATGTTCGTTTTCTGAGAACATAAAAATATATAGCAAAATCGTGGTGGTAAAGAAATGGAATATGTAAATATTCTTACATGATTAATTTGTCCCATTTATTTATAATGTTATTTTAGTTAAATCTAATGATTTATAATTAAATCTGATTAATGATTTATAGTTAAATCTAATTAATGATTTATAGTTAGATCTTAAACTTAACTATGGAAACTAGAAGTTAAAAGAAAAATGAACTCAAAATCAATATATCCCTTGTTCTACAAGTATTTATTTATGGTATACATTTATGGTACATATATGGTACTCATGTTAACTGTTTATAATTATAGATTTTTAAAATTTTTATATATTTTAATCCTTTCAACTAAAGTATTGCTCAACAGTTTAAACTTAAATACGGATTAAAACAACATTCAAAATAATTCTCGATGCATTTTAACTTATCAGGTTTTCTTGTTTTAATGTAAATTTTTATAATTATATTCCACGATTTTTAATCTGTTTGATTATATCTGTCAGATGTTTTTACATTACTTGATTAAGAAAAATTTCTGATTTACTTGATTTCAAATCATTTAAGATTTTTTATTTCATTTATCGATTTTCTGACATATAAAATTTTTTTTCTATAACTCTTTTAAATTCTTCGGGTGATTGCTTGAAATATTGTATAGTTTGAAACATTTTCGACTTTTATGTAATATATGGTCCATCGTTCTGGAGAGTAAAATTCAATTCTAATATAAATTTTTTTACACAAATATCCTATTGTTACGTAACATACTTTACAATATAACTCTTTCAAATTCTTCGGGTGATTGCTTGAAATATTGTATAGTTTGAAAAATTATCTGCTATTATGTAACATATGATCTATCTTTATGGACAGTAAAATTCAATTCTAACATAAAATTTTTTACAGAAATATCCAATTGTTACGTAACATACTTTCACACTATGTTTTAATTATGTATTGTAGACCCTTAATTAAACTCGCATTTATAAATAGTTAACAAAATTGCTCTGTGTACAGCATGATTTGTGCTCATCCCTGGTATTACCAGAAGCACGGTGAAAGGTTACTAGAAAAATTTCATTCATTTCAAATCACCATATATTTAATTATGAGTGATATATAAAAATTACCTCAAACTGAATGAGTTTTATGCATGCACAACACGCGTCTCATTCTTCAAGTCCCATCTTCGACAATTGATGAATAATGAACTTCTTAATCGCTGGATTCCGTGAGTTGTTGATGGTAACTTCGTTTATTAATTTGTGCCTTTCCAGATCACCTGATTTAAGGAATTCTGGCTTTTTACTAGGAACAATTAGCCCTTTCCGTACCCACAATATGAAACAAAAATACATGATATCAGGGAACGGATAAATATTGCGTTTAGAGCGCTAAGGTCTATTATTTTCTTATACAAGTTCTAAAGAGACCAGGGTTTACTGCTTCAGCTACGGATATTCAATCTAGGACTGGAATTTGAAGAAACAAACTACGCTACCGTAATGTAGTGTTGTCTAATTTGGCCATTTTTCTGTCCGCTGACAGGATAACTTCGTATAACTCTACATAATGTGTTAAATGAGTTTAACTACCACATGGACTCACGTTCTATGATTCAGAGAAAGAACGTAGAACATTAAAGGAAGTACATGAAACTTGGCGAGTTCTTCTGTTATTTTTATGTATCAATAATATTTATACATGTAATATTTCTTGATATATTTCAATTTAAAAATGACTGAATAATTTTATATTAGCGCTGTAGAAAGGCAAGTGTTTCGTTCCTTGATTCTTTTCTGTATCGCTGGATTTGGTGATTTGGTGATGGTAACTTCGTTTATTATTTTTACTTTTCCAGACTACCTAACTTAAGGGCTTTTGACTCCTTCCTTACAAGGCACATTTAGCATTTTAAATACCCTCAATATGAAAAAAATATTAAAAGATATCAGGGAATGGACAAATATTGTGTTTATCATTGAAAGTAAGGTTTCGATTAGAGCGCTAAGGTCTATATTTTTGTTATACAAGTTCTAATGAGACAAGGATGTATCGTCTGTTTCAGCTACAGACGTATACCTACAAATGTATAACATGACCAGTTTAAAATATAAATTAAATTACGTTTGATTTAAATTTATTGATATATATTTATTGGAGGTTTCTTGTTTCTTTTAAATACAATTGTTACAAGATAATTTTGCTACAAATTGGGGATGAAGTCAAGGGGAATATAAAAAAAAATACAATGCGTTGTGAGGATTAAACTTATAAAAAATACATCAATGCATGGTAAATATGTACCAACCCAAAAGGACAGACTCAGGGAGAGGAATAAAAGAATGAAAGTATTTTATTGAACATAAAAGCGTTGCTCAAAGTAATATACCAAGAATACATACTTACATACCATCAGGGGCAATAACTGCAAGCCGCTTGTTCAAGGTGGGGTTATTTAAGGTTCAGTCACATTCTCTGCCTCAACCCAAAAATGCGCGCCCTTAAATAGGTGCACTCATTTTGCGACACCGGGATTGTCAAGGCAAAACGTGTAGTGATACAGTGCCAATTGTGGACTCGACCGCTTTGCCCTGCAGCTGCAGAGACATTCCTTAAATACCCGTAAAGGGGATACTACAATGCCTCTTGACCACAGAAAGTAGGAAGGTTAAAAGCTGACAAAAAAAAAAAAAACCTGCACGAAAGCAATATCTTCTTACATTCAAACTGGTCTGAGGGGTCATACACCATAAAATGTTGCGAACAACCTTTTACTTAGCAACAATATCACAGCACTAAATACCAATTTTCCTATCTCACGAGTTTTGAATATATTTTATCTTGAATAACATATTATTGATTAATGTAAAACTAAAATGACCAAGTAAATAGTGATACGAAAAATGGTATATAATTTAATGAAGATAAAATAATAAAATATATGTGAAATATTCCACTTTAAATATCAATAGTTTATATTTTACTAGTTTTCTTTTAAGATTTCACTGCCGTGTTTGCACGATCCAGATTTAAATCCTCTCGAATATTTCTTTTTAGTTGTTCAGCACTTTACGTTGTTTCTATATCTTATTGTTGCGTTTTCTGCCCAAGAAATTGCACTAGATATTTCAAGTATTGATCTTTCTGGACTGGCAGTGTAAAATGAGTTTTGATTAGAAAGAGGGGAGAAACACTTGGTTCCCATCTTTTATCTCATCTTAGGATTGTAAGATGTTTCATTAGTTCTTTGGATTCCGTAGGACAATGAGCAGCAATTTTTGCCTTTGTTAATTGTTTCATAATATATATATATATATATATATATATATATATATATATATATATATATAAAATTCCTCTGTCCATATGTTTGTAATATAACTTCTCCTAAACAGATAGACTGATTTTCATGAAATTTTGTGTATGTAATTAAGTTGATTCGAGAATGGTTTAGATTTACAATTTGATACGATAGAAATTTTTGTTATTTAAAATCCAGAATTGCATGATTATTGAGATTATTATAATTCCGATTGAAAACCTTCACTTCTAAAGTATCTGTGGCGCAGAGATCAGCGCAACGGGCTTCATCACTAGAATTTCCAGAATCGAATCCCTATACAGGCTCTGCGGGAATTTTAATTTAATCTAATTACGTTTCTGATGACTGTATGCGTGGTGGCTTCAAGTATTTTTAAAATATTTTTTTTTCCAACAAAACGATCCAGTTTATAGTTTATTTAAAAACATTTTAAAAATTTTGGATTTGCAGCGTTAAACAGGACACCATCTGTCGGATCTTCTCGTGTATGTATACAATTCATACATACATATGAGGTCCTAGGGGGTTTGCAAAACATACGTGATGTAGAGCGGGTGATCATATATATAACTAGACGACCGAACAGACGCTGTCCTGTTTTAATGCTGTAAATCCAAAAATAGTAAAATGTTTCTAAATAAATTATAAGTTGGAGCGTTTTAATGGAAAAGTAAGGAAAAAAGCATTTTAAAAATACTTGACACCAAGACGACACACACACACACACACACACACATACACAAACAAACAAACAAACACACATACAAACACACACATATATATATATATATATATATATATATATATATATATATATATATATATATATATATATATATATATATATATATATATGTATATATATATGTGTGTGTATATATATATATATATATATATATATATATATATATATATATATATATATATATATATATGTATATATATATATATATATATATATATATATATATATATATATATATGTGTATATATATATATATATATATATATATATATATATATATATATATATATATATATATATATATATATATATATATATATATATATATATATATATATATATATATATATATATATATATATATATATATATATATATATATATATATATATATATATATATATATATATATATATATATATATATATATATATATGTATATATATATATATGACACCAAATTTGGGCACATTTAAACCAAAAAGTATTCAAGGGAGTAAAGCAGTTGTGTGTTCAATAAGAATAATCTACAATCACATTCCAGTTTAGAGTAATTAAAGTAATTACAAAAGAGTAAAAACATTAAGTTGAAATGCAGATAACGAAAGTAATGTGGTAACAATATTAACATAAGGTTAAACATCAGTATTCAATTAAGAGACCATTAGATCAATTCTGAGCAGTTCGTTGATTTTACATGATTAAGATATTAAGTAGTTTGCCTTTAAACGCAGGACTTGGTTAGAATTTCAAAATTTGTCTTTAAAGTACATTTCCTAATCTCGTGCTGGTTTCCTGAAAAGGAAAGTAGAGATAACGGAACAATTAAACACATAATACTGAGTATTACCAAGAAAACCGCATACACAGCATTTATTAATACATCCACAATGTTACTAGCATGACACAAAGCAAACAAATCATGATATTGTCTATCTCAAAGATGTATCTATCTACCCCATTTCATATAGATCATTACAGATTATTAGATTTCAATTTTACGTTTGATTACCACCATGACACAATCCTATGTTCAACTGTCTCGAAAAATTTTCAATAATTTTGTAATTTACACTGCTGATATATCTTAGTATTCCGGGGTTTTCGATCAACAAAACGCACTCAGTATTTCAAGTATTGATCTCTCTGGTGAAGTAAAATGTTTTTGACAGGAAAATTCAGTTGAACTCAATTCATGACTTTAGTGCACTCACACAGAGAACCAATTCAAAATAAAGTTTCAGGTTTGGAAGGCTTTACCTTTCATAATAAATTCACGCTTTTTTTAAAACAGGAAAAATAAACAAGAAATAAAGTATATTAGTTTATAAAATATAGGGTGTCATGTATCAAAATACCAGAAATTAATCAAAATATAAAGTAAAAGTTTTAAACTTACCTTTCAGATTCCCACTATTTTTTTCATAGTCTTCAATAATTTAAATATCAATTTATATCCCAGCCATTATTTTCCAATACAAAAATGTAAAACATCAAAAATTAGATTTTAATATACAATCCCTGATCATGAATTCTGTCACCCCATATTATTCTTTAATTACGAAGTTTAAATCTTGAAATCGAGGTTAAATTTTATTGATAATGTTTTATCTTCATCAATTGATCCCTTCAAGTACTTTTTGTCATCTATCAAGTGCGCAATTTCTGTAAGGAATTATTGAATAGACGAATGTTCTCACCACACCCCTTAGGCATTTTAAGAGAGCATGGGATTTTAAATATCATATCTTAAATTATGTAAATTTTGATAGTTTTTTTTGTAGGAGTCTAAAGAATGAGATAATTAATTGAAATTATGGAGACTAGTTTATTTACAGATTCGATTGAGCTGAATTATTTGTGGGCTAAAATTTAATGGCATGTAAAGTTGGACTGAATCAATCCAAACCTATATAGCGAACCAAATATTTGGGGAATAAAAATCATAACGGTAATGCACACACACATATACATATATGTAATAAAATATTTTCCACTGGTCAAAATAATTATGTAGCCACTATTGTTTTTATTTTTCCGGGCTACTGGACAAGGATAAAGCTACACAGCTAACAGTAATAACGAACGATGCAGTCTGGCCATATTGTAGAGAACGGCCCAAGTTTAATTAAAACTTTATTTTAGAGCTTCCAAAACAGACATCTCTAATAGTCAAAGACAGACAAATGAAAAAACACAAAAATCACTCTGCTCAAACAGAGGTGCACCCAAGAGCGAAGACAGAAAGAATTTTCCCACTTACTCAGCGAATTTAAATCTAAGATCAGGAAAAGCGCATAGTCATTTGCCAGCGACAGCTGGAAAACGTGCTGAATAGACCGAAAATTTACATCTATAGGATTGAAAGCTTTGAGAAATGGATCGAAAGAATTTTAAGTCTAAAACGCTATTTTGATTAAAACATTTAGAGGCTGAGGAAAAAGATTTTAATGAATTAGAATGGGAGAGAGGAGGTTTTTAAGAATTATAAAGTTAGATAATTTTTATGTTTTTAATTAATTATAAAGTTAGATAATTTTGATATATTACACACACACACACATATATATATTTATATATATATAAATACATACATACATACATACCTACATATATATATATATATATATATATATATATATATATATATATTCCTACACGTACATATATACAAGTCTATACTTTCGTATCATACATATACACACAAACACACACATAGGTAATGGATAATTTGGTTCATGACTAAGGGAAGATAATCCATACTTACTTGTGTGCAGTCGTAATAAAAAAAATACTTTTTGATGAATAGAAATGGAATTTATTTTAGCATCACCTCTCGCAAGCTTCTGAGGTGAGAAACCCATACATCTGAATTTATAGGTGTATGATCCAGAATTTTAGAATTCTTAAACATTAGTCACTTGGTGACGCCTGTGACGAGGTTTAAGCGTCACTAGTTACATAATGCATTATGTAAGAAGAGCATTGGTGTTTTCGAGGTAGCCGAGTTGAGAGAAATAACAAAAGATAATTCCCACGCTTTGCCAAAAAAGGATGAATCCCAAAAATTATTTTAAGATAAACATAATTGCGTTGGTTATTTTTTTAGGGTAAAAATATCATTACATATATATATATCTATATATATATATATATATATATATATATATATATATATATATATATATATATATATATATATATATATATATGTGTGTGTGTGTGTGTGTGTGTGTGTGTGTGTGTCGTATAACCTAGGATACGACAGGGGGGAAGTACGATAAAAACAGGAGACTGTTTCATACATGAAGATACATATTTTCGTAATATTAGTTGTATAGGTTACCAGTCCATTTGATAGGCAGGATGAAATAGGAGAATTTCGTGACAATTAAATATTACAAAAATCTCTAAATCTCTGAAAAACATCTTGAAAATAAGTCGTCGACTGTGTACTCTCTTTTATGTTCAGAATGTTTTAAACTAGCCACTAGGGATCTATAAAGTTTTAATTAGTTAGACCTATTTGCCTCAAGATGTGAACTGTAGTTAGTCCTATAGTTCAGTATAGAGTAAAATTTAAAAATTGGAAGAGCAGGGTCACATGAGGGTACATGCCCTTGATTGTAGAAGGGAAAAACTTGAGAAATGTTTGAAGCTGAAATGAGGGTATTTGGCAATAAATATACTTCGGTATCTTTTATTTATCCTGTTACACAATTACTTGTTATTGTATTACTCGACAAACTTTAAAGTAATTTAGTTTATACATATATTAAAAAATAACCCTCTTTCAGTTATAATTACAAAACGTATGATCGTGCACAATATTCATTGGATTCGGAACGTATGAAACAGTCGTTGCAGAACCGAATAGAAAATAGTCAGTACGGTGTGGTACACTTTTACAGACATATAGGCCTTCCACTTGAATTTTATATTGAAAATAAGGCAATGAGTTTTACAACTGGTCCTACTCTTTCAATAAAGCAATTTTCAGGACATAGATATTGGGTTTCTTGAGTTGTAATTGCTCACCCCACAAAAATTTTACACGATCTTTAGTGTTGTGGTCTTATTGTTCGAAATCCAGGACTACGACTGTCACCTCTCAAAATTCCCTGCTTCTCCTTTAGGCCATCCAGATTCCGTCCCGAAGTACAACCTTCAAATTCATCTACAAGACTCTATTAATCTACAAGCAAAATTCATCTACAAGACTAGCTCTCCTTTTGACTAGCATGATTCGAGCCAGTTTCACTAATTCTGGCATCATCAAGAAGTCCACAAGAGCATCCAGTAGTCTTCCAAATTCTTCACTTGACAGCTACTCTGCTGCGTTCACTCGCCTGTGGCACCCGCCACTCGACGACCAAATGCCGGGCACTTTGAAGGAGCTTGCCTGGTGGGGTGGCCCAGTACTTGCAATCTGCCGACCACCGTCGTGACAAGCCTGGTGAGCGTCACCGCCATATGGGCACTGATCGGGGATCGATTATGGGCTGTATAAGTCTATAGACGGATTTCTCCGCTTGAATGAAAACTATTTATCCAATGGGCAGTATGGGACCGATAATTAAAGTTATTAAAATTAAATCAAGATCAACCGCACCACTGGAAGAGCAAACATAGTTCTTCATAATCTCATTGATATACCTCATACCACACACGGTGCCAAATTCAAATTCATGGAAAGGTATGTAGCCATACAGTTCGATGGTTGACCAGAACATCAAACCCATGGTGCGTAGATAATAATTGGTTACCCTGAACCAAGACTTTAAGTCTCTCGATATATTTCATTTAGTATTATTTTCTGCAATACAATTTTATTGTAAGTTATAAAACTAGAGAAACATATAAAATAAAATTGGTGAGACACAGTAATTAAAATACATTGCATGAAATCATCCTATATTTAAAAT
>CM063503.1:65006565-65024065 GCA_032207245.1 Pardosa pseudoannulata
GACTGAAATAAAAATTATGGATTATAATCACTGCTTTTCATCTAAAACGGTCATATATTTGCTTAAATCTTTTTAATAATTGCCTTCTCTATTTAATATAAAACTAATAAACAAAAACTGAAATAGTCATTTCCTGCGAGATCTAATAGTAATAAATATATATATATGAAGTATTTGAATTAAAAAGAAATCGTTTAAGTTTTTCTAGTTTCCTTTTTACATTTCTTCGTCATGCTTACAAGCTCCTGATTTGAATCCAGTCGAATCTTTCTTTTGACATGTTCAGAATTTTACGCTGTTTGATATCTTATGGGTATGTTTTCAGCAAAAGAGAATGTACTAGATATTTTAAGGATTGATCTCCCTGTACAAGTAAGAATGAAATGTATTTTGACTGACAAATCGCGATTACTGGGGAAATTCACATTTCGAATAGTCTTTTTCCTTTTATTCAGATATTTTCTCAATTTTTAATTCTTGGAAAGATGAATGCCAAATAATTTTTCAGTTTATTTCAGATAAAATTAATCTTATCTATCTATCTATCTATCTATCTATCTATATATATATAAATAAATAAATAAATATATATTTATATAAATATATGTACATATATATATATATATATATATATATATATATATATTTATATATATATATATATATATATATATATATATATATATATATATATATATATATATATATATATATATATATATATATATTTGGAAAAGTAAACTGAATCGGGAAACTAGTGTAGTCATTTTGAATAAAACCCCTAAGACATCCCGAGAAAATTTTCAAATCTTAAGTCAAGGGCAATTTTCAAATCCGTTTTCAAATCTTAAGTCAAGGGCAATTTTCAAATCCGTTTTCAAATCTTAAGTCAAGGGCAATTTTCAAATCCGTTTTCAAATCTTAAGTCAAGGGCAAAAATTACAGCTTGCTTTTGCTTTTCCCTTTTTAACCTCTAACCTAAATTGACAACTGAAGCTACAATTTAAGCCTTTAGAGAAGTGGCCTGACTAATTATAATTCTACATTGCCCTAGCGGACAATTTAGGAAATTTCCAAACAAAAAGGAGATGCACGCTGTCTGATTTTCCCACAGATTTTGGCTGAGATGTTGACCCAAGTGTTAAGGGTCCTCTACATATAACTTCATTCTAGCTGACCCCTCAGTTTGTCCTGTCCCTATGATGAAGTGGGAGCCCGTCCGCCAACGTTATCTTAATAAAGGTCTTTAGCTAAAACGGTGTTAGTTTTACAGGCCATGATTGCAACCACCCATCGTGAAGTCCGTCTAATTACACACACACACACACACACACACACACATATATATATATATATATATATATATATATATATATATATATAATGTAAAAATTTAACCTAAACTATTAGTTAATTAACTCTATCTCGTTAACTTGGGGCTGACCGATGGCCGATTGGTTAGGGTGCTGGCCTTCGGTACCGGAATTCGTGGGTTCGAATCCAAAAGGGGCATGGATGTTCGTAGCCGTTCGGAATCGGTTTTAAGCTGTAGGTCCCGGTATCATTAGCCCTCGTGTAGCAGAAAGTAGACCATAGCACTCCACACCAAACCAAACCAATGTCGATGACTTGCACTGACTGACCCAAATTCTCTTGATAAATAGTCCTACCTCCAAGGTTATCTCCAAGGTTCTTCCGAATGTCACACCATTCAGGTGTATATGTATGTGTAATTACTAACAAATACCCCCCCCCCCACACAAATATATATATATATATATATATATATATATAGATATATATATATATATATATATATATATATATATATATATATATATATATATATATATATATATATATATATATATATATATATATATATATATATATATATATATATATATATATATATATATATATATATATATATATATATATATATATATATATATATATATATATGTTTATGCATTTGATTGGGATTATAGGAGTTATGTGAATTTAAGACATAAATTGTAACTATTTTACAAACATTCACATTTATGTGTTGTAAAATAAATTTTTCAGATAAATGTTAACCATTAAAATCTCAGTGATCCTTAAAACTTAGAACTTTGAACTGTCACCATTTAGAACTAGACTATCAATATGCATCATGGCATTTTATTTACATCTAGTATAAGTTATTAGATGACCATAAATTGTTACATTTGTGTAAAAATTCGTAAAATGAACCATATAAAAGTTTCAACATACTATGACATATATTCTGTAACACTGTTACAAATATTTTGCTTTATAAAAATGTTTTATAAAGATGTTATGAATGGAAATAAGCACATGTTTTAGTTCCTAAACTTTTTAACTCTTTGCCATTAAATACATAATTATGTATAAATAGCTTTTAAAAACTACACTCAAGAGCCAAAACATTATGAACACCAGTACATTTTGCAATGAACTCGCCTGGATGACGTGGAAAACAAGTGATCAGGTGGAAGTGGTATTTAAATGATGCTGGAGGGACTATAGAATCATTCTTTCACTTACTTCTGTGTGTCATGGGAAAGCCTGCGGATCTAAGCGATTTTGATAGAGGGCAGATTGTAATGACTCGAAGGCTCAGAACAAGTATTTACGAAAATATACGACTCGTTTGTTGGTCGCGATCTACAGTTGTTAGTACTTATGCAAAGTGGATGAATGACGGTGAAACCAGCAGTAGGCAACATGGTGTTGGACGTCCACACGCTATCAAAGAAAAAGGTCGTCGGAGACTGTCTCGCATGGTGAAGTAAAACCGGAGACAGACAGTAGCTCAGCTGACAACCCAATACAATGTAGGGCTAAGTAGAATAGTATCGGAGTACACTGTTCAGCAGACACTGTTGGATATGAGGCTACGCAGGAAATGTCAAACTCGTGTGCCTTTGCTGACCAAGCGCCATAGCCAACTGCGCCTACTCTGGGCCAGGAACATCGAGACTGATTCATGGATCAGTGGGAAAGAGTTGCCTGGTCAGATGAATCATGGTTTATCATTCATCACGCCGATGGTCATGTCAGGATACGCCGTCTTCCAGACGAACAGTTCCTCCCTCAATGTACAGTTGGTAATACACAGGCCGGTGGACGTTCTCTTGGGCATCTTTGGGACACGTGGTTGTGGTAGAGCAGACCATGAATGCTACATAGTGTCTGAACATCATTGTGGACCAGTTGTACCCTTACATGGCCTCTGCTTTTCCAGCTAGAAATGGAATGTTCCAGCAGGACAACGCCCATGTCACAAGGCTAAAATTGTGTTGGAGTGGTTCCAGGAACATGATGCTGAAATATAGTTAATGTCCTGGCCACCTAACTCGCCAGATGTCAATCCGATAAAACACATTTGGGATGTCATGGGACGGCAGATCAAAGTTCAAAGATCACCCATTCGCCAATATCTCGGATTTGCCTAACCGTTGCTTAAACATCTGGTACAATCCATCTACCAAGAACTTGTGGCATCCATGCCAAGGCGGGTTGAAGCTGTGTTGTGTACCTAAGATGGACCAACTCGTTATTGACAGGTGGTCATAATATTTTGGTTCTTGAGTGTATTTATGAAAGTTAATTTTAAAAACAGTTATATTTATCAATATAATTTAGCACTATTTTTTAAAATAGTGCTAAATTATTTTAGAATTATTTTTCATTATATGGATTATATATAGGAATTCAAACTAGGTATTACAATTCGAAAACCACATGGAATGCTCTACGGTCATGAAATATTATTTTTTCATATTTAAAATATTCAATTTAAAACAAGTATAAATAAATAATTATTTTACTTTTATGCCTATATATATATCAAACGAAAATGTAATTATATATTTTGTGTTCATGCATGTATCGAATTTTACACTTACTATTTAGTATTGTCTCCGAATTTCCTTAAAATTGAAGTATGGATTTTTAGTCAAATTTATCTGTTTTGAAAAGTTCACTGTTTCCTTAAGACAAGAAACTACATTCCTGGTATGACGGTACCTAGCCTTAAGGGAGAAGGTATCAAAAGTACACAAACTTCTTCCACGCATGGCATAAAAAAACTGAAGGGTGTCACTTTTTTCTTTGCTTTTGGAAACAATACTGTTTTCTTTCCGCTTTATTTATTTTTAATAAGTAAATCCCGAAAGCATTTCAAGGAAAGTAAAATATTCCTTTGAGTTTATAAGAAACTTTGAAGAAACTTATGAATATTTTCATGTAAAGTTAAATTTATGTCTCAAATACAATAACTTTAAAAAAAATCAATAAAAAGTTAATTTTGCTTTATAAAATATTTCATTTACATTACTTAATGCACTTATGTACTATTACTTATGTATTTAAGAGTTATTATTAATACGAATTTGTTGTAAAATATATTTAGTTCCTTTTGAGAATCATTTTTACAGTATCAAAATATGTTATACTTTCAGGCCATATAAGATGATTTGAACTTCATAGACTTCAATTTTTAAAATATATAAAGATATAAGCTTTACTAAATCAAAGTTTGTGCAAACTTTTTTATTATTTTAGGTTTTTTTTTCTTGAAATCTATCTTAGGTTATATGCAAATAATGCATTTCAATAGTAATATCCACGTAAATGGTCTGATTTTGTAAAAAATCTATTAGCATTAATAAAATAATTTTATATATTCGAAAATAAAAATTTATTGAAAATGACTAAACTTGTATACTTCGAAACTTTTCATTATTATTTTATAATTTTTTTAAATAAGAATCACCAAAATATAAATGTTACTTAAAAACATAAAAATTTGGGAAATTCCGTTAAATATTAAAAAAATTGTTGAATAATTTGTTTTATAATTGGAAAAATAATTAGTTACTTGTCAAGTACCCGAAGTATGTACCTTTGAAGATGCTTCAAAAGAACAATGCGAAAAAATCAATTATAATAAAATTAATATATGTAGCATTCTTCAGAGAATTAGGATGGTAATTACAACTAATTTGCCTCCTAAATGCCTTCACAAAGCTCTGAAAGGAAATAAATGTCAGAAGACTCATAGTTTACTATATTAATGCAAGATTATTATCTTATTTCTAAAACAGAAATACATGAAAGTGATCAAACAATCCTTTCATCTATTTATCTTATTTTTGCATTGTGTGAGTAGGGATAATTTTTAATGTAAAGAAAAATACAATGTTGTCATTTTTATTTCGGAGATTTGATTTGTAAAGCTAACAAGTAACTTTTTAATTGCAAAAAGTTTGTTTTTATTTATTCCAAAAAATAGATAACAAAATACAAAAAGTTTATTGATGTTGAGTGGACCACTTAATGCTGTTACAATTATGTAAGTTTAAACACTTAGCTACACTTAAAAATTTGAGTGATTCTTAAATGAAATTGAATGCTAGTATTGGTACTCCAGTAGACTACTGTAAAACCAGATATTACATGTGAAAATGATTCTCAAAAGGAACTAAATTTATTTTACCACAGATTCGTATAATAGCTCTTAAATACATAAGTAATAATACATAAGTGCATTAAATAATGTAAATGAAATATTTTATAAAGCAAAATTAACTTTTTATTGATTTTTTTTAGACATTGGCAGTTGCTAAGTTTCAACAATTGAAATGAAAACTTACTAATGAAGAACAAATCAAGTACGCTAATGATTAATTTTAGATAATATATATAAATTAATAAATCAACCTTTTAAAACCTTTATTGCTGCTGAGAAGGAAATTTTTAAAGTCTTTTACTGAACCAATTTTTTCTTAAATATTACGGATTTTAATAACTTTTTTACAATTTTACTTAACATATAAATGTGATATATGCATTATGCAATTCTGTGTTAGATGTTAATAAAAGAATAAAAATGCAATCACACAACGCACCACATACTCAGCTACGAACCCGGTCTGTTTTGAAACACAAGTAATATAGTTACAAGAAGATATAAATAAGAAGACTTACTGTTGAAGAAAATTTATTTTAAAATTTATTCATAATTACAGATCTATTTGTTATAATTTATAACCTGGCCTGTCTATGCAATATTATTTCTTGAATATGTACCACATGGCTGGTGTCATGGTAACCCCATGAAAAGATGGTATTCAGGAATAGCGAAAAATTTATGTAATAAACCTCTCCATAAAATGGTTAGTTTTTAATATCCTTCCTTTGGGGTGATAGTTGCGAATTTGAATCCCGCTGATTGTATGTATGTTCGTAGCCTTTCGAAATTGGTTTTAAACAGTAGGTCTCGATTTCATTACGCCTCGTGTAGCAAAACATCAGACCATAGGGCTCGAAACCAAACCAAAGTAATACTTTGCCTTGATCTTCTGCTAAATAAGCTGATGAGACAAAACGCTCAAGAGATTTCACTCCCTCATTCAGGAGAGAAACGGGAAAAACCTAATTCGTTCATCCAGGGTCGGTACTAGATAGGACGCTAGAAACACTGACATCTGGCTAAGTAGACTACATATTACAGCTAGGAAATTTGCTGATCTCACTTTTTGTTACAACATACTTTCGTGTGCAAGTAATAGAGCCACGTAGACTTATGGGTTAGACTTTGACTCATGTAAGTACCGCACTAATTCTTTTCTAAACTGGTTTGAATATGAATCGAACCTTGCAGTACACTTAAGACAAATGAAATGATACAAAAGAAAGTGATTCACAATCCCAAGTACCTGTGAAATAAGAATAAATTACCATTTCTCAGAAAACTGAAATATTAAAATATTTCTTTTATGTAATTTAATGTAAAAGTAATATTCATAGTTCTGGAAAAAGAAAATATAAGTTTAATGCAGTAAAAATATATAATATAAAAAGAAAACTCTTAAAGACTTATCGATCGACTAAAAAATCAAAAATTTTTCTTTTTATCCAAAGTCACCCATACATTCATTAATAAAATATCGCAATACTGAATGTTCATTGTGCTATAAAGTATTTCTTATTCAATAGATTCTAATATCAGTCTAATTCATCAGATAATAAAATGAATAATTTATTAGATAATTTTTATATACTTTTAGTCTCTATTTTGTTTTATCACCAAATTAAAATTTAATCAGAAGAGTTCAAAGAAATATCTCCATCCTACCGTATTCTTTTTTTTATGTAATCCCCTATAGAATAGTAGACTTTTCATTTTAATATTTTTTAGATAACCAGTCTTTAATACCTTTAGCTTAATGCATTTTTTAAAAAATTCATCAGAGATAAATGTTTTTTCTCATATTTTTTTCATTTTCCCTTTGTTTCTGTGCTTCATAAAAAAACTTCATTACCGCGAAATTGTTTTATTACAATGGAGAAACTACATTTAAGATAAAATATTTTTATGGTTATAAAAGCAAGATTATAGACTCCTGTTGTACGAGGGGCTGTTGCGTTAAGGAAATGTAACCAAAGAAATTAATTTTTTAATCATATTCAAGGCATGGTAAAATTTTAAATGTGTATAATCGAAATGATTGTAATTAAGTGAAAGTCAGAAATTTAAAAAAATGAAATAATTTATTACAATTAAAAATTATAAATGTAATGTTTCAGTAATTAAAATCCTTGATAAGACATTTATATGATTATAAGTTAAAAAAATTGATATTCTTGATCTTGAGCTGAAAATTATTGAAGAGAATGATTCAAGTATTCGCCATGCAATAACGAATTAAGTCAATGTATTTAAATAATAAACTATTAAGTACACAAATTATTTATTACATGATGATGGCTATTAAACATCATATCATAGTCCTTTTTTTACCAGAATTACCATGCACATCAATGACTATCTAATGAATTTCAGCCAGTATTAAACCTTATTTTATCTGGCAGTTTTCTCCCTGTATAATAATGAATTTTTTCCATTTTCAAAAATACATGAACTCCAACTAATGGAAAGGACTGGGTAAACAAAACTTTAGGTTAAAATGGCTTTTAGTTCCATAGAGAATATACTAATGCTAGTACCACACTAGAAGAAGATATATCCTGAAAACTGTTACGCATGACTATTTTGTGATGCCATAGAGTGAAAATATATCTGTGATACAGTATTTTCAAAATGAAGCACACAACATTTACGCTAAACTATTGACTGTTCATATCTTTGCGTCGTGTGCTACTGGAGCAACAGTTATACCAGCATGTAGGAAAAAATCTTGAGCTCTGCCGCTATTTTTGCATAGTTCAAAAACATTTCAACATATTCTCGTAAGATGAACATAGTCTCTCGAATAATATTTGCTTGACATCAAAATTTCCAAAATATTATAATAATCTCCAAGTTTTTCCATTTCAAAAAATACACCAACCACAACTGATTCAAATAACTACGTAAACAAAACTTTAGGATAAAATGGCTTTTAGCTTCAAATAGAATATACTATTGCTCGTATCACACTAGACGAAGATATACTCTGAAAACTGTTTCGCATGACTATTTTGTGCTGCAATCGAGTGAAAATATATGTGATACAGTATTTTCACCCAAATGAGGCGAACAACATTTACACGAAACTGCTGACTGTCCATATCTTCGTTTCGTGTTATACTGGCGTAACAGATATACGAGCCTGTAGGAAAAATTCTTGACATGTGCAGCAATTTTTACATAGTTCTAAAACATTTCTGAATATTATCGTAAGAATAACATAGTCTTTAGAATGAGATTTAATTGATATTAAAATCCCCTGAAAATCTCGAGACAGTTGTTAATATTAACAACATGGATAAAATCGTAGTAAGTGTTTCACAATTTAATAAGTCGTCATTATTTATTAGCAATAAAATGAATTAAGCCATTAAAAAAAATCAAGTTTTACGTCTTATTTCATTTGTCAAATTATGAACTAACTAGATTTTCATTGACATCTCAGACTTCAAACTTTATCAACAACAGTTTCATAATAAAAGACCTTCAATTTTTTTAAAAATTCTACGTGTTTTCAAAGTTTATGTGATATAATAATGTATTGAAATCTTTTTTAAAATTTTACTCTCAATATATATGGTAATAATTAAAATTAAATAAATTAATTACTTATTTAAAATAGTTGTTATCTTTTGAGATATATAACTAAATTGTATGCAATTATAAAAAAATCAGTAAGGTTCCTAATATTAATATTCTTCACGTTTATCTCTTTTTTTTTTCATTGGATTTAAAATTATTTTTAAAGAAAACATTTCATAAGTTTTAAATTTATTTTAATTCAATTATCGTGTTTTCAAAGATGGTTTTATCTTAATAAAATATTGAATTTAATAAAAATTTTATTATTCAAAAATTTTAAAAAATAAATCATTTTAAACATAATAAAAAAACATAAAAAGTTTGAGTTACATAAATAATAATTACTTATATACTATTTCTAATAAAATTATTCTTCTTCCGTTTATCTCTTTTTTGTTAATATTCTATTCTGAAAACAAAAGTCGTTCTATGCATGAAAAGTTTTATTTATCTTGTTCAATCATTGTGAAATGCATTTGAATTTAAGACAATATCATGAAATTAAATTAGTTAATTAATAAGAACATAATAATTAGCTATGGGAAATGAAATTTTCTTATCATACTGATTTAAATATATGCATTTGTAATCTTAATGAATGACGATGGAATAAAGAAGTGTAAAAGGAAAATCTGAAAATGCATTAAATAATTTTAAATGAAATACTGAATGATATGCTACAAATTCAACCGTGTACATATATCGGTAAATAAGAAAAAGTGTTTGTCTAGGTCCATCTTGTTCCTTTATATGTAGCTTCTCGTTTAACTAAGAAAAATTTGCTTTAGGTGACAGTGTACTATCAAAATTAAATTATTTTGTTTATGATTTGAAAATTTAATATGTTTTAATAATAAATTTAATCAAAAGTCTTTATAATTCCAAGATAAAATTTTAATAATTTAAAAAGTTATTAATTATTAATCATTGAAAAAGAATAGAATTACCGAAAATATCTCCTGTGCATACCCTTGTAATAGGGTTTTCGTTCATAGCGTAAATATTAGACCTTATGGTAAAATTTAGTTATTATCGTAAGCATTTGCTAGAAATGTAGTTAGAAAAAAAAACTATCGATTGTTAAAATATTCATTTTCCTGTGCTAAATATAAAAAATAATTATTTTAATTACAATAAAAATAGATTTTGATGTTTGAAACACATTAGTTTTGAATAAATTTTATTTAACCTCTACAAGTTATATCACCTGTGCATTCCCTTGTAATAAGGCTTTTGTACAATAGGTACATGTTAGACCTTATCATGAAATTTAGTTATTCTTGTAAGCATTTGCTAGAAGTGTAGTTAGAAAAAAATTAAAGATTGTTAAAATATTCATTTTTCCGTTCTGAATTTAAATAATAATTGTTTAAATTACAATAAAAATAGCTTTTGGATGTTTGAAGTACATTAATTTTGAATAAATTTTATTTAACCTCTACAAGTTGACAATGAATTTTGAAGATATATGATTAAAAAGGACCCTGGAGTTCTTCAAGTATGTATAAAATTCGAAAATTGAAAAACTAAACTTAGCTATATTTTATTGGCTATAATCAATAACTTAATTCTCTGTTAAGGTAATAATTGCGTTAATTACGATGTGATTGATATTAAATCAGCCGCTTTTGTTCCAATCATTATTCTAACGCTATACTACAAAAATCAATGCCATAGAAATATCGGGTTTTCTGAAAATGTTTACTGTAGAGTTAAATAAAATTTTCAACACTTTTTTTTCTGTTTAGTGAAACCTCTTATATATCTATGCTTCATATATAACTTAAAATTTAATTTATCTTAGACTGTTGGTGAATAGACTACAGAAAGTAATACAATTTGTTTGGGTTTAATTTTGATTTCTGCGCTAACAATTTTTTGAAACCACATTTGCACAGTGTAACATTTATTATCTAAATGCATCTCCGTGTTTTAAATTTTTCTAAAATTTTATGTATTTCCAGTTCTTTGAAGCCTCTAATGAGGCTTCTTGAGATATACTTGATAGGATCACTCTGAACTCAGTATTCTGTACTACACTATCAAGAGTACGATCTCTCATACCAGTTTAACTTCTATAGGAATTTCTCAACAGTACAAAAATTGTACTAAGATAAATATACTTTTCAGCATTTTTTTTCTGTTTAGTGACACCTGCTATATATCTATGCTTCATCTATAACTTAAAATTTAATTTATCTTAGATTGTTGTAGAATAAACAGCAGAAAGTAAAACACGTTGTTTGGGTTTAATTTTGATCTCTGCGCTAATAATGTTTTGAAACCACATTTACACAATTTAACATTTATTATCTAAATGCATCTTTCGGGTTTTACATTTTTCTAAAAGTTTATGTATTTCCAGTCCTTTGTAGCTTCTAATGAAGCTATTTGATATATACTTGATAGGATCACTCTAAACACATTATTCTTTACTACACAATCTAGAGTAAGATCTCTTATACCATTTTAACATGTATAGGAATCTTTCAACAGTACAAAAGTTGTACTAATATAAATATATTTTTCAGCAATTTTTTCTGTTTATATCTATGTGTATATGCACCTGTTATATATCTATGCTTCATCTATGACTTAAAATTTAATTTATCTTAGATTCTTGGAGAATAGACTACAGAAAGTAAAACAATATGTTTGGGTTTAATTTTGGTCTCTGCACTGCTAATAATTGTTTTGAAACCACATTTACACAATGTACCATTTATTATCTAAATGCATTTTCGTGTTTTACATTTTTCTAAAAGTTTATGTACTTCCAGTTCTTTGGAGCTTCTAATGAAGCTTCTTGATATATACTTGATAGGATGTACCATTCTCACTTGTACCATTTTAACATGTATAGGAATCTTTTAGCAGTACAAAAATTGTACTAAGATAAATATATTTTTCAGTAATTTTTTCTGTTTATATCTACGTGTATATGCACCTGTTATATATCTATGCTTTATCTATAACTAACAATTTAATTTATCTCAGATTGTTGGAGAATAGACTACAGAAAGTAAAACAATTTGTTTGGGATTAATTTTGATCTCTGCACTGCGAATCATTTTTTTTTTTGAGTCCACATTTACACAGTGTAATATTTATTATATAAATGCATCTTTTGTGTTTTGCATTTTTCTAAAGGTTTATGCATTTCTAGTCCTTTGGAACCTCTAATGAGGCTTCTTGATATACACTTGAAGAGATCACTCTAAACACAGTATTCTTTACTACACACAACAAAGTACTATCTCTCGTACATTTTGACGTGTATAGGAATCTTTCAACAGTACAAAAGTTGTACTAAGATAAATAAGTTTTTCAGCAATTTTTTTCTGTTTATGACATCTGTTATATATCTATGCTTTATCTATAACTAACAATTTAATTTATCTCAGATTGTTGGAGAATAGACTACAGAAAGTAAAACAATTTGTTTGGTTTTAATTTTTGATGTCTGCAATGACTGCATAATTATTGTTTTGAAACCACATTTACACAATGTAACATTTATTATCTAAATGCATTTTGTGTTTTTACATTTTTATAAAAGTTTTTATGTATTTCCAGTCCTTTGGAGCTTCTAATGAAGCTTCTTGATATACACTTGATAGGATCACTCTAAACACATTATTCTTACTTACACAATCTACAGTAAGATCTCTACCTAACTAACATGTATAGGAATCTTTCAACAGTACAAAAGTTGTACTAATATAAATATATTTTTCAGCAATTTTTTCTGTTTATATCTATGTGTATATGCACCTGTTATATATCTATGCTTCATCTATGACTTAAAATTTAATTTATCTTAGATTCTTGGAGAATAGACTACAGAAAGTAAAACAATATGTTTGGGTTTAATTTTGGTCTCTGCACTGCTAATAATTGTTTTGAAACCACATTTACACAATGTACCATTTATTATCTAAATGCATTTTCGTGTTATTATTTTACAGTTTATGTACTTTCCAGTTTATTACTTCTAAAGAAATTCCTTGATATATACTGAAGGATTGTACCATTTCCTTGTACCATTTTTAACACCTCTATAGGAAATTTTAGCAGTATACAATTTACTAAGATAAATAAATATTTTTCAGAATAAAATTTACTACATACATCTGTATATCATATATCTTTTTTAAATATTAAAAATTTAATTTTATGATTGTTGGAGGTAACAAAGTCTTGATATATTTTTTTTTTTTTTCACTGCGAATCATTTTTTTTTTGAGTTTTCACAGTGTAATATTATTAGAATGCTTTTATGTGTTATTATCTATTAAACTAAAAAATTTAATTATCTTAGATTTTGGAGAAAAATGTTTAATTGTTAATTATGTCCTGAACTTAAATGTTTTGAAACCATTACACAACAATCTTAACTATCTATCTAAGTACAAAAAGTTTACTTCATATAAATTTCTCAACAGTACAAAAGTACTAATATTTACTAAGATAAATATCATTTTTTCTATTTATACCTGATTTATGCTTTCTATAATAAAAAATACTTAGATTGTTGTAAAACAACAGAAGTAAACAATACACAATGTTTGTATAATTTTTAATAACAAATAACATTTAAAAGTACAAAATTTGTACACTTAACAATTATAAATCATTGTTTTTACATTATAAAAGATTACTAAACACAGTGTTGTAATTCTTTTCTTTAAAACAATCATTAGATAAAAAATTTCAAAAAACATTACACAAATCTTATTGGAGATAAACGAAATTGTTCTTTAATATACTTGAATACCAATTTTAAAAAAACTAAAATAATTAAATATAAAACTTTTAATTTTTCCTAATTTTAAACATAGAACAGTAAAAAAAATTTATCACCACTAATGAAAAAAAAAAAAAAAGAAAAAAACCTAAAGTGTTTTAAATCAGAAAGTAATGATATATTTTATTTACATTTATTTAACTTTTTAAAATAGCAGAAAAAAAAAATCATGACTACATGCTATTATTTAAATGAAAGACAAATAAATATAATAAAATGATTCTTTTAAATATTTTTCTAAAAATAAAGAAAAAACATTGATATCTTGAAAAAAAAAAAAACAACATTTAATATACAATAAGAATTCAAAAATTTATAATTAAATAAAACTAAAAAAATAAAAAAAAAAAAATATACGACACACAAAAAAAAAGAAATAAAAAAATTATAAATGTAGTTGTAAAATAAACACAGAAAGTAAAACAATAATAACACAAAAAATATTTGGTTTTAATTTTTTCTTTGCTTTTTTATGCATCTGTTAAATAATGCATCTACAGTAAAAAATTATTTTAAAATGATAAGTATCATTACAAAGAATATTATTTGAATATCTCTAAACACATAAAAATTAATAAAAAAACAAAACAGTATTTACTAATCACAAACCACAAAATCAACAAAAAAATGCATTCTTAAAATTCTACCTGTAAGGAAAACCAAATCTTAATACAAACAAGCGAAATTACTCAAAATAAACAAAATGCATAAAAAAATAAGAATCAAATTCAAATTAAAAAAAAGTATGAGAATTTGAAACAAAAATTGTCAATATAACTAAAAAACTGTACTACAAAAAAATTAAGGACCATAAGATTAAAAATAACATAACAAAAAAAAAATATAAAAAGCTAAAAATGATTCCCTAATGATAGAAAAAAAATTCTGAAAGAAATTTCCTTTTCTACAAAATCAATTCTTATTTTTTAAGAATATTCTGCTCGTCTCTCAGACTATTGTACAAAATTTTACTTTCATGTATAGGAGTATTTTACTAATTTAAAATCTTATAAACTTACAACATACTTTCGATTTTATAAAATACTTATAATTTTATGATTATTTATGGATAGATAATCTAAATCTCTTAAGATCAATTGCTTTACTAACACTCTGTGTTGTAAAAATTTTATTTATTATTTCTACAAATTTGTTAATAAATAATATTTTCTACTAATAAATTGATTATGATTAAATGTATACTACTTTGAAAGAAATTGTTTATTAATAAAATATTATTCTACTAATAAAAATAAGATTTCAAAGGTATAAACTTTGAAAGAGAATTGTTTATTTGCTTTTCTTAGTCATGACAGGGCTTCTAAACTAAAAATGTTAGACAATAATGAAAGATTTATAATGGGACTTTATATTTTATATATGTACCACTCAAGCACCATATTTGATGCAAATTTGATTGATAAATTAAAATGATTTAGCTAGTTTTTATATTAAATTCAAGATAAAAGGGAATTTTACATAAAAGTGAATTTGTTTATATAACTTTTCAAATTCTGTGATAATTAAGTGTTTTTTTTTAACAAATCAGTTTATTTAAACTCGTTGAAATTTTTTTCTGGATTAAAATTTACTTTTCAATCATGCATACGTGAAGGAAACGTTTTGTGTTCTGTCGTGATTTTATGGATAAAACCTATGTGCTTAGGGAAAATATTAATATTACACAAATCTTTGAAATTAAGGGTTCAGATACGGGAAACTCAAAAAACATAAGTAAAACAATGTTGAAAACATTCTGGATTCAAATATGATAATTTAACCTCTAACATCATCTACAAAACACTAAAATTTTGGGATAAGGTACATCTAAAAAGTAATACTAGTTTTAAAAAATGGCCTCTGTCCAATCACATTAGATACAAATTTCATTAGTAAATTAAGGTAATTTAAAGCGTTTCTGTTTCAAAATTATGATAGTATTTTGTATAATAGAAATCTTATTTATATAACTTCCTAAATTTTGTGAGAAATTAAAGGCTTGGTGAGTAAGATTGTTTATAAAATCAGTTTTATAATAATTTATTCAAATATGACTATTGATTAAGATTTGATATGAGCCACGGTTTTTAATCTCGTAGATGTTACAGAACTCTTTGAGATCTTGCGTGGTATCAACGTTAGAACCCTAGTGTGTAAACAGAAAAAAAAACTACTAATAACTATCAAAATAAGGCATTTTAGACAATACTATTACACATGAGGTAGGTCTAGAAAGTAATACTGAGAATATGGTGATAAAATGACATTGTTTTCCACAATGAACTTATCAGAGTTTAATGCTAAGATCTTGGAAGTAAAATGGATCATTAATTTTCTCAGTCCTTCTAAATCTCTTGTTATGGTAGCAAAGAAGGTGGTTGAAAAGAGTGTCTTGCTAGTTTCCAGTTATGTAGATTAATGCGGTGCCTTCCAACGTAAGGCAAAACTCGACTACAGAATTATAATTTAAAAAATAAATAAATTTGAGGTTGATGTCATGAACTGTAATAATAATATATATATATACATATATATATATACATATATATATACATATATATATATATATATATATATATATATATATATATATATATATATATATATATATATATATATATATATATATATATATATATATATATATATATATATATATATATATATATATATATATATATATATATATATATATATATTATATATATATATATATATATATATATATATATATATATATATATATATATATATATATATATATATATATATATATATATATATATATATATATATATATATATATATATATATATACGACAACTTTGAGGGTTTTTAATGCACTCCCTTCCAATAAAAGACCAAAAGGAAGGCCTAAAAGAAACGGTGGAAAGACTGTGTGGTTGATGATTTTGCCATCTTAAAGGTAAAGAACTGGAGATCAATTGCTGGGAGTAGGGCAGATTGGGAAAAGCTTCTAAGGAAGGCCCAGACCCACAAAGGGCTGTCGTGCCAATACTGATGTAGATATATATATACGGGGTGATGTAAATTTCCATACGGAAGAATGGAAACTCATTATGAAGAAAGACATGGATGTCCATCGGTAATTTTTCTTGGAATAAAAAAAGACTTGCTAGAAAATTAAATTAATTTTGTTTTCTAATCAATTAAGGCTTGATTATAAATTATAGCCTTAAGAATATTAGAGAAGTGAGTAGGTTTGTGAATATGGACTTCTCTAACAACCAACTCTACAAGACATCTCCTCTTGAAACAAATAAAATGGTATATATTTTTGAACGCATAATCAAATTTGACATTCGGCGTTACAAAGCGCATTCCCTTATGAAATTTTATATACATATTCATTAAAAGATAATTCTGTAAATCACATTTAAATTATTTTAAAAATTCGTTTCTATGAAATACTTTGTTAATTTTAAAAATGTTAATAGAATGCTATTTTTTATATATTTTTTTATTTTTGAATTATTTTTTTTCTTAAAAATATTTTTTAGCATATCTGAGTTTTATTTATGTGAATCTATAATATGTGTGTGCATTCAATTTTCGAACTTTTCTAAATTTAAATCAAGATTTAATTATCTAATGAAATCGAGATC
>CM063503.1:65029065-65036565 GCA_032207245.1 Pardosa pseudoannulata
GAAATATAAATTTCCCAAATTTTTGCATTTTCTACAAATACCTTTTAAAAATGTAATAGAAACGGATTTTATCTTCATGTATTTAATAAAATTTTAGTAAATTTAACAAATGTTTATACTTTCTGCATCTGATATCTCACAATAGATATCTGAAGAATACATTTTCCGAACACTTTGAGAGGTGTGGAATAATGGAATACACACCACCAAGGAATAAAATCATAATTATTTACTACTTAGCTTCAATGAGGTTGTCATGGTAATATTAGGAGTTAATAACTTTCCATAGCAGTTTTGTAAGTCTCATTACCTCAAAGTATTTGTAGAGGTTGAAAAGTTATGTTTTGTTAGAAGTAAGGAATACAGCATCTAATTAATCTTTACAAATTGGTCTCTCATCAATATATTGCCTATATTTGTCTATTTTCAACAAATAATTTAAAAAACTGGAAATGTGAAAGAGTTCCTATGAATAAAATCATAATTATTTACTACTTAGCTTCAATGAGGTTGTAATGGTAATATTAGGAGTTAATAACTTTCCATAGCAGGTTTGTAAGTCTCTTTACCTCAAAGTATTTGTAGAGGTTGAAAAGTTATGTTTTGTTAGAAGTAAGGAATACAGCATCTAATTAATCTTTACAAATTGGTCTCTCATCAATATATTGCCTATATTTGTCTATTTTCAACAAATAATTTAAAAAACTGGAAATCTAAAAGAGTTCCTATGAATAAAATCATAATTATTTACTACTTAGCTTCAATGAGGTTGTAATGGTAATATTAGGAGTTAATAACTTTCCATAGCAGGTTTGCAAGTCTCATTACCTCAAAGTATTTGTAGAGGTTGAAAAGTTATGTTTTGTTAGAAGTAAAGAATACGGCATTTAATTAATCTTTACAAAATTGGTCTCCTTTCAATATATTGCCTATATTTGGGTATTTTCAACAAATAATTTAAAAAACTGGAAAGCTAAAAGAGTTATAGTATCTTCAAGTGAATTTTTTCATTTGTTCCTCTAACCACTAAACACACTATAAAGTATGAAAAAGGTAAGATAACTTTTTACCGTGCAGAACTCCTACCAAAATGAAAACTCTAGCAATCAGCCTAGACTCATGACAGTGGAGTTTGTACGGAAAATATGCCATCACTCCTATAATATCACCATTGTACTTTACCACTGAGGGCATTGAAGGTGATCGCATGTCTTATGGAATTGTCAAAATTCACGGAGCTCTTCAGAGAACTGGGATTCTGCACAATTAAGGATTTAGGACAAATAAAGATACCATCAAAAATAATTGTACCTCTTTGGCAGCCAGATGGCAAGAATGAATCAGGGTTCTTCCTGATTAACTTTTGAAAATGTTTTATTATTTAGAAGCCGAAGAATTTTAAAATAAAAATAAAGGTGAGAGAGTAGTTGGAGAGAGAATGTCAATCTCAGTGTTGCAGCTGAGCATAGGGGGGGGGGTGACCCAAAGAAAATGGCGAAAACTAACTAAACCACTCTTTCACTCTTCTCTTGAGATAATGTGCTACAAAAGATATAAATATTTATTACAACTAGCTATTTAAAATCGCCCCCCGAATAAAAAGATATGTTAATTTTCTCTTTAATTTTGCATGTTTTCCCTACTAAAGGAGCTTTAAATAATACATTTAAAAGATTTAAATAATAATTGAAGTTTACCCTTTACTACAAAATAAGTCAAAAGTGTTAACTGCCTAGCTTCAATTGTACTGTTTCAGTACCAGAGCAGGTGGATAATATCCACTCGTCCATATTAGTACTGTAAGATTGGTGATGTCTCTAAGCATTTGTACTCGAAGAAAGTGTAAATTTTATTCTATTTAGTATAATGATCTAATGCAAGTTCCTGACAATGATAACTATAAGTATTATAATAGTAAACTCAATTGAATTTTCATTAATGTAAAATGTGTTTATTAATATCTACTCTGGTAAGATATTTTCATTTTTAAAATCGTATATTATTTCTGTGTCATAAATCGATTTATGAAAGCGTCCTTTATAAATCTCAGCAACTTCCACGTAAATTGTAAAAAATAACATGATTTATATTAGGATAACATGTATTTTATTTAAAAATATTTTACATTTATATATTTGATGTATTATTGATGTATATAAAAATGTTTACAAATTTATAACTAACTATTAACTATTGGGTAAAGAAATTGGATATCCTCGAAACGTTGTTACTTTTCTCTTTTAATCCTTAAATACACATTGAAGATTTAGTAGGAAAAACAATTAGAGTTCTACATATATTATTTCTGTTGTATAATGTCTTTTGCAAGTGGTCATAAATCGATTTATGTAAGTGTCCTATATAAGTCTTAGCAAGTTCCGTGTCAGTTACAAAAAATAACAATTTATATTAGGATCACATACATATTTAAAAAATATTTTGCATTTATATATTTGATGTATTATTGATGTATATAAAAATGTTTACAAAATTATAACTAAGTATTAACTATTGGGTAAAAAAAATAGAAATCCTCCAAACGTTGTTACATTTCTCTTTTAATCCTTAAATATACATATTGGGGATTTATTGTGCTTCTATTTTACATTCTACAATCAAATTTCAAGTTAAGTTTTTGTCATATTTTTGGAAATAAATAAATCTAACATTTTTTATCCATCATACAGAAGTGGTTTCCAGCTGTTAGTTCCAGCAGTTCTAGTTTTCACATGAGAGTGTTTTTGCAAGAGAAACCTTATGACTTTTTAATAGTACAAAAAATAGTCGATGAAATAATTTCTTAACAGTAATACTTTTGTAGTACATTTGTCTCCAACTGTTTACATTAGATAATTCAAAATAAAATTTAATATAATTCGAAATTCTCTATTAAGAACACCATTTTACTAACAGCCGAAAATAAAAACACTTAAAATTAATTTTTATTTTATAAAAAAATATTCAACCCGAATATTGAGAAAAAATTGTCCTATAATTTAAAGAATAGTATTTACTACAAAATCTATTTAAAGTAGTTTTTTAGAGTAATGTAGAGTTTTCTTCAATATCTCAACGTCGGGAAAATTACCAACCCATAAAATTAACATCTTCACGGATGGCTCTAAATTAAGACAACGGAGTTGGAACTGCCTATGCAATTTTCGGGAATTCAAAACTAAAACCTCCTGGTCCGTATCTCTAAACAGCCATGGTTCGGTTTTCAAGCGGAACTCTACGCAATCCAGGAGGCATTAAATTGGCTTCTAGCAAAGCGTCCTGAGACTAGTGTCTCAATACTTTCAGACA
This sequence comes from Pardosa pseudoannulata, assembly GCA_032207245.1. NCBI lineage: Eukaryota > Metazoa > Arthropoda > Arachnida > Araneae > Lycosidae > Pardosa > Pardosa pseudoannulata. The sequence continues at coordinate 65,032,372 of CM063503.1, forward strand.
GTAAGGCTAGCCTACTTGCAATAAAAAATTTTTAAAAGTTAACTCAAGTACAAATATCCCAAAAATTCCTCTACTTACTTTCCAAATCTAAAACAAAACTTGAATTGCATTGGATATAGCACATGCAGGTCATGAGGGTAACGAGATGGCGGACAAACTTGCGAAAAATGCGGTTAAGACCACCTGAAATTAATATTCCAATAACCGCCAGACATATGAGAAATATTCTGTATTCTAAACTTTTAGAAGATTGGCAGTGCTATTGGGATTCTATTCACACTGGCCGCACTCTATATCGTATTCTAAAGAAGGTCGACCCAGCCCGCTCATCTAATTCACTACACATAAATACTCTTCTAACGGGACATGGTCCCTTTCAATATCTCTCTCGTTTTTATTTGGCGACTGGGTCTTCAAACTGTATTTGTGGTCAGGAAGGTAACTTTCTGCACTATTTTTCTCTTGCAACTTAACAAAGGATTTTCATTTTAAAGAGCCTCCTATTGGAGCGGAATCGAAGTGGTTCCAGCTTTTACAAACAAACAAAGTCCTGCGCAGTAAGGCACAGAAACTAATCTCCTGGATGATTGAAAACTGTGAACTAATCACTTGCACCAGCTAAATGGTCAAGCCATTTTTTTATTGTACTGTAAATATTTTTATGAAATTGTTAAAAATTAATTTCGTTTTTAAATAGCTCAAGTAATAATAGATTGACTTTCTATAAATTATTTCTCATTTCAACAAAATCTTCTTTTGTTGTCCATCTATGTTCCTTTCTCTTGTTAATTTTAATGTACATGTTTTTCAAAATGTTTGTAACGCTCATTGGTACAACAGCACAAATTCAAATATCTGTACAGACAAGTGTTTGTTTTTTATCACTTGCTGGACCCATGCTTGGAGACTCTCTAAGTTAATTATGTAAAAGTATCCTGTTCCTAATTTTATCTTGTAAACCATTTAACATCATAACTAAGGATTCATTCTAGATTTGGTTTATTGTTAATTTCTGTCGCTAGTTTTAACCTTTTTTTTTCTTAATATTAACGGCAAGCATAATGATACCTTCTTCCAGGGTTTCGTTTTAGTTATTTAAACTATGGACTTTTTTTAAATGATAACTCACGACTATATTCTCTTAATTTTTTTTTAATATTTTTTTTTTGTTCTACTGTTGCGGAGTGAACTGTTTCGGGGTAAACATTTGAAAACCTAATCCTTAGGGAAGGCTGTTTGCCGAGGGTTAAAAAAATGTTTTTTTGTAAGCATGAAACACTTTTATGGTAATCTATTAACATCTGGTTTTAATAAGGCAGACTTTTCATTGCTAAGAAAAAATGATAATTTAAGAACTTTAAAATAGTGACATATTTACAATACAGTTTTGGGTTGGGAATTCAAACTATATACAAATATAAATATTTTAAATAAAAGAGTAACTAAGCTCGAGTTCATATCCTAATTTATGTAGTATTTTATTTTATGTACTGCTGAAAAAATTCATTATAGAATGATTCATATAATCTAGTTCTTGTAAATCTCAATTAATTTACAAAAAATCCATTTTCATATGAATGTATGAAGAAATTTAATAGGTGAGAAATTTATGCTTGCATAGAAATGATTTTCATATGTTTTAGATAACTGTTTAAGTGTTGAATAATATAAAATACATAAAAAAGTGTTTTGAATATGTAAGCAAAAATGCCTAGGAAAAGTCAATGATGAAAATAATTTATTAAAAGAATATTAAATTCCATACAGCTTATGTTTATTTTTTATAATTTGATAACAGCCATATAACAAGAAAAATTGCTGTAGAATTAAATAGGTATATAGGAATATAGTTATTAAAATTATCTACTATTGTTTAAATAGCAATTTTTTTTTGTTTTATATTATAAACAATTTTATAAAAAAATAAATAAAAACGTTTATTCCTACTAAATGTTTTATTATCATGAAAGAAAAAATACATTAATCTAAAGTACATATACATTGCTTAAATTAGTACATAACTTTATACATTGTACATTATTAATAAATATAAATGCATAATGTCACTTAAGAACCATTTAGCATTTTGAAATTTGTAAAATGAAGTTCAGAAAATTATACTTGAAGATAAAAGTTCAATAAGTAATTTTCAAATGCATTTAAAGCTTTCATCCTCTTTACTAGTTTTGATAAAAACACGACTTCAATTTTCAAAATAATAGAAAATTAACACCTTTTTGTGCACTCTATTGGCATTTGTAGTGATTAATGATACCGTTTAGTCATTCATGTATGTTATTTAAAGCGGTTTTTTAAAAGTTTTTGAGAGGCTAGCTTCTTCTTGAAAGCAAAGTGTCTAGGGAAAATAAATTACGAATTTTAAATTCAAATCAAGCGAATACTTTTAAGAATAGCCAAAGTCGAAACAAGATCTTGGCACTCTTTTGAAACTCATATTTATTAATTTGATGGATTGAGATAAAGAGAGGAGTATTCCAATAACATCCTTTATCTTCAGCTATTTAACTATTTAATAAGAGTTTCGAGATGAGAAATTTATACTTGCACAGACACGATTTTCATTCTAATATAACACAATAGTTTTTCTACGTTATGTTTAAACTGGTAAATGATCCTATATATAATAAATATTTTCCAATAAAATTTTCTTTCTAAGGTTGGTTTGCGTTGTTAAGTTTTAAAACTATATTTTTTCAAACAAAATATAAAGTTTAAAATTAAACAAAAATAAAGTTAATAAAATAATATTATCGAGTTGCACCAGAAATAAATTTTATTGTAAATCATAAAGTACGGTTAAATGGAATAAGTTTAAAAAATAACTATTATTACTACGATTTACTTAGATAGGGACTTTTGCAAAACCCAGTCAAATAGAAAAAGTTTATTTGTAGGTCATGTTATTTTTTATTTTAGGAGTTTGTTGTTCAGTTTGATGATTTAAATATAATTTTTCACAGAAATAACTAAAATTTCTTTTTAATACAATAAATTTTCACTATGAATAATTAAAATTGAATGCCTTGGCCGATGATAAGAAACGTACGAGAGTTTCTTCAAATACTTGGTAGCTGTACGTATATGCAAAACCTGTTTATTACATGAGTGAAACGTCGATAGAATGCTAGTATAAATCAGTTGTGTGATTTCATTTCACAATAAATGCAGTAGTATGGGAAAATCTGCCATATACACCCTACTACTGCATTAACCGCTTGATAAAAGACTTATTGATGGGGCCTGTTTAATAAGAGACATGAATGTGAAGACATTAGAATTTCCTTTGTTCTAAAAATAGTGATTTTAAAGGTGTTCAACATTTGGAAACAGAACACACAGTCTGTCCAAAAGACGTAATTGTATTCAGCACAATCTAACAAGATCATGATCAATGTTGAACGGAAGGAAATGGGTTCTATTTCATTTACTAACAAAAAAGTCTTCAGACAATTTTCGTACCAAACGAGATTTACTGAGGATAGTATTTCGTATATGGATGCTTGTGAGGAAACTTCTGATTTCTGTCTGATGTGTTAGAATTTGTAGTGGTGGCTAGATAGATGAAACTAGTTAACAAAGAATTTGAAAAATAGTTATAGGGTCAGATGAATCACATTATACCTTGTCTTCTACTGATAAAAGCTCTCGATTTTGCTCAGGAAGACATTAACCCATCATGCCTTGTTTGCATTATGCAAGGGTCTGGGTAAGTATCATGGTCTGGGGCATACTTCTCTGGTATGGAAGGGATTCCTGGTATTCGATGAGGATCATCACACAGCCATGCAATGCCGAGACATACTGTCGGATCAAGTGTATCCTGTAATGTTACATTTTTAATTCGAAGGTAACGATTACTTCATGGACGAGGATGCAACTAGACATCGTGCCAGAATCGTTCCAGATTGATTTACGGAACATTAAATTTCTGAAGGATTTATTCGTCAAAAGAAATTTTAGACCTTAATCAAGTAGAAAATGCTTGAGGTGTGTTGAAATGATGCATTTAAGAGCAATCTCATCTATTGTGTAATTTACACGATCTTATTATCTTTGTGACCTTTGCATGATACTCTCTAGACCTAAATGCTCTCCAAAAGAATATAGATTCGATGCTTGCTGTTATACTGCTGTAGGGCTGTTATACTACGGCAATAAAATATTAATTCTAGG
>CM063503.1:65039065-65066565 GCA_032207245.1 Pardosa pseudoannulata
GTTGTATCACAATAAATTAGTTTTGAATGTTTACTATTACCTTAATTTCATCTGAATAATGTGGTTCTTATAACGTCAAAATTTAAGAAAAGTTTTATAAGGAATAAAAAGAACACAGTTGTTGCATAAAATGACCGTACTCGTGCCAAATCATATTGATAATATGAAAAAAAATCAACGTTATTAAGGCTTACAAGTTAGATGAAAATTGAAAAGCATAGTTAAAGCCAAAATAGGCAATGACTCAACTGTCCCAAAACAGACAACTGAGTGAGTTTCTGAATGCTGTAAAACATTCATATATTTTTCAACTTTTATTTAAATTTATTTTAATAATATTGGATTAATAATATGGTATATTTCCTGTGTAATTTGGCCTAAAAACTTTGTTTTGTTTTGTTTCACTTGACGATAACATGTCTTATTCTGTCTTTGGCTTTCCTTGTTCTACTTTGGCACGAAATTCCTTTCAATATGATCTCTTTAAGAAAATCGGAAATTTTAGAGTTAAAAAAACCCCTCAAATTTTGATTTAGGGACATAATGACCAATCTGCGGTTCTAGTGTTAAGTATGATAGCTTTTTTATACATTTTCATATTTTTTTCTCACAAAGACTTAGCTCTTTATGAATTTTATAAGATTTATTATAATTTGCTCTCTCTTAGATCTGGTTTAGCACAGCTTATCTTTTGTCTATATTAATACTGATCAAAGTCAGTTTCTGAAGTTATAAAGCATAGAAATTCTTGTCAGTTTTAATTTTAAATGTTGGGACTTAATATTTTCTTTTTTTGAGTGACTTATAGTCATGAAGCTATGCCTGCAAATAAAGAATACTGCTCGATATTTAAATTTTGGATTTCAGTATTGAAGTTTAAGTCAATTTACCTGAAATAGAACAGGATATAGGCGAGATTTAATTTATTTACATGAATCAATCTGAATCTTTTTGGGGTTATAACACTCCAAAAGTCATGATTTTTAAAACAATTATGGGTATTACTATAAAGTAGTCACTACTTTTAGTTTGTAAGTTCGTTAGCTCATTGAAATACAATTTTTGTTTTTGAATAATGCAATATGCTGCAAATATGTATTAGAATTATTCAAATAATTCAGATATTTGTCCATTTATTGGATACAATATGTTCGTTTTATAATTCTCCTTACTTATTTTTGAAAATCTCGATTGGGAAATCGTGGCATTTTAGTCTACGGTGGTAAAAACGCTAGGGTCGTCCGTGCTTAGAGTAACCAGTTATAATCATAAAAGTTCAAAAAACTAGAAATAAATGTTAATTGAAGATAGAAAAAAGTAGTTTAAAGTTCTTTATTAGCTGTCTGAATATTATACTAAATGCTGAAAATATTTAAATTAGAACAACCCCAATTTTACTCTTAAAAATCAAATACTGGATTTAATCTTTCCAAAACCGAATAAAAGAAAATAGTATTTAGAGTTATAAATTTATGTATGAAGCCTTCATATATTAGAATAAAAACATGTAAAAAGATTTTCAGTATTTCGTATTACTTTTTGTTTAGTTTTTTCGTAGCTCTTAATGTAAAAGATAAGAACCATTGTTTAATGAATGAATTATTCTGGTATTAATTAAAATTATTCTTATGAACAAAGAATGATTTATTGAAAATATTTTAATCTTTATGTTAATGTTAAGAATTTTAATATAGTCATTCATTTTTGCAAAGATATTAAAACAGTAAATTTATAAATAAAAAGTAGTAAATTTCAAATTTAGCAACAGCAATTAAGCTACTCTTATTATTCTGAAATATCCATGTTTTATGTGGAAGAAAGAATTTAATGCCTAAATATAACCCTTCAGCAAATTTTAAGAATATTTTTTATACTTGTCAAATTGTTTGTTTTGATAAAATTTTCTATATAGTGTATTAGACTATAGATGTGCTTCTTGATGGATATTTTATATACAGTAAAATTTAAATTATCTGTAATTGTATTTTGTTCAATTTAAAAGGGATATAAACTTTAAGTACACAAAAACTGTTATTTTATTAATGTCCTTATAATTTAGTAATTTTATGCAATGCATGTTTTCTGAAAGATAAAAACGTGGGTAAGTACAATAAATAAAGTCAATTCCAAAATTTTGTATGAGGAAAACTCTGAAGTAATTAATAATGCAAAATATTTTAACACTGTTAATCAGGGAACATACAGTAAGTAAATAACTAAACTATGAGCACATTACTCGTTGAAATGATTTGTCCTAGAAATAACTAATATAATATCACTTATTGTTGATTTAATGTTTAAATTCCTCTCAAACAGAGCAAAAAACAGAGAAATAATTTATTTTGTTTACTACTTACAACTTAGTTAAAGTATGTACTATGTGTACCCTGATTATCAAATTAGTCATAAGTGAATTTTTTTTTCACTATTAACCATTTTGAAGTTTTCCTTGTATAGGACCTTAGAGAAGGACTTCGTTGATTTGCACGCACTCTGTTTTTGTAGTTTAACTGACTACAATAATGCAACTTTTTCTCATACATTTATTTTACGTAAGAAATAATTTTGTTAAAATGTGAATGGTCAAAATAGATCTTGCACCCAACAGTACAAAGAACACTAGGATTGTACGTACATGTAGCAAGCCTTAGTTACTGTTAATATGGCATTTTCCCTGACAAGGTTAAATCTGGAACATTCGAACTTCTTTTGTTACCGAACTGTGACTTACAAGCGAAGACAAGAATTACAAGTGAAGTGTGACAGTTAGAACTATTTGCAGCTGCTATCCTCTGGAAACTTGTTTAACTACATCAATCTAAAGACTACTTTTATATACTTTTCTTTGATATACTTTTAGATATACTTTTTGTTTGATTTTTAATTTTCAATATTTCTATAACGATAGGATATTAACAAGTACTCACAAGTAAATTTTCCAAGCTGCAGGAAATTATTTGGTTAAAGTGTGATTGGTCAAAATAAAGCTTGCATCCAATGCTACTGAGTCCTCTAGGAATTTACGTCTTGTTTATGTATGTTAGTCATCATCAAAAGGGCGTTTCCTATGACAGCATCACCTCTGGAGTGTTGAAACTTACTGTTCAATTAAACTGTGGCGTATTATTTTCCAAAAGCGAGTTGCGATGTATGGAACCATTCAACTGATGCACAATACTCAACATCAAATGTCTCTCTAAGTGTTGGGAAGTTTCGCACCCACATTACAGTCCAAACTTGAAACCCTCAGAATTTCATCATTTTGGACCCGCGAAGGTGAATTTCGGCTTCCATAAGTTAAAGATTCACCTCTCAGCCGACTAAATTCTACCAGGACCGAATTTTCAAACTGAAAAAGGACCGGGACAAATGTTTCAAAATGAATAGCCGTATGTGGAAGAGTATTAAATCAATACTGTTTTTCTGTCTGTTTTATATGGTTATTAATTGGAACTTTTTATCATAGTTTCAAAACTGTGATTCACTTATTGATGTCACTTTGTACATGTATTTAGTTCTTTTCAACAGTATATTAATATATGCTATTTGTACGCCCTATTATAAGCGACATCGACCCCACAGAAAAGCCATTAGGAAGACAGGTCGTATAAATTTGGGTCCTGTGAAAAATCTTGATTTGTAATCACAAACGGAATATCGGAAACTTATTTCTTGTACAACGCACTGCTTATAAAACGAACACGATGTTAATCATAGGAGTATAATGAAGCTACCTGCCGAAAAATGGTCGAATGAGTAGTTCTACAGTACCAGAGTCTTGTTTGAATTCTACTGCTAGCATGGGTGTTTCTATCTGAATTTGCTTTCCGCATTAGGTCTAGTTTTATTAGCCTTTGGGCAATAAAAACTAAACCATATACTCAAAACAAAACAAAGCAAATCCTTAAGCTTCTGGAATTAAAAGAACGAATGAAAACTGCGATGAACTGGATTTTATGTAGATATACAATGTTCAATGGAAAATTAAGCCAATACCCCTGCGAATACAAATTAGAGGGTTGAGTGCATCCAAAAGAATATTTTTGATGAATACAGAAGTATTTTACCAGTAAGGAAATGAATAATTGAGATGTTTTTGATTCATGGATGATACATAAAATGACAAAGATTATGCTTATATTCGGATTATTACACCGTACTTGATACTTATTTTACCGTACTTGATACTTCTATCTGGTGAAGCGCTTCACATTCTACACTCTACTATTATAATTAATAAATATGTGTGAAGATTCATTATAAATACTTTTAAGAATCACTGCTTAAAACTTTTCACAAAATTCATAAATTTAAACCTCCCTTCATGTTTTTAATTTTTTACAGGTTCGCAAAATTCATTGATTTTTATCCACTGTATATAAATTTTCCTGATATATACACCCTTATGTAAGATTATGTACTCCATTCCTTACTGTAATTTTAGACCATTTAACCCCTTCCCCATTTTGTCCGTAAGCCGTGCGGATATAGCTTTCTGGCCTTTACTGATTTGCCCGTACGGCGTACGGGCAATCTGATTTCTATTTCGCTTGCACTGTTTCGGCCGTATTTTTTCCAATTTTAGTAACAAATTATTCGTATAAATGTCCAGTAAATGATAGTTTGTAGTTTATTGTATTTTCTACTCTGAATGGTTGAAAAGCGCTGGTTTTTTCGCATGTTTTGTATCAGAATACGAATTGTTAGCTTTCAGTGTATAGCTTTCTGTTTATATTTTACTAACAGCTTGATAATTTTATTTATGTAAGAGTTGTATAATATATTTTTACTTTTAAATAATGGATAATTCAAAGCGAATGGAGCTAATTTCTTGTAATTCGAACTGTGATTCGGATTCAGAAACTGAATTATCTGTAAATGATAGTAGCGAAATTTTATTAGATGACCTGGATAGTAGTGATTTTGATAGTAGCACAGATAGAATCAGTCAAGCAAGACAATTTTTGAAATTGATTGTGATAATCCTTCGGATCCGCCTCATATATTTGGTTTCACTGGAATTCCAAAATTTATTTTGGATATCGATGAGACTAAAGGTAAACTTCAGTTCTATGATGCTTTCATAGAAAGAAAAAAAGTTGTAATAAATACTTAAAAATATTATAAATGTTAATCTTAATAACATATCTTTATTTAAAAATGTAAAATGAACAAAAAAATTCAATAAAAAATGTGACATTTTTTGACCGAATTCTGGAAAAAAATGAAACTGTCAAAGGGTTAAAATCAATTCAATAATGATACCAGTAAAATATAAAGTCTAAATTTTATCATTATGGCTTAGCATAATGTTTTTTGAATGAAGTAAAACTGAAAAATCTAATATATGTTTCAGTCAATAATATCTTTGGAGAGGTTCTTCCCCATTTAATTATCCAATAACGCAACTCAGGAAGTCTCATTTAAGAATTTACTTACAAGGTAAATTCTTAAGTGATTAGAAAAATAGTCTCAAATTAGTAGTTTTTCTTCCTCATCGAAGACAGTAAATTATTTTTAGTACATCTGGGTTTAAAATTAATACCTCCTATATAAACTCTCACAGTAGTTCGGTAAAGATTGGATTGGAAAACAAATATACACATCTCAGTAAGACAGGTTTTATTTGCTTTTCCTTTTCAGAAGAATTTTGTTTTCGCCCTCTTGATATTTGGTGTCTTAGAAGTGATATTTCTTGCCTCTTTTTAGTATTATTCGTCAATATTAATTTTCGATCGAATCTTTCTCCTTTAATTATTTATGAACACAACGCAGTATGGACCACTTAAGGGTTTATCTTTAAGGATTTCTCCTCACGGAGATTACTATACATTTTTTAGTATACATCGATTTGAAATTAAGACTTAAATGCTTTCTTTACCGGACTACTGTGAGTGTTTAACCCACATGATTTCAGTAAAGATTGGATGGGAAAAATAATGTGTGCGATTTTGTTAGTATTTGAATTTTTTTTTTTTTTTTTTTTTTTTTGCAATTAAGGTAAAAATAATTTTATTTTCATTCTCTTGATCCGTGACGTGTTGTAAATATTATTTTTAGTGTATACAACAAAATGCACATTTAAATATTTGCACGCATTTAATATAAACAACTTTAGTTACCAGACTACTGTGGATAATTATAAAAGTTAAAAAACATATGGCTTTCAAAACAAGTGTACACAGTTTTTTTGGGGTTTATATTATTTTTTTGAAAGGAAGGAAGTGAAATTTATTTTACTTTCTTCATATCTGACACGTTGTGGATATTATTTTGTGCGTTTTTTAATACTATGTGCATTTATAAATTAGTATGACAATTATATAAAAAAACGGCTGATTTTAGGAACTATTCATTCAATTTTCTGTGACAAAACTAATATAATGTTAAACTAAAACTAACATAATTTCCATTTTCATTACACTGTATAGAATATAGTATATATCATCAATTAAAAACTTTAATTTGTGTTATAGTTTCAACTACAGTTTTCATTATATATGCATGCTTATATTTATATTATGCATTCCAAGAATAACTCGAGAAATTACTGAACTCTAAACGCATTTTTCATCTTAATTCGGTATATATATATATATATATATATATATATATATATATATATATATATATATATATATATATATATATATATATATATATATATATATATATATATATATATATATATATATATATATATATATATATATATATAATATATTGTGTGTGTGTGTGTGTACATATGTATGTACATGTGTATGAGCGATGCAAAAGTATCTGTACGATGTACAGAATCTTTTTGTATTTAAAGATATCTTTACCTATACTAATAGTAAAAAGTGTGTTTGGAATTAGCTACCCTGATAATCAACGGACTAAGTTCATCTTGGACCGAACAGCACTAATATCAATTTTGTGTATCACCCATAACGGAAGAAAACACTGGGCAACAGTAACAACAGTAAAATATTTAATATACATATTTCGAGGATTTCAAGTTACGGACGGTGCTTATTATAATAGTTATTCCATTTTCTTTGCTAATGGTATAAGTTCCCTCAACCCACCCACGAAAGAAAACAAAGACAGCTGCAATAAAACCTCACACACGTACATGGCGTGGAAAGATGAAAACTTAGAATTGACGTGCGAGATACGTCACATCTCTTTTTTTACATCACTGACCATCACTGACGGCTCTGTCCCTTCTCAATTCTACTGACATCTATCTAATTTCCTTTTTTTCCGCATTCATTTTACATTACTATCCTTCTCCTTAATTTTCACTACCCCATTTATAATCCAGATTATCTTAAGCATTGCTTTACAGTTAACGTTCTTCTAATTTTTACTTACAGGAAGTTCTTGATGCCATACCGGAATAGAAACTAAGAAAAAGTAATATATATATATATATATATATATATATATATATATATATATATATATATATATATATATATATATATATATATATATATTATATATATATATATATATATTATATATATATATATATATATATATATATATATATATATATATATATATATATATATATATATATATATATATATATATATATATATATATATATATATATATATATATATATATATATATATATATATATATATATATATATATATATATATATATATTATATATATATATATATATATATATATATATATATATATATATATATATATATATATATATATATATATATATATATATATATATATATATATATATATATATATATATATATATATATATAATATATATATATATATATATATATATATATATATATATATATATATATATATATATATATATATATATATATATATATATATATATATATATATGGATATGTATGTATCTGATTTACTTTATGTAAATCATGCAAATAACAGGTTTACATTGCTTTTAGATAGATTATGCTGTATAAACTTTGTGTTCCCCATAAGCATTCAATCAACAGCCGGATAGTGACAAATAACTACATTTGGTTTGGATTAGAGTAATAGAGTTTTTAACAAAAATGTTAATTAGCTATAATTAACTGCAATTTTTAAACCATGCAGTGGTATTTAAATCTTGTTTTCAGTAGCAAAAGGCTGCCTCCCACTGAAAGTTCTATCATCAAGCTCGGACACCAACTAAAACAGGGAAAAAGTGTTTATGAATTTAATTACTACTGTAGGTACCAACGTTTAATCTCTTTAAAGGAGGTAACGCAAATGTATTACATCATAAATAATACGTGACATCCCATATAGACTTTATATACTTTGCGCGAAGTGGTTACACTGACTAATATTTCATTGATATATAGTGAATGTATTTTCCTTTATAAAGTATTTAACCTTAGATAATATTTAATGAAAGTAAATTAATTGTTCTCAAATGTTATAAATTGTGCCATCAAACTTGTATTTAATTATAAAAATTTTAAATACACATAATTTTAGGTGGTTTGTAAATATATACACAAATATTGTTTACTACAGATTTACAAAACTTTTAGTATCCTGGAATATATTTTATTATTAATTTACAATATTTTGGTTCAGTGTTTGTACATAATGCAATTTCATGTTAAACGCGTAGATTAAATGATAAATATTAAATCTTTTATTCGGAATAGATAGTTGGAGTTAATTAATACTTGTCCTTTGTAGAGCTAAAGAGGTCTTCGAAGTAACTAGAATTAATTGCGAGCCAAGATTTTCCCGAGGGTGTAGAAAATAAATATTCACTCACCTTCAACTTGAGTTACATATTATAGTACATGAAGTGCGTTGTATGTCTCTTATATTGTACCATATCATGCTGAGATTGATTAATAAAATATTATCTTGACATAACAATTTGTACTGTATTATATAAAGAGATATATTGCTTTAATAAAAGATTGTTTTCTTTATATGTTTAACATACATTTCTGTAATGAGTTCAGACTTTAATCCTGTTATAAAACATGTAAAGGTCAGTGTGCTTTAAAATAAGCCTTTTCATTCAAATACTTTATGTAACGAATGTACGTGTATGAGAGTGGAAATTTTAATCTCACTCTAAAATAGGAGGATTACTAATGTGATATTTTAGCTAATTTTTTTATAATGTTAGTATATGTCACGTGTAAATGTAAGTCATTCTTGTTAGCACTTGTCTATAAGCAGTCGTCCAGCGAGAAGACAATAGGTGGGTGACCGGGACGTGAAAATATTCTGAATGATCCAAAAATAGGATGTCTGAAAGTATAAGCTTAACTGTAATCTAAGAAATATTTTAAAAAATAGGAAAATCAGTGTGCAAAGTGTATGAAATTGCCAACATTATATGGATATCAAATGAAAGAATCTGTAACATTTTCTATATGTAAGTACGAATATCATAACTTTGCGCAAGATTTGTGATATACTTATTGAATATCTAAAAGTTATTCAAAAGACATTATATGGTCTCCACTCTTCTGTAAGCAGTTCTTTAGTTTAGTAATTGTGTGTGTACTTTCAAATGTTGAAAAAATAGATTATCATGAATTCATAGAAGTATTTTTAAAAGACTTTTAGTTATTGTGTGTGTACTTTCAAATGCTGAAAAAAATAGATTATCATGCATTCATAAAAGTCTTTTAAAAGACTTTTATGAATGCAGATTTAATGCCCACTGAAATGCAACCGATGATTGTAGATTTGTAGGGAAAATCTTTTACAATTACCAGTGCGAAAAAATGGGGGCAAGATTTGGATGCGAAAGAGTTAAAGGTAATCCACATGACAGGCTGGTGAAAAGGGGAATTACACAGGTAATTCTCAAACATATTCACGTTATAATTCTTGAAAGGCACTGTACGATATTCCGTAAAATTGCTGATATTACAGTAGTATGGAAAACATGCATCGGCTACATATTACATCGTTGATTAATCGTTTTGAAGATTTGTCCTAAAAGCTTGCAGTGTCGGTTAGCAAAGTCAGCCGCATAAAACTTTCTGGATACTGATTGACGAGTTTTTCAGTTACTCACTTTTATGAATTTTACGAGACACATTCTTTGTTGATGCGTCTCAATGGATGAAAGATGAATTCACTATTACACAAGAGAATAAAAACTACAGTCTATGCAGTTGTCTGAGTCGAATTCTTCAGTTCTGTAAAAGACACCATTGGCAAAAAAAATCATGGATTTATTTTTAATATTTTTTTTACATAATATATCTTTTTTTTCCAAAAATGTTTATTTTGTTTTTATTACAAAAGTAAATTGGGTACGATAACAATCTTTTCTCAGGTAAGGGGAATGCTGTTTGGATGGAAATGTTTTTAGCATGTGCAAATTATTGAATTTATTAATAATTAGTTATTAGTATCATTTATTACGCTCAATTAGTTATCATCTGTTGGGATTATTTTTAGTTTCTTACTTACTTCTTAACATAAATCTATCTGTTAAACTGATTTACTTCTGAAGGAAAGTATTCGTTTACATGGAAATTCAGTAGTATTGTTGCTACTAATGGTTTGTATTATTTACATCTGAATAATTTATACTTAACAATATTATGTACTTTGCATATATATTAGAGAATATGTTTTACCATTACATGAAACAGTAATTAAATTTTCCACGTACGGCTAAATAACTGCATTTCTGCTATGTTTCACATACAGTGTTATTTCCATTTTATTTCTTTAAAAACATTAATGTAAATTGCTTTATATGCTATTTCAGAAACACCCTTTTCTCTTATCATTTAGCAGAACTCTGGTTATACCTTTGATATTTAAAAGCAATACTATTATTTCCTGAGATCAAAGAAAGAATATCTTACTTTATGAGTTCTTGAGGTTGCATTTGCTACACCTCAACTATTCTGAGTGAACTACATTAGCAGAAATGGAAGAAAATTCTCTCTTTAAACAATGCATGAATCAAATGTTTCCATATCAAGTTAGAATTATGTTTTGGCATACTAAAATAGAAACATAAATTACAAATCTCTGTTATGCTTTCTGCTGATATATTTTAAATCCACCCTCTTATCCATTTATTCAGATTTTAATATATGATATAGAATAATCTTTTACTACTCCTTCAGTTGATTAATTAAAAACATTCATTATAGGATTTTTAACTGGAGGTAAATTAAAATTATTTTGAAACTTATTTAAAGTACAAAATTGAAAATAAATACTTTTAGAAATATAGGAATTGAAATATAAATATTAGGATTAAAGTTAGATTATTTAACCATTTACACTTCAATCATTTACAGATTCAAAATCATTTTACATAATACGTAAATAAATAAATAATTTTTATTAAAAATTTAAGATGAAAATATTAACATTTTGCTTAAGTCCAAGAAAATTTCCTTTCTATTACTTATTTTTTTTTTACTAAATTATTGATTTTTTTCAATTTTCAACTGGTGTTAGTAGTTTCCCTCAATTGGTTCATGCCTGTTACAACTGGTTCAGTTTTTTACTTCCTTGTAAATATCAATGTGTTTTTTTTAGCTGATTTCGGTCCTTGAAGAAAATCTATTTAGACAAAAGGTCTGTAGTGTTGTTACTATTAATAGTTTTTATTGTTTACAACTTAATATTTTATAATAAATATCAACATAATAATTTTAGGAATTATTAAACATATTTAAGATATTAAAGATATTTATATATTAGAGATATTTTACAGATATGTTCGAGTTATTTGTTGAGTTATTTTATCTTTTTTGAAATCTCTATAAGCGTATTTGAATTAACAAGGAAGACATACAAACTGTAAAAATACAAAAAATTTAGAAATATGAAATTTTATACTCATATAGGGTTTTTACCTCGAAACTATGTTACTTTATATTTTTTTTCAGTTCTTGAAATCTTTGAATTCTAGGAAATGAAAGTAATTCTTTTATAACATAGAGAAGAATAAATTATGCATGATGCAGAATTCTAAATAAAAATTTGACAGTGATCTTTACTTTCAATGTACAGATATTATAACAAAAATAGAAATTGAATATTAGTATGTATGACTAAGAAAATAAATTTAAGCAGTATTGCCCATATAATGCTGACATTCATGATATTTCCTTAAAATATTAATATAATATGTTATATGCAATTTCACAATCATTATTTTCTCTCATAATTTTGTGTAACTATTATTAAACATTTTATATTTAAATAAAATGTTATTATTGTTTAAGGTATGAAAAATGAATGAATTACTTTATGAGAACTTGAGATTACATTTGTTATACTTTTGATAATGAACTATATTAGCAGAAATGAACACTCACTTTTATAAACATTATGTAAATGAAGTGTTTTGATATCATCTTACAATAGAAATATAAATTGCAAATGTCGTCAAAATTTTCTACTGATATACAGAGTATTTTTATTTTAAACTACTCAGAACTATCTGCCGCTCGATCTAGCAGGCGAAATGACCTAAAAGCCTAATGACGACGTCAGAAAAAATATTTACTTAAAAAACTAGTTCATAAAGGCACCCATAAAACAAATTTGTCTCTGTTTTAATATACATATCTGAAAACACTCAGCTAAAATTTGAAAATACGTTAAACCTGTTTTGTAAACGATCGGAATAAAATTATAGAATGCAAGTCAATTCAAGATGAGATATACTTCATCTCATTTTGTGTTATTTGTGAAATTTAATCTTCACCAAATAAAGGCAACTACCCCTCGGAAATACTATTTCTGTAACAATTAGGGTCATTTGCAGTATAAACATAATGTTACATTCAATTTCTTCTATGTTATTCAGTTGTCTTTGTAGTCTACAGCAGTGGTACATCATTCCCTTTTGGTGATTTAAGAAACTGAATTTTCATGTAATATTTTGCTCATTGTAGCTAACTTACCAAATTTGATGGTATTTTGGCTGATAGATTTAGTGAGAAAGGGCTTTATGTATGAAAGGGTTATTAGTGTATGATCATTAGATGATCCTAAAACTGAAATTTGTCCTCTTATGTACTTATTTCGATTTTACACATTAATAAAACAGACCTGTTCTATTATTTTAGAGATTAGTGAAGAGTAAATAATCATCACAGAAAATGACAACATTTTAGTCAAAAAATCTTTAAAATACATAAACTAGAGGCAAACAGAATATTTTTTTATGAAAATGCTTACATTTCAAAATTAACTTTAATTAAATTGATCGGAAAGTTTAAATATCTCATAATTTATATTTCAAAATCTGAAAAAAATATTGTTTTATATTAATATATTTTTAAGTTGAAAATATAAATGATATCGGCTGCAGATATTTCTAAATTACCAATAGTAAGTTTTTAAGAAATACATAAAAAATGGTAAAAAATAAATTGCTGGGAAGTGTAATATTAAATTTCAATGTACCTAAATTCAAGTTTAATATCACTATTAGGTAATTTTTATAAATATAAAAAACTGAAACAATTATCCCTTTATAAGGTTTTAATAAGTTTTATATTATTGCATGAGCGATATCAAAATAAGTAAGCATTGTTTATTTTAATAATCATATTGGTGTATGGTCTTGATTTATAATTACTGAACAGCTCAATTTAGAATAATTTGTGAACGTTTGTAATACACATATAAACTAAAATGTGGATTATAATGAGAAAATAAATGATATAAAAGTACTAAAAATTCGAAAATTGTTTCTGAAATGTGTGGATAAATTGCAATAAAACATATAGTATTTACCCTTGTGTGTGGTTTATCCAAAATTACATAAAATACTGACATTTATATATTTTTTTATTCTTTATAAATAATTTATAAATTACTAGCAATACAATCTACATAAATATGTATGTCAGAGATGCGAATTAATAGAAAGTTTAATATAAAAATTTTAACTGAATTTAAGTTTATTAAGATTATTAATTCGGTTTCATAAAAACTGAAGCCATCATTCCCTATATATTTAATTTTAAAAATAATTATAGTTTTATATGAAAGACATTAAACTGAACAGAAAAACTATTTCTTTTATTTTCAGCATCGTATCAATCTATGGTCTTGATTTATAGTTACTGAACAGTTCAATTTCCTTTAGGGTAAATTCTGAATGCTTTAAATGCACATATAAATTAAAATACGAATTATAATGGGAAAACAAATAATTCAAACTAATGTACTAATAAATTTAGAAATTGCTTCTGAAGCTTCTGCGTAAGACGCGGAGTAAATAAATGTAGTATTTATCTTATTGTTTGGCTTTACTGCACTTCTATAAAATATTGATTTATCTTAGAATTATTTATGTCGTCTTAATAAGAATGCTCATAAATACTGATGAAATTTATAAAAGCTTAAATTATCTGCTATAAAACACTGTCAAATTGTATGAGACTTAAAAAATGTATCAAATAAGTTTTAAAAACATTTCATGTATAGTATGCAATATAAATCTTTACAGTTATGTAAAGTATATTTTTCCTTTACATATATAAATAAATTTATTTGTATGCATAAATGCGCGGTAACATATTAGAATTTAGAAATATTTGTTAATATTTTATCATTTAATAATACTTTTAATATTATATTAAGTGTGAAAATTATTTTAAATAAGTTTAATTGGGATAATACCCTATAAATCTTTATTGCTCTTAAATAGCAGTTTATTCACCAGGGTAGGAGTTTTATATAGGATAAGATATATACAATTTCAAATTACAAATATATATTAAAATGTTTGCAAATTAGAAGTTAAAAATTCTCCCGTAATTTGCTTAAAAACTGTAACTGATGTACCAAGCTATAAAAAATTCTATAAACAGATGAATGTATAAAAAACACTTAACTTTCACGGTTAGTGCTTTAGACAGATAGAGCCTCCCCTCCCTTCAACGAAATTCTGGAATAAATTGTATTGAATTTAAACAATGAAATATTTTTTTTTATTGAATACTTAAGCTTTGTTTTTTAATTTCGAAATATTTGCTCTAAACTGTTTTACTATTTGCTGAAACACATAGCATAAAATCTTGCATACTTATATAGACATTTATATATATATATATATATATATATATATATATATATATATATATATATATATATATATATATATATGTATATGTATTTGTATATATATATATATATATATGTATATGTATATATATATGTATATATATATATATGTATATATATATATATATATATATATATGTATATGTATTTGTATATATATATATATATATATATACATATATATATATATATATATATATATATACATACATACATACATACATACATACATACATACATATCTATATGTATAAAATTCTTCTCATCGTATGATTGTAATATAACACCTCCTACACGTCTGGACTGATTTTGATGATATTTTATGTATGCAATTAAGTTGATTCGATATTGTTTTAGATTCACAAGTTAATCCAATAGAAAATTATTTTTTATTAAAAATCCAGAATTCAGCTCTTATTGGGATTATTACAATTCCTCTTGCAACCTTACCCTAGCACCGTATTTGTTGATAGTGGTTAACGCAGTGCGCTTCAGTACGCTAAGTATCACGATCCAATCCCCGTACAGGCAACGTGGGATTTAAATTTAATCTTAATACGTTTGTGATGGCTGTACACGTGGTGGTGTCAAGTAATTTTAATATAACGTTTTTCTACTTTTCCATCACTATTTCATACTTAATTTTACTCCCTCAAAATCTCAGATTTGAAGGAGTAATTGATGACGTAAAATTCCTTTTAACGGTCACCCAAAACTAACTCTAGATTAAATGCTAATTTTCTGTTCACTTCCCATATTTTCCAGCTCTCTCAGTAAAATAGATCAAAGTTCTTTTCTCACACGCTGACTAAGCTGCTGGTTTCATGGGAAAAATATTCTCTGTGGGCTGAAATTTGTAATAAAAAAGTATCTTTGTCATCATTCAATACTTAGATGTTTTCGGAGAAAAATGTCCATTATTTTAGTGTAAAATAAAGCTGGAGTTCCACATTGGACTTCCTTCTTTTTAATGGAATGGAGCGATTGCAAAAGAATATGAAATTTACTTAGGGTATTCTCATTGCCCAGTAAGACCTAGTAATTAAAAATAATAGGGGCTAATTAATGCGCAACGGCGAGTAAAATTCGAACGTTACTCATGTTATATATATTGATTTGGCAACTAAGTAATTGCGGATTTCACTCATAGATGGCATCAGTTGAATTTTTAGGTTTGCAGACGTAGTACAAATGTAAAACACATTTTGTTATTTGATAGTTGGCAATTCAGCTGTCAATCAGTAAAAAAAGTTTTTTTATTGGTTGCGTAGTTTCACTTGGCCTTCGTTGAAGAATGGAAAATCAAAAAGGAACATTTTCGTCATATTTTGCTTTTTTTATTTCCGCAAAGGGAAAAACGCATCGCAAGCTCATAAAAAGTTATGTGATGTTTATGGTGATGAAGCCTTAAAAGAACGGCAGTGTCAAAATTGGTTTGCCAAATTTCATTCTGGTGATTTTTCACTAAACACATTAACAGCTTTTTTAACTCAACACATTAACAGCTGCTATTTGCTAAAGAAACGTAATGAAAATGATCCATTTTTAAAACGACTGATAACTGGCGATAAAAAATGGGTTGTTTACAACAATATCAAGTGGAAAAGATCGTGGAGCAGGCCAGGTGAACACACTCAAACAACATCAAAAGCTGATATTCATCAAAAGAAGGTTTTGTTTTCAGTTTGGTGGGATTACAAAGGAATTGTCTACTTTGAACTCTTACCACCCAACCGAACGATCATTTCTGATGTCTACATTAAACAACTAACGAAATTAAACAATGCAGTTGAAAAAAAGCGGCCCGAATTGACAAATCGAAAAGGTGTTGTATTCCATCATTAACAGCTGCGATTTGCTAAAGAAACGTAATGAAAATGATCCATTTTTAAAACGACTGATAACTGGCGATGAAAAATGGGTTGTTTACAACAATATCAAGTGGAAAAGATCGTGGAGCAGGCCAGGTGAATACACTCAAACAACATCAAAAACTGATATTCATCAAAAGAAGGTTTTGTTATCAGTTTGGTGGGATTACAAAGGAATTGTCTACTTTGAACTCTTACCATCCAACCGAACGATCAATTCTGATGTCTACATTAAACAACTAACAAAATTAAACAATGCAGTTGAAAAAAAGCGGCCCGAATTGACAAATCGAAAACGTGTTGTATTCCATCATAACAATGAAAGGCCACACACATCTTTGGTCACTTGGCAAAAATTATTGGAGTTTGGTTGGGATGTTTGGCCACATCCACCATATAGTCCTGATCTTGCACCATCTCATTACTTTTTGTTTCGATCTTTACAAAACTCCTTAAATGGTAAAAACTTCAATAATGATGATGATGTCAAATGGTACCTGACTCAGTTTTTTGCTAATAAAAACCAGAAGGTTTTATGAACGTGGGATTATGATGCTGCCTGAAAGATGGCAAAAGGTCATTGATCAAAATGGGCAATACATTACAGAATAAAGTTATTTTAGTTCCATGAAAAACTTGTCTTTAATTTTCTAAAAAAATCCGCAATTACTTAGTTGCCAACCCAATATATATATATATATATATATATATATATATATATATATATATATATATATATATATATATATATATATATAATATATATATATATATATATATATATATATATATATATATATATATATATATATATATATATATATATATATATATATATATATATGGCATGGACGACACATTTCATTTCATATATAAAAACTTTTTTACTGTACTCCTTCTGTCCATGGCTATGCCATTTAGATATTCTTTGTTCTCATAATTTGCTCAGTTCTCGCTCAGAAATGACTCTTTTGGCTACCTATGCAAAATTCCTATGTCTACTTCCGCGTCGGCTTCTTCACTCTGTATAGTTCCACTCGAGGGTGTGTCTTTCTCCTATTATGTTATCGTTAATGAGTTCTAACTATTTTAGTTATAACTCACTTAATTCTTAATCCCCTTTTTGAAACCTGATACACACACACATATATATATAAATATATATATGTATAATGTGAAATTTTATTTAATTTTCAATGTAATTATTGAAATTAAATTGTACAAAATCTTTTGCGAAATTTTATATTTCTTGTTTAAAATAGAAAAATATTGAAAAAAATGGGGGCGGGGCTAAGTGTAGTTTGAATCTCTCCCCACCAAAAAAATAAATCCTGACTATAGTTCTCTAATGCTTAGTTTTTTTTTTTTGTATAATCTTACCAGTACAGAGATGTATAAATAGAAATTTTACAAAATATGTCCATCAAAATACATAATTTTAGTTTTTATTAATTTTTTTCTTTCTCTAAGAAAATATAGAGAACAATAGCTAATTTTCGACGGCTTTCAAATTTCCTCACACTATATAATTTATATTTTCTGCGTACCAAACAACGTGAGCATTAGGAAAGTTTAAGAAAGTTGTTTGAAAAAAAACATGCATGAGTTCAGGAAGAGTATCATTAATCACTGCTGATGCCAATAATGGAAGAAAAGTGTTGCAATGGAGTTATTTTGAACTTTAGAATAATGGTTTTTGTAAATTTTTTGATGTTGATAATATTTTGAGCCTTTCGTGAAGCAAAGAATTGTTAAGGTTGTACATTTAGGCTTCCGACACCGCTTCTTTCATTCCATATTTCATTAATATCATTCATCCTGTGCTTTGAAAGCACTTCAAACTTCTGGAAACTTTCTGGTTCAATGTCTGAAGTATTTTAGAAACAGTCTAGTTTGGAAGTTTATTCGTGTTTTTGTGCAGAAATAAAAGAAAAAAACTGTAACCAAACGCAAATGGTATGACTCATTTGGAGAATAATGTATTTGAAATTTAAAAGAAATGAGATAATAAGCAAAAAGATTGCATATGGGAGTTTTAACATTTAAAACTTTAAATTGAATTTCAACGGTTCAATGCTTCAATGTTTTTATTTTTTCAGATTTTGCTGCAAATTTTATTTACCCTTTTCCCTGTTTTAAACATCAGTAATTTGAACTGAGTATCAAGCCCACTGAACTTTATTTCTAGTAAGTAGTAGGCATATTAAATTTGAAAATATTGTTGATATTTCTAAATAAAAGACAATTGATTGATGTGTTCAATTCATTATAAACATTAAAATGTTGAAAAGGTAAATTTCCTAAATCAAGATACAATATAAAGTTTTAAAAAATATTAATTAATACATGTTTGTAACAATCGAGAAATTCATGATATAATACTAATGATAAATATATCATTTTTTAGTACCTAGTACGATAAATCTCATTAATTAATATTGATCCCATGAAGCAAAACCAACTGAGTAAATCAGTTACTAACTTTCTAGAGCTGAATTCTGTATCTTTTTATAACATTTAAGATTACTTGTGCTTTTCGAAACAGAGCATGACTCTGTTAACATGTACCATGATCCTAATAAAAAAAGAAATATAAAAGTTGATCAAATAATTATATCATAGAAAAAACTCTCAAATGAAAGAATATAAATGGCAATAATAATATATGTTATAAATGTTCAAAAGTGACTTCATTTTATAGGATTATATTTCTTTTTGTTTCATTTGAATATTTTGTCGTATAATTATTTGCATATTTTGCACTTATATATATATATATATATATATATATATATATATATATATATATATATATATATATATATATATATATGTGTGTGTGTGTGTGTGTGTGTGTGTGTATGTACTTGTTCTATTTAAAATTTCGGCAACCCAGCTTTATACGACACATTTTCTTATGATTTCTCCTTTATAACAAACTCTTTCTTATGCATTATCAATTCACAAGTATTAAGCTTACATGCTTAATGTGTATAAGACCTCAAAACTCAACATTTTGCTCTTTTAAGGTTTATAGCGAACTTGCAGCTGCTTATTTCTGCTGGACAACTAAGAATGTGTTGAGTTCGTATCTTACCATCTCCACTTTGTCTCTCGGTCAATTTAATGAAGAACTAATATATATATTGCAGCTGAAGTGTTACTTCACAAAAATTACCTAAAAATAACAGTAAGAAAGATTTGTTCCTGAGTGAAAATGAAGCTGTAATAACATGATTCAGTCATGTCAGACCCTTGAAACATGTTTGAGTGATGCATAGTATTTATTTTGTGTTGATGGTCACAGTAATTACTCATATACTCATAATATATGATTAGAAACCATTACGGTATAATTAAGAACTAATATAATTACTTATATACTTAAAAGGAAATTATTGAACGGGGAATAAATATATGTTCCTGAGTGGAAACGGCGCGAAAATAAACATTATTCACCATAAAAAGCAAAATTTTCATAAGCCTTTTTTTTAAGAGTACTGCTGTAATAAATTTTAACTTTTATTTTATTACTAGCTATTGCATAGTATAATTTTTCAAACAATTCTCTACATAATTGTAACTTATGAAGTTTAAATCAGTAATGGGTAAATCATTTCTCCTGAATACATTGATAGGAAATTTCTTTACAAATGTATTGTCTAGCCATTATCCTTGTCTAAAGTATATAACGTCATATTTTTCATTCCCATCTGTAACACATTATTTTGGAGAATTGGTCTTATCCACCTACGTTAGTAAAATCTGTGTATTATGTTTTTTTGTCGATTCAACGGTACATAAAAAGTACCTCTATATTTATTTCGTTTGGTCCGTTTCCCCAATAACTTTTGGCATGAGTAGAGTTTCAGCTTTATGCAAGACATGATAATGCCTCATATGAAGGTTAGTAAAAGGTACATAAAGGATAGTTTGACACCATATTTTTAAAATTTGTATTACATAAAATATTATATTTTACAAAACTTTCACGAATACTTTGTGTATTCTCTAGTTAATGGTTTATAAATTTTGTAGCATTGAATTATATATATGTATAATCTATTTGGAATACTTCAGAGCATAAAAGAAAATTAACTATATACAACTTTGAATAATACATAGGGATGAGTTGTAATTTTATATATTTTAGGATGTAGTTTATAAAAATAGAAAAATCATGGTAATAGGTTTAGTTTGTATTATATGTAATATATATTAAGTTAACAGATATAGTTATTCCTTAAGACTTCAGTATCCGTTCCTCTGGAAATTTATATGACATCCTTGAAATGAGTAATGTTAAAACATATTCTAATTATTTACCGTTTTTTTTCAGTAAGGATGTATAAAATATACTTTGTTTGTGAAGAAAAATTTATCTGATAACAAATCTGAGAGAGTATTTTTATAGTAAGTAAAAAACATTTTATGTAGAAAGAATAAGTATATCAATTCTGTTTAAAATAGCAGCCAACATTCCCTTTTAATTTTTAAAAGAGTAACAGGTCTAGCTGTTCATTGATGTTATCATTTATTTTTTTAATGTTTATTTGAAGACGAAATGAGTATCTAGAAATTCATTTGTAACAGAAATTATATGAACATAAATTTAAAAATTTCGTTTTCATGATATGTTGAAATATTATGTTAATTATATTTATAGTCATTGTCGTGTAGCTCTCGTTTAAAATTTAGGTATTAATATTTTAAAATAAAGAATTTTTTTTGTAATTCTCAAACATTCTTTGTGCTTAAAAGAAAATCTTTTAAAATCTGCTAAAACTATTACACAAATGAAAGTTTTAAATAAAAGAAATAGCTTCATCAAAGTTTAAAATATTTCTCAATAGTTTTGTACCTGAAGATGAACGTTTGCAATTAATAGGTTAAATTAACATGCATCAATTTTCATATTTTTACTAATATATTTTATAAAAATAATGTATATCAAATAAATGATTAGAAATTTTGTTATACTTATTGTACAACAGAATAATGAATACGTCTAAATTTTATGAACTGAAAATAAATTATAAACATTAATTTCAAAAGTCATTAATATCTTCATAAAATGTCGAAAATTATAATATTGATATCGAACGTATTAGTTGTTAGTGAAAATTTATGAAATGTACTTTGTGTTTTGAAAAACTTTTTTTAAATCTGCTGGAACATTTTGTATACAAAGAAAATAATATTGTGTATAGAAAAAATAACTTCAATTCTCTTTAAAATACTAGTTAATGGTTTTCTTCTAATTTTACAAGAATTAAGAGATCTTCATGTTCATTAATATGGAAAAATTACTAAGTAACACATAATAGATCAATTTCTCAATAAAAGCATTATATGAAACGATATTTTAAGTGGAACATTGTTAAAAATCTCAACTTTATCTCATTTATGTCTGATCCGGATGATTGATTATGGGAATCCTATTACAAACACATTTTGAGCGTTTTTCCCTGGAGTAATCATCTTCTGAAATAAAGTATTTCCATCAAAGAACAAAAACATGAAATTATTACTTTACTAGAAACATTCATCATCTTCCACGTAATAAATGTTAAAAAAACAAGTGAAATACAGCGATATTTTAATTAATTTGATGTAGAAAAATTTTACGATCATCTTTTAATAAACACAACACTGTTTCATTTACGGAAATTTGTAATTTACTTTTAGGATTTAATTTCACAAGAATATCATCCAGCGATATGGGACTCATAGGTGAAAAAGAACAGTATGTTTATCTTATCCCATGTCATCAGAAGTAATTAAATTAACTCCAATGATATTTAATTTACTTGCATGGATCTTCAGTTATTAGGTTTCTCTGTTCAGATGAATGAAACTGGTAACGTAATACCAAAATTTTTGGTGTAATTACGGAACTTCTTTCTTTGCGAGCAGTGGTGAGATTCTTATTTATTTTCTAAATAACTAATCTATGACTCAAATATTCATAGGAATAGTTTCTATGGGAATTGTTATTTGTTAATTAACCATGGGTGGGAAGATGTGAAATAATTTACAGCAACAAATGCTAAGTAAGAAATTTATCAACAAATAAAAATATATTATTGCCTATGCTGCTCTGATTTGAAGCAATTGATTCAACTTTTTGAAATAAGTGTAAAATCAATAAATATAAAGCAAAATAGAAACATACGTACAACCATAATTATCATACAAACCTCATTTTTTTCTATAATCTAGATATTTATATTAATAGCAAAAGGCTCAAACCCTTTCAATCCTTATGCCGTTTTTCCACCAAAAATGTTTAAAAATCCACAAAAAAAGATTGATTTAAAACATTTTCTCATAAAAAGTTATTCTCACAAGTTCCTTCACTTGAAAACAGTATTTCCACAAAGAAATACATGCACGTTTGTCTCTTACCTGTGTAAGAAGTTTATCAGTTATCTGCTAAAATATGAAAATAAAAGGTTTTTGTGACTGCTCTAAACTCACGAATATCTTATTACACTACTCAACATAAACATTGTAGACGGGATGGTTTAAGGTGACCGATGTAAGCTCTGGTTCTCGAAAGTGAATGTGGGATCGACGCCCACTCCTAACATCAAATTTCAATTAGATGTTAGGTTTGCTTTTATTTCGATATATATTTTGGAGTTAAATCTAGAACAACTTTTGAAATGCTCATACTTTGGAAATGTTGTATACCAGTAAAAGAAAGAAATATAGGAAAACAAATTATTACCTTAACCGCGCGTAAATGTAGGAAAGCAAATAATTGCCTTAACTTTGCGTATTTTTAATTACATTAGTCCTCATAAGTACTATAGTCAGGATGGACGTGGCCTAAGAAGTCCGATTTAAACCTTGATTCTTGAAAGAAAGCTTGGGATTGAATTA
Source organism: Pardosa pseudoannulata (assembly GCA_032207245.1). Lineage (NCBI taxonomy): Eukaryota > Metazoa > Arthropoda > Arachnida > Araneae > Lycosidae > Pardosa > Pardosa pseudoannulata. The sequence goes on from CM063503.1 coordinate 65,062,914, forward strand.
CACTCCTGACATCTACTTTCAATTAAATGTTAGGTATGCTTTTTAAAGTTTTACTTCGACATATTTTTACCTATCGTCACATGCTAAGTTCTTCTCAACTTGTTAAAAATATAATTTTACGGATGTCCAGCAATGAAACTTTGAAATCAGTTTTTGAACCTCATTCGAGAACCGAAGCGGTTTCTGAGCAAGGTCACTGATGCAACCGTGAAAACAGTTTTACAGGCAAACACATTTCCTGTGTTTTGGAGGACCGCGTCATCACAAACTTCACCTAAGCTCGTTTAAAATATAATATTGTGGCAGAATTCTCTTGCTATTCCATGAAGTTTGACTGCGACACTCTTCTGGAGTGTATATACTGATTTTGATGAAATTTTGTGTATGTAATTAAGTTGATTCGAGAATGTTTTAGATTCACATTTGGATCCGTTAAAAATGTTATTTTTATTTAAAATCCAGAACTGTGCACTTATTGAAATTAATATAATGCTTCTTGAAACACTTCACCCCCACCCACCGTATATGTGGCGCAGTTGTCAGTGCAACGGGCTTCCTAATGACAGATCCCATGATCGAATTCCCGTATAGGCGATGTGGGAATTTAATTTAATTTAATTATATGTTGGTGATTACTGTACGCTTACTGGCGTAAAGTATATTTTTTTATTCTACTTTTCCATAAAACGGTCCGATTTATAATTTATTTAAAAACATCTTACAATTTTCAGATTTACAGCGTCAAAACAGAACTTTTATACAATATTTATAAACTAGTATATATATATATATATATATATATATATATATATATATATATATATATATATATATATATATATATATATATATATATATATATATATATATATATATATATAAGAATGGTTTTAATATTCTTTTAGCAAAGCATTTGTCAGAGAGAAAAGTGGTTCAGTTTGTTCAATAAGTTTTTAGGGAGACTCTATATATTTATTAAATATGACTGTAGGTAATTACTAACAATTATAATTACAGATACGTATTGAACTGTAATGAAATACATTGTTAACAACAGTTAATTTTTATTATCATTTTTTAAATTTACATCTTTTACTATAATATAATCCTTCCACGGGGACACTTAATTGGTTTAACCTTTGAATTTTTCAGCAGGGTCACACCTTCTTTAGGTGTGTACGAGTTGTACGCATCCGGGGTACCTGAATGGTCTTTCTCTAGCGTTCTTTCTGGTTGTCTTAAGCTTACCTCTGTAGAGTTTGCTCGTTACCGGGTTGGACCACATTGATCCTCGAATCACTAATTGGCTCCTAGTAGGTCAGCAGCATATTTATAGCTGTTGTGGTTGCTGTCATAGCGTACTGGTTTTCAGTTTGAATACTCCTGTATGTCTTCGGATGGGTCAGCGTAAGAAGTGACTTACCCTTTAAGTTTAATGAAAGTATATCTTATGATGGAGTAGATTTCGACTGCTATTATAACAATCCCCTTCGATGGCTTTTAAAATAAATTGGAAGAAGTCTGAATTAGAAGTTCAGAGATATATGATATACACTGATGGTTCAAGGTTGAATAACCAATTAGTGTTTGCATTTATTGTGATTATAGACAACGAAGTGATTTATAAGGAACTCTATAAAGTAAACGATAAAAGTTCGGTTTTTAAAACTGAATTATTAGCGATATCCAAGGCGATTGATTATATACATAAAAATAGTATAGATAATGTATAGATAAGAACAGATTCCCTTTCAGCCCTACAGGCAATTGGTTTTGAAAGAAAGAATTTTCTAGTTAACGATATAAGAACCAAAATGAAAAACTTAGATGCTAACGTTAATTTAGAATTGGTCAGGGCCCATAAGGGAGATATATACAACTAAACGGTTGACGCTTTAGTTAAAGAAGCTACCATGAAAGAAGTAATTGACATTGAAGTTAAGTGGTCTTACCAGCAGATCAAGAAGATGGTGCACAATTACACTTTAAAGAAATGACAAGTAAAATGGACTTATTAGACTACCGGAAGGAAGATATTTGATTATTTTCCCAAAGTGAGTGAAAACAGATTAGAAGGGAACTTTTACATCAATCAAATTTACACCGGACATGGGGCGATTCAGTTTTATCAATCTAGGTTCTTCGGAAAGTCAAGAAGATGTTGGTGTGATAAAGAAGAATTGACTTTAAACCATTTAATATATAATAGTGAACTTGTCATTGATATTAGAAAAAATTATTTTCCTGTTAATTTCCAGCGAGTTGCTGTCTACAATCTTTGTAACTCGGCAAAGTCTCGCCGAGGTTTGATCTCTATATTTGAATACTTTGTTAAACTGTCTTATGACAGTTAGTTTTCTCATTTGTATTGTTACTTTTAACTAATTTTGTTATTTATGTCATTGTATGATCATATTTACTCTGTATGAAATGTTGAAATAAAGAGCGGTTGGCTCTTGTTGAGGGGTATCTCAGTGGATCCAGCTTGGTGGTCTGGCTTCGGTCATCTTCTAAATTGTTGGTTAGGTTATTTAAATTGACTTGGTACTGGAGTCGATTGTTATCGGGGTGGCTAGTCATCATTTCCGTATGGCTCTGACTAGGTCGGGATTAAGAAATAACTTACCCTTTAAGTTTTAACGGGATGTCTTAGCTTCCTTCTCATTAGATATTGCTATTATAAAGCCCCTCGCTACATTCAGAATAGAAAGAGCTTTACGAAATTACCTTTTGAAATGCACGGCTGTCTGTGCTTACTAAAAAAATAAATAAACTATAAAATCCCAAGAATGCGATATCCCTTTTCATACACGGAAATCTTTTAAAATCTACTATTCCTAAACGTATTTACCAACGTTTTGCTCCTACACTATCTACTTATTATATTTTACTTATTTATTAACAATATAAAATAAAATCTTATGATTGTTGTATAGTAAACAACTTACTTTTAAAGCAGATATACTTTTACAAATATAAATTTCATATTTGACGTTTTCAAACTATTCATGTAAACGATTTATTAATGCAATATGTGACATATTATTTTTAAAGAATGTACATATTTTTAAAGAAGATCAGTAGTTTTGAAATATTTGTAAATGTTACTGAACTGTACATTTTTCAGTTAATTAAGTTCTGTATACGTTTTAATTTCAAAGGCAAAGTGATTCTTTTCACCTTTTGTACAAAATGTTCAATTTTAACTTCTATGACTTTGAGAGTCTTATGAGTAAATGAAAGCAGTTGTTTAAATGAATTTTACAATTTCTATAGAATTTTATACTTTAACCTACAAAAATCCTCATCTACCAATTTATTAGGGATAAATAATATTTTTATTGTATCAGTTTTTTTTGTATCAGTATCAAAATTAACTTTATTTTTTGTATATTCTTTAATGAGTATTATTGGCTTAATATTTGTGAATAAACTTAAGTTTGTCTTAGACATTCCCCAATAAATAGTCTTTAAATATGTAAAATTGTACAATAATTGAAATATACATTTTTAAACAAGATGTAGCAATTGTAACACCCTAGAGAAACGGAATGAATGGTGTAGGTTATTACTTATAACCCACGCTTGTCTATTGAGATCAAATAAACGAGGAAATTCAGCGGATAACATGGTAATGCAATTAAACACGCCA
>CM063503.1:65071565-65084065 GCA_032207245.1 Pardosa pseudoannulata
TTCGTGTATAATTTCTACTATGCGGAGATCAAATATTTTCAACTGCCCTATGAATTTGATAAAAAGGAAATATACAAAATATGTAAGGGCAAATAAAAGCCAAACTTAAATCCTATTATGTGCGACGGTTTTGAAAGTTGAAAATCAATATCAGTACCAAAGCATATGTTAAAGCCAGCTTAAGCAGCGTTCTAATAAATGAAGGATTGCGGGTTTGGAGATCGAGAAGGTCTAAGATCTTCCTTGTTTGTTAATGGTAGTTGGAGGACGTAAAATATGTTTGTGGTCGCAGTGTCCCCTAAGGTCTCAGTCAATACCTCTGGTGGCCTTCTGCCTCTAAATTACGAGAACCTACTTGAGTAAAGTCCCTCTTTAACCCTTTGATTACTCACCCCGTGATTTTCACGGGCAACTCAAATGTAGCAAAATCTGCTCATCAGGGAATGTCTTTTTCTTCCTTTATTAAAGAATTCATTGCGTCTTTTCCCTGTTTAACCAGTGAAATAAAATATATACAATATTAGACGCTTAATTAAAATAAATAGAATTATAGTACTTGAACTATAGTTGTATTAGATAATAGAATTATAGTTATTATGTAATAAATAGAAATTAACTGTAATTCAATTGAAATTTATTAAAAAATAAATTTTGTATGTGCTAATATCAGAAATTAGTTTTTGTGACAGCTTAGTTTTTATGATAAAAATCAATATAAAAAATCTTTTTTAGAAATAAAAAAATGTGTATTTCATTTTTTCAATATATATAGATTTAAAATACAAAAAATATGACCAATTTTTGAACAGATTTTGGTTTAAAAATTTAAAAGTTGTGTTAACCCTAGTGGCGGTCGTGAAATGAAAGGTACATCCCTGCGCCTTATTTTGTGTTGTCTCTGTGTCTAGTTCTTGGTCCAAGTGGTATTAGCCACAGAAACAAACATATTCTGTACTTACTGAGATTTACGTATAATACATTCTACCATACATATCTATTTCATGGCATGAAAGATATTTTGGTCGTGTGTAAGTTAATTCTTACTTTGACCCATCTCGAAGACATACAGCAGCATGCATACTGAAGACCAGGGATCACGACAGCAACCACAATAGCTAATGAGATAATGCTGACGAGAGTTTCGTTGGGGTCCGATTTAATTTTGTCAAACCCGGTAAGGAGCAAACAGTACTGAGGTAAGCTCTAGACTACCAGGAATAACTGAAGACTCAGATCACTCAGGTAGACAACGAGCACGTGAAACCCATGAATACCTGAAGTAGGTATACCCCTGAGGTTGTCTCTTATTTAGCACTACCCAGAAGACACGTACTGCTTGAACGTTGGTATAGAGCAGCATGAATACTGGAGACCTGAGGTTACGACAAGAACCACAATAGCCAATGAACTACTGCTGACCTACGAGAGTTCCGTCGTGATCCGATTTAATTCTGTCAAACTTGGTAAGGAAGAAACACTACAGAGCTAAGCTATAGACTACCAGGAATAATTGAAGACCTAGATCACTCACATAAACAACGAGCCTGTGAAACCCGTGTATACCTAAAGGAGGTATACCCCTGAGGTTGTCTTTCATTTAACATTACTCAGAGGACACGTACGGCTTGAACTTGGGACCACGGACGTGAGAAACGTTGTAACCTTTTGGACTTGTGCACGAAAGGCAAACCATTATGAAGAACTTCATAATGGTTTATGACCACTATGAAGAATTTCACCATCTTTTTTCTGTCTTCTGAATAGATTTAATTTTCAATAGTCATACCAACATTTTGATTTTAAAGAAATTATAAAATAAATTCTTAAGCACGCCCTTTTTTAAAAAAAATTGTTAAAATTCTATGAAGTGACTATAAAAAACCTGCAGTAACTTACGAATTTATCTATATATTTAATAAATTTCTTACTGACTATCGAAGATTTCGTTCCCCTTTACAATATTATTTTACATCGGACCGACATATCCATAAATAGTAATCATTCCTAACTCCCAAGTGCAAAGTCCTTTTTAATATAAATACAAAACTGCTGTCTTGTGTAAGAAATTAATTCAGTAATCGTAGTGTTCTCATTAAAATAAGCTTTTCCTAAAATAGCATTAATTGAAGACTTTACGATTTTCTTGACAGCCAAAAAAAATTGTTAAATGCAATATTTTCTCCGTCTTAAAGTCATTAAAAACTCATTATCTTTCCCATTAATTTCTTCCTACAAAAGATTTATATCACTTTTTGACAGGAATTTTTAAGAAAGTCTCATGATTTCAAACTTCATGTTGCACAACTGAAATAAACTTTATATACACGATAAATTGAATAGATTTGATAACTTAAGTGCTCTATAATGTACTAAGCTTAAAATCTTTTTCAATCAAGGAATTATTCCTCACGTTTCGACATTTACATAACTAGAATTTTAAAATGGTATTTTCCAAAGAATATAAAGTTTTGTACAAATATATTTCTACATGTAATGACTTATCAATTTATCAAATAACTACAGTAATTAATAATTAAATAAAAGATGTATATATGATATCTCTCTTCGTATCTCTGTGTATACGTATACAGGGCATGGACGAGTGGTTAAGGCATGAGAGACAAAATTGATTTCTTACATAAAAACTTTATTGTAATCCTACTGAACATGGCTATGCCATTTAGATATCCTTTGTTCTCATTTTTCGACGACAAGCGTGGAGGATGTTATCAGCCCGGGTTCCTGCCTAGAAGTGAGTTCTTGGAGTCGTTACCTAAACAAATTCCTATTGTCTACTTCCACTTCCGCTTCTTTATTCTGCATAGTTCCGCTCGAGGGAGTGTCTATTACGTTATAGTTAATGAGTTCCAAATATTTTTAATTATAACTCGCTTAATTCTTAACCCCAATTTTTAAACCTCACACACACACACACACACACACACACACACACATATATATATATATATATATATATATATATATATATATATATACATATACATATATATATATATATATATATATATATGACAGGACTCGTCATAGTATATATGTATCGTATATATGTATATATGTATATAGTATATATTTATGTCGTGATCTAGTGTTAAAGCGAATGGAATAATTAGTTCTTTTTAGTAAAATCACTTCTTTATTTAATATGGAGTTTCCGTTTCAGGCGTCGCTTGCGCCGTTTGCATTTATTCGTGTTAACAGCTCAATGTCTACTCGCCAACTAATTCTTCTCGCTTGATTAGTCATCAACTTCGTGTGAAATATCGATGTGCTTGACTGCATTACTCCAAAAGTTTTCGCAAGCTTGGGTCTTTTTCATTTATTTTATTATTATAAAAGAGTTCCCTTTTAAAATCGTTTATAACTCAGGTAATTTCCAACTGCCCCCTTTTTAGACCTGACAACTTTACACCCCCCCTCCGCTGAAGACTGGTCCAACCAGGATAGCCAGTCCTGATCGACAAATCCCCAGTGGACAGTTAAATTTAAGTCGATACATAGTTTTTCTTGATTAAATTAATTAAATAAATATAAAAGAAATATAATAACTCTAAATTATTCATTATAAAAATACTGCTATGTTGAACTGTCACCACCTCCACGTCACAAAATATACACAATTGAATATGGAGTACATATAATACTGATCAATTCTTGAATTTCAGTTCACAACCTAAATACAAATATAAAAGAAAAAGCACAAAAAATACAATATCACTAAAAATACTTCTCTGACTAAGTACAATCATTGGACCTTACTGTAAGATACTTTTGAAACATACCAAAGTAATATTATATTGTAATGAATAATGACAAAAATATAAAATAAAGTATTAGATAAAAACATGATATTCCTGATAATAATAACAGAATGTATAAAGAAACTGAGTACATAAAATAATACACACTGAAATAATTTTACCTTAAATATTGCATTATTGTCAGGCTGCTTGTAAACACTAGATTATATTGAATTGATGCAAAAGAACAAAACTATTGTGGAGCTCAAAAAAAAAAACAACAACCCAGGAAGAATATAATAATTAACAAATCAAAATATCACTTAAGATAATATATTATGAATAATCAACCAGCTGAAATGCTTACATTGAGTAGTGTTTCAGTTGGTTGTACAAATTGCTATAGAACAGTCTTAGTGCGCTGTTTTCATTTATGTGTTCTATTAAACATCATACTGCTATTGCACAGAGTCTACAAGACTCTGTTATTAATATGAATTGATTGTATCTCATGAGATTTACCTATGCTGTACATCTTTTGTTATCATAAACATCTCGAGATATAATATGTTTTAGTCAACCTTAATTGTCATAACACTATTATTATATTATATTAAGTCCAAGTACACAATCACATATGTTTCTAGTTAAATAGTAACATAATATCTTTACATAACTTATAAAGTAAATAGAATGTATGCTGAAACTAAAGTATAAAGAACAAGTAGGATGTTATAACTTATAAAAGAAGAAAACCCTCTTTTTTTAAAATATTTTAATAAAAATTTTAGAGAAACACTAATATTATTACTGCATCAATATTGTCCAATGAGAACTTCTTGCTGAGATATTTTTGATAATGTTGCTACTACTAAGATGCTTGTATCCGCACCCAGTAAGATGATTATATTAGTAAAGCTTAATAACAGGGAAAATGAGATGAAATATAAATAGAAAACAATTTAAGAAATGTAGAATCAAAATTATTATTTCTCCCTTCCCATAGAGAAGTAAGACTGCGAAGAATAAAGAGAGTCAATTTTTAGAATATGTTATTGGAACAGTATAATTTGGAACATTACAAGACTGGTGCTTTTTGCGTTACTGGTTAAAATCACTATAAAGATTTTAAGGACACAATAATAAATTGTAGTTTTTTTAGTATCATAGCATTGAAGATTTGGGGAAAACCAGAGGGTTACACCACAATATTGTGTGTTGTATAGACACATTGTGTGTTAAACATTTGTCGTGAAACATTGAAAAATTCAATCTCAAGCATCAGCTTAAACTGTTAGATCGTATCCTGGCTGAACATTAGTCTCAAGTTTAATGAAGCATTTGTGTAATTGACACGAAGGTTTTCAGCAGCTCATCTACTGATGTCATTGTATCATCGAATGAGCTTCCCACTTAATGCATTACAAATAAAGGGTTTCAAATTCTTTTTGGGTAGGTTTTTTTTTCTCTTTATATCTTCATGTATAAGAAGACGAGTATATTCTTATGTAGAATATTAATATATAATAAAAGTAGTCATGGTGAATAAATAGCTATCTGTAGCTCCAGCTAATAAAACCTTCTGCAAACGTAGCCTGCTTAATGATAAATAACTATGTTATATATTTTTCTGATATAAATAAATTCTGTTGTACAATATTAATACATTTTCAAAAGCAGTCATGGAGAATAAATAGCTATCTATAGGTGCAGCTAATAAAACCTTCTGCAAACAAAGCCTGCTTAATGATAATTAACCATATTATATATTTTTTCTGAAATAAATATATTCTGTTGAACAATAGTAATCTATTTTCAAAACCAGTCATGGCAAATATACAGATATCTGTACCTGCAACTAATAAAACCTTTTGATAACATAGCTTGTTGAATGATAATTAACCGTGTTAGGGAGTTTTCTAACATTAAAATTAAAATTTACATTCCAGATAAAGTTTTTATAGTATTGTTGAATTCAACACCAAAAGCTACAGCAAAATTTGTTTAGAGAGAAAACGGAGCATCATGATATTTAAAAATTCTTTACGTATAAAATATCCGAAAAATATTAAAAAGCCCATGATTTTAGATATTCAGGACATACATTTCTTAAATACGCATATTTATTGGCATTACGGGTGATTAATGACGCTATTACCTGGGTTTTTTTGGCATTCCATGTCAAAACTTTTTTTTCCTTCCTTGTATAATGATTGGTATCTAGATGAGCAAGAAAACGCAGAATAAAAATTACACATTTCATATTCAAACTGAGTTTCAGAATTTTATACGGACAAAAATCGTCCTAAAGACATGATATGCAATTTCTCATTTTCATTTTCATGATGGATGACTACGATAGAAAAAGGTAATTATTTTAAAATATAACACTAGCATTCTTTTTATTTCTTAAAAAGATAGCTATTATCTCATGTCTAAAGATACGGATACAATGTTATAAATTTTAGTATAATGTTTCTAAAGCCTAAGATATTTTTCTTCTAATAATGCTATTTATAGGAAAATAAATCTATTTAATTTTTAATTTTAATTTGAGGCTTCAATATTTAGTTATTGAATCTATATTAAATTCTGGTATCTTAATGGCATACAAATATAAAGTTTATAAGAATGCAGCAGCAACTTTGTTAAAAGGCTTCTATTTTACCATATTACATTTTAATCGGCAATAATTTAATTGAGAAAATAATAATATAAGCAAGAAAAGTTTTTAAAAATGAGAAATTATATGCTATATAGATTAATAGGCATCGGAATCTTTCATTTGTGAACGGTTTTAAAAATGGTGAGATAATGTAACAAATAGTCGGATTTCTAGCTATCAACAGAAAAAAATGACTGATTATAATTCCTACTAATGTTATGCGAAGTTTTTGTAATAAATCGACACTTTTATATACATTAGATACAGATTGAGGACCAAATAATCTATATTATTTGTATTATTTGTATTATTTTCACAGGTGTACAAACACCTGTGAAAAACAATGACTTATTTCACACATGCAGTACAGCCGCTCCACCTCCAACAGAATTCTGCCACCTAGTGAGCGTGAAGAGGAAAGTATGAGTATCTCAACAGCAGTCACCTGCTTTGCAAGCTTCTATCGAACTGTCTGTTATAAGTTGAAATGTCATACTTGTCATAATTCCATAGAGGAATTATAGTTGGAGCTCGTTTAGTTGGATCATCGGTTACGGAAACAGCAAAGCTTTTGAGGCTTGCAAGGAGTACGGAATCATCCTTTATGACAGCGTGCCCTAAAGAGGGTAAAACGACGTCTTCAAAGCACAACAGTGGCCGAAAGTGAAAGTTTGCTGATAGAAATAGACGGGTCTTGAAGCTCATAGTACCCCGAAATCACAAGCAATCGTTATCCGGGATAACATCGGAAATGTATAGTCATCTCCTTGACCCCGTTTCAACAAAAACAGTCAAAAGGAAACTTCATGCTGCGATCATTTATGGCAGAGTGGCAATTCATAAACCCTTTCTGACAGTAACTAATGCTTTCAAGGGACGCCAATGGTGCAGAGATCACGAAGGTTGGTCTCCACAGCAGTGGAAACAGGTAATATGGTTTGATGAATCTTCATTCACCTTATTTCAGACAATCGGACGTGTTTATGCCTGGAGAACGTCTAGAATCCTGAATGCATCTTAACGGCTGTGAAACATAGGGATAGTTCCATTATGATATGGGGTGCGATATCTTGACGCGGTTTTGGGCATCTTGTTATTCTGAATGGGAGGATCAAACCCAATCACTATCTAAGTATTCTAGGGCATCATGTTCATCCTTAGGTCCAGACTGTATTCCCTGGACAGAGACAGTCTTTGAATATGATAACGCCCCTATGTACACTTCTAGGTGTGTTCAAGAATGGTTCGAAGTGCATGACGATGGAGTTGAACATCACACCTGGCCCTCTCAGTCTCCGGGATTGAATATTATTGAACATTTATGGGAATATTTGGAGTCCAAACTTCGTTCTCGATTTCCACCTTCATCCAGACCACGCTGCAGGAGGAATGGCTTAATATTTCTTTGAATATTGTCGATGACCTTTATGCATCTATCCTATGTTGCATTAAATCTGTACTTCCATTAATGTGTCTATGAGGCTATTTCACAGACTAATAAATATCTAGCGTTTAAGTTATATATCTTTGAAAATTAAGAAATTTGTTCGTTTGTGTGTTTGTTTTTTATACATAACCACACGGTTTGACTAAATGAATTCAACGTGATTCTAAACTGCATTCACAGTATCGGGAGACTTTAGAGGAGTATGAAGATAAAAAAAATTATTGAGTGTGTACCAGATAATTCTCAGCCAAAAAACAAACCATTTTTTTTACCTGCCTCATAGGGTACTTTACAATTCTGGAAAATTAAAAATTTTACTAATTCCGTCGTATGACGGGCTATATGCTAGTTTATTATTTTGTTTAGGATCAGTGTGTCGTTCCTATTATCCCAAAGATGTTTTTTAAAGCTTTTCACAAAAAACTGTCCAACCGCAGCAAGTATGTAAAAAAATCTTTATAATAATTTTCAATAAAATTTTAAATTTATGATATAGTGCCTTTGTTTCTGTTATTCAGATATATAAATTCACTAAAAGACTTCTAAGATTGGGATAAAGAAAGAATAACTTCCTTAAAAAACTACAAAATCATTATTTCTAAAAAAATAACTATAATCAATAAGAAAACCTGTAATAACTTTTAACCTATAGCATTATATTTTTAAATAAAAAAATTATTAAATTATTAAAAAATGCAAAGTATTGTATATTACTTTATATAATCTTATGCCGAGTACCAATCATGTAAGTTGATTACTAGAGCTATGTTTATATAAAAAGGATAAAAACTCAAATATTTCCAGATAACATCATTATCTGCAATAAATTATGTAGGAAAAAGAGTTCTGAAAAACTATTGGATTTTTAATGGAATAGCAGAAGTTTAGATTTTAAATTCAATGCATAAGTTTATTTTATTTTCACGAAAGACTGTTTGTGTTTTTGAACCAAAAAAAAAATATTAATAAAGATAATTACTCCTGAATTTGAATATTTTGATATTCAATTTTACATCTTATTTTGTGATAATATCCTTCTGAGGTATGGCTAAATAGTAAATTTAAACTAACAAAAATTTAGAAGTGTTCAAAGCAGCAAGGATAGAATAGGGAAATCAGAATATAACAATTTTGAAGGACATATATATTATGTGGTGAAATAATTATTTTCTCCGATTTATTTATAACTTAAAACCAATAACTAAATAATATAAACAAATATATTGTGAGCGATTTTATTTGCAAATAAATGACTGTTGATTAACAAAATAATGAAAGGTTTTCGTTGCATGTTGTAATACATGAAATAACTATAGTGTTTTGCAGTCTGTTATAGGTCAGCAGTGTTAATTCCTTTTTATTGTAATACCATGTGATAGAATAGGTGGAGAAGTATTAATATATTTTAGCATATCTACCTCTGTTTCTACTGTAGCTAAATGTAGAAATATTATGGTTATAACAAAGAATTTTTTTGTCTACCGCGGTGTTTTGTGTGCGGTAGCATAGTTACGCACACACACCAGACCTAAAATCGTTATTTGTCACTATCCGGCTGTTGATTAAATGCTTGTGTGAAAACACAAATTTTATATAGCATAATCTACCTAAAAGCAATGTAAACGTGCTACTTGCATGGTTTACGTAAAGTAAATCAGATACACACAGATACACACAGACACACACACATATATATGTATATATATATGTATATATATATATGTATATATATATATATATATATATATATATATATATATGTATATATATGTATATATGTATATATATATATATATATATATATATGTATGTATATATATATATATATATATATATATATATATATATATATATATATATGTATATATGTATATATATATATATATATATATATATATATATATATATATATATATATATATATATATATATATAATATATATATATATATATATATATATATATATATATATATATATATATATATATATATATGTATATATGTATATATATATGTATATATATATATGTATATATATATATATATATATATATATATATATATATATATATATATATATATATATATATATATATATATATATATATGTATATATATATATATATATATATATATATATATATATATATATATATATGTATATATATATATATATATATATATATATATATATATATATATATATATATATATATATATATATATATATATATATATATATATATATATATATATATATATATATATATATATATATATATATATATATATATATATATATATATATATATATATATATATATATATATATATATATATATATATATATATATATATATATATATATATATATATATATATATATATATATATATATATATATATATATATATATATATATATATATATATATATATATATATATATATATATATATATATATATATATATATTGCCACATTTCAAACATAGTCTGCCTAGTTCCATGGCTCAATGGTTAAAGTCGTCGGCTACGAACCGAAAGTTCTCCGGTTTGTTCCGAAGTCAGGACAAATTTGTTTCAGTAATTTTATATTAACTTTGTTAAATAGTCTAGAAGACTTTTAAAATATGCAAATTTTCTGTACCAATAAAATAAGTCTATAATATTCTCTTACCATATAAATGGCTATGGTTAGACTGCGAGCTGCAGTTGTTGTTCGAGTAAGATCTAGGTAACTTTGCGATTTAATAAGCAGTGTTATTCCTTGACACTTTATTGTGTGCAGCCAGTACTTGCATCCATGTGACAATATATATACATATATATTGTCCCGTATATGTATATATATACACACATATAAACATACATGCACATACATTTATGTTATGGGTGATTTTTATGCACTAAAATTCTAGAGTTTGCCCCGTGCTGCACAAAGAGCATTTGTTAAGCCATAAAGAAAAACAACAAAATTAAATTTTGTGCTAACAATCTAAATTTTGTTGAGAGAATCTCTCTTTGGCGTTCAGCTACCGAGTCTTTGTAAATACACTTATATAGTGTCGTCAAGACGTAAGTAAGCTACCCAGTCTTGTTCAGAATATAGTATGTGGAAGACACTAACAATCAAAACTGAGCTACGTAGAATAGTTTCATATCATTAGTTGACCTCAGTAAATACGAGCGTGGTGTTTTTGTGATCGCCAAAAGGATACCATTGTTGACAAAGAAATAAAAACTTTCCCACAAAGTTGTCATTTAGATACGGAATCTCTGAAATTCTTTTAGAATATTAAAATACCCTTATATATATATATATATAAATAAATATTTTTTTCATATTTTCCAATTTATCGATTACATCATATCTCTAAACTTCAATATTGCGATGAATAATGAAAAAAACCTAAGAACGTTCTTTTTCTTTTTTTTAAACTAGGTATTCAACCATCGCAACGTTCAGCATTAATTTTATGATTTTAAAGAAGGGTGGTCTCAAGTTTAGCAACCCGCTGTTCTAGGAAAAAAACAGACGCATGGACTCTGTCTTATATAGATTTGTTATTTATATAGTTTTTTCTTCTTAAAAATCTTGTAAAAATAGATATTTTGGCTTTTTCTGTTTTACTGTGGAGGAGATTCCTGAAAAGATTTATTGATATTTCAATGCTCTTGAATGGGAAAAATTAATTTGATAAACGAGTAGCTCAAATTACACAGTCAGTTAAATTTAACAATCAAAATAGTCAAAATAGTTTTACAAATCAATCAGTTCCTTTGGAATTTCACCTGAAATCTCAAAAAGAAAAACGCTTTGCTCTTTTACTTATAAAATGAAAAGGGTAATTTTAATTATTTGGGAACCAAAATAACAAATAGCTATTAACTTAGGTAATATAAATTAACTGAAGCTCGTGCAACATAAGATTTATTTGGTGTGATACAACCCATTTAAATATTACATGGGTTAATTAGACCAGAACCTCCTACTTGAAACATGTTATAAAGTGCTACTAGTGTTCATGTCAGTAGTGTAATTTGAATCCTAACTTCAAGAATACAGAGGCAGTGATCCACTTCATGATTTTCATTACAGAGATTTAGAGTTCAAAGACTGAATATTCGGGTTAGTAAATCACCATTCTTAATATATTTTAAACGAAACTAATTGCTATTAGTTAATTTCAAATTGCTATTAGTCAATTTAAATTGCTATTAGTTAAGTCTGTAGGTTGAGCATAAAATAAATGACTTTTATTCTTTCAAAGAATACAGTTAGAATTTCATTCTACCAACGTCAGTCTTCATTTTAAACATACGTTTTAGGTCTTAGTATTAAAAAATAATGAAAGGGGAAAACATGGGTTTTGAAGCGAAAACTTTTAAATTAAAAATAGAAGTCCAGATAACAGTGGTACACTGTAGAGCCGTTGTTATATGTATTCAAATTAAAATTGCGTTTTCTGTTTTGAAAAATGGGGAAATGAAGATTACAAAAACATATTTAATGTGCATATTTTTGTAACTCTTATTGAACCTTTTAATTTAAAGTTATTTCCAGAGATTACATTATAATGCATAAGGTTTTATAAAAACATTACCAGATTGTATGCAGTATGTTAGCC
>CM063503.1:65089065-65110343 GCA_032207245.1 Pardosa pseudoannulata
ATATATATATATATATATATATATATGCGTGTGTGTGTAAACTAGCGGAAATTATATCTCCGTCACATTGAATTGTATCCACTATTTTTTTTTACTTCTTCGGTCTAATGGGTAAGGAGACTATTGAAGATGTCTGGTTGCATAAAGAAAACATTAAGGTCGAGACAAACTTAACTTATATTGGAGAGCTGCTAAAACTGACGTTTAACAGTCAAAGGCAGACGAGGGAATTATCATGAAAATACGTGTGGGTTGCAGAACAAAACGGAGACGAAATCTTTCCCAGAAAAAGTGGCATAGTCAGTGAATTTAACAATAAAAAGAAATTTAGATCAGAGGAAAAAAAACTGAGCTATTTGCCAGCTACAGCTGGAAAATGCGTTGAGTGTTCTGAAAATTTAAATCTATTTCTGAGAAAGCTTTGTGAAATGGGCTGGAAGAATTTTATGTTACGGACATTCGTTTAATAAGGACACTTTGAGGCTGGGAAAATAGATCTGAAGGAAAAATAATAGCAAAGAAGAGATTTTTTAATGGATGTTAATGTGTAATAATTTTGATGTATTACATATATGTATATATGCTATATATTACGGACACACACATATATATGAAGATATCAATGCCTATCTCGAAAGACATATATTAATAAGGAAAAATAAAAAAGGCTTTTCACGAAAATATGCCTTCATAAATCAATAAGCTAAGTCACAAATTACCTTAGACCGAGTGAGACAGTGTATATATGTATTAACATCTATCGCACAATGCTTATTAATAAATTACCAAAATACCACATCGTAATAATTAAGAAACAACATATCTCTTTATTAGAAAAGCTTCTTCACAAATGAACACATCTCCCTAAACAACACAATAGAACCGGATACATGGAAGGATATCATTAGTTTTCAAACCAGTAAGATAAAGAAAAGTATTCCTTGCATTCTTTTCATAGCATACAGGAATGAAAAATGGATGAAAGGAAGGTATTTGTTACCTCCCTAACAATGACGATATATTTCTACTGTCGAATCTCTAAGAAATCTCTTAAGTTATATAAAGAAAGCAAGACACACACTCATATAGGTATGTATATATTTGTATAGAATTAATGTATATATGTCTGTGTGTCTGCATGAGTCGTTTGTAAGTTTTTATTGACATCAATTAATGATATATGTTACGGCCCGAATGATGGTGGAGTTGTTTCGGTTTAATGCCAAAAACTAAGATATTAATGTATACACACACACACACACACACACATATATATATATATATATATATATATATATATATATATATATATATATATATATTATATATATATATATATATATATATATATATATATATATATATATATATATATATATATATATATATATATATATATATATATATGTATATATGTATATATATATGCATATTTTTGTGTATATATATGTATATGTATATATTTGTGGCTGCTAAATAGAAGAATATAATTGAATAATTACATTACACAAATAACATATTAATAGTCTCCACAAAAAAAAAAAAAAAAATCCCATGGTACTTTCAGAGTACAGTAACTTGTAAATTAACTCCATTCTCCAAACGTGAAAAAACAATTTCATGCATATATGCCTCACAGTTCACTACCATGTCATTGCTTATGTTAAAAAATAATACTTCTCATTCTATTTAAAGTCCATAAACAAATGAATTCAGCATAGTTTAGGTATTACAGACCAAGTTTAAATTATTTTGAGGACATTGTAAATGTTACATTGTAATTTAAACAACTTCGTGGTTGTACGTAAGGCAACATAAAGCACAGCCTAACAGCAATACAATGATGTGAGCTGATAAGCAAGTTAAAGAAGAGAATCGGCTTACTCAGAGTGAGTTTAAAACGTTTCAGGGACATTGTAAATGTTACATTGTAGTTTGAACAGTTTGCGGTAGATATACATAAGGCAATGTAGGGGGAGTATAACAGCAATACAGTGATGCGTGTGAGTAAGCAATGGAAAGTAGAGCACCGGCTTACTCAGAGTGGGTGCCAGATGGTGCAAGGATAGATACCTGATCCAATTGACGTTGACGGACAATCCAACTTTATTGAGAGAGCTGACTGTAGGTTGGTAAACAGCTTTTTTAAATCACTTAATATTTTTGTATAATGCATATTATATGAAAAATTGGTAATTTTTAAATTGGTCCTTGCAAATGAATATTTCATATATTTCTAAAAACTGTTTAACAAACTTACATAATATATAAGAAAAAAATGGTCTCCTTTTTAATTTTAGATTTTATTTAGGTTACCAAAAATCTAACTTTATTTTAAGAGAGTCCGTGGAAAGGAAGTACTGAAAATTCTAAGTACAAACTAAGTAAAACTAAGTTCTATTACAATTCGAATTATGTACTAATTAACCCATTAACGCCCAAATTATTTTATTTTGACGCAATGACATATAATTCATAAATTGTGTGTCTTTTACCATCAACATGAATATTATTATCGAATTTTATCAATAAGTACCGTAGTTTTTTTAAAAAATGCTGATCTAAAAATAGATCACTGGGCGTTCGGAGGATATATTTTAGCAAATACACAACAATCATTAGTACTTCAATAACGTAGTAAAATCGAACCAAATAGATAAAAACTAATGCATTTTCTTTTAAAAAACGTATATTTATCCAGAATTTCACAATATTACAGAATATATTTAGTAAAGTTTAATTATTTTAAAATAATAAAATTTCAATGTTTCTACAGTTTAGTGTGGAATTTGAAGAAACACTTCTTGCATAAAGTTTCATCGCACTTCACACAATATGTTAGGGGCCTTCCTTGGCACCCTACAAGTCGACAGCGTCTTTGGCCCTTTCTTTGTCCCATATTGTGATCCCTTCTATAAAAGCGAACATCATGTCTGAGATTAGTTTTTGGGGATGAAGGAAAACTGTAAGGTCGACCTTTCAAAACTTTTTTTCCGATTCCCAATTTTAGATATTTTACAGCAACAGCTGTTCGAAAATCTTACATGGGCATAGAATCACCTTTATGAACATTTCTGTGCAGAATACTTGCATTCACTACAGCCATATCAATTATTTGAGTGAAGAGACACCAGTACCATGTTTTACCTTTTATTATCTCCAAAAGGAGTTTTATCTTGATTTGTCATTCTTACGTTCAGCTGCTTTTGAAATGTCTTGGAAATGAATATATGACTTTAGTTTTAGGTAAGCATTTCTATTAAAAGAGTCCTGTACAAGACCTATCACTAAATCTTCTACATCACTCCAATAATGTCTTTCACTTGAAAAAGTAAGATAGCCAAAATATATCCAAAACCCTATAAATATCTTTATATCTTCTTTAGTGATAATTAAATCATGATCGTTTTTAACATTTTTAGCATAGAGAGTAGTCTCATCCACAATTCCGGTATGTACTTCATCAGAAAAAATTTTTCATGCAAGACACATTTGCAAGATCATTTTCCATTGCCAAAATATTATCCTTATAAGTTTCCCTTAATTCCGACCATTTGGTATAATAAGGTTTTTTTTCCAAACAATTTTAGGCTTTTCTGTTTTTAATATTTTAGGTTTCCTCTCAAACGTTGAAGGTAAATCTATTCGATCACACTCATCTTTTGATGTTACTTCTATTTTACCAACAATATCATTTACAAATGGAGCATGTAACTTATCTATTTTCTCTTCATCTGTCAGTTCATCTACATCAGTGGATATGGCAATAATATTCTCTTTAATTTGCTCAGAAAACAGATAATCAACTGCATCCTGAAAGCTATTAAATACTTTTCGACTCATACTTTCATCTAAAGGTGAAAAAACGTAATATTACCAAGGTCAGGAAAAAAACGCCCGAACGCCCAATGATCTATTTCTAGATCAGCAGCATTTTGACACTAATTTTTACTATTTATATTTGTTTTAAGATAACATCGGTTTATATTCTGATAGCTACATCTATGAAGATATTAAATCACCAAAAAAAATTTAACTTACGCTTATTACTTAGCTGTTTTCAGTGTTTATGCTAAGAAACGTAGAAAAACGGCGGAACGAAAAGGCGATACAAACTTTCTCTTATCGCTTTATATCAATGATATAAACAAAACAAGAAAACCACTTGTTGGTAAACAGGTGCATGCCTTGTCTTGCCCCCTGTGCAGTGTAGAATGTGTGGGGTGGTTTTAAGGTCATCTAAAAGCGAGTTTACCACGATATGTTTAGCGATCTAAAAATAGATCACTGGGCGCTAATGGGTTAAGTACTTTTATGTACTTAGAATTGTCTATTCTAATTATGTACTAAGAATTTTCCAAGTACAATTCTAAGTAAAATATATCTCCTTTGAATTAACTACTTCATTTATCAACAAAATAATACCCAAATATGTTCCAAGTATATTTTAAGCAATAATAAGGCAAAAACAGAAGGAAGGAAAAATGGAGAATTATTTAGCAAGAAACATTTAAAAAATCACCAAAATATTTATAAAAATTTAATTTTTAAAAGTATTATCGGATTTATAAAGTATATTTAAATGTTATTTGCATAGCTGTACGTTAATCAGTGGCATAACTAAAGTAAGGAATCTGTTGTAACCCCCATGAGGATTGATGTGTATATGTATTAAAATTGAAACATCCGTTGAATTTGGAAAACCCCATGAAAAATGTCTCGTAGCATTCCTGACATCAATATAGATTAGAACAAGATTTCATTACTTTCATTTAATACTTTCCAATAATAATCTATTTTTAAATTCCCCCATCTTCTTAATGAGATTATTCCAAATTGAAATAAAAAGAAAACGCATGCTTATTTTTAATACTATTTTTTAATTTTTTAAATATAAAAAAGTCATCATTCTAGAGATAACACTCATATATATATATTGAAATATAAAAAAATCCCTATTTGCTTATAATAGTTTCTTAACTAAGGGTTAAAATTATAGCTATAAAAGAAAAAATACGTTAAGTTAAAATAATCTCTATAGCTTAGTTTATAATAATCTTCTAAGACAATTTTTTTAATTAGTTAAATTGATGATTTTTTTGTGGAAAAAATTGCATAAAAAATATTTATGATTTTTCAGTATATAAAGACCTTAATATCACCAATTTCCTTTGATAAAATAAAAAAACCCCTCAATATTTGCTAAAAGTATTTATTATCCAATAATGTTTAAAAAGCGATTGGGCAATTGAAAATCATTTAAAAATGTCATGCAATTAAAAAAATGCGTATCTTCTAAAATAGCCTTAAATTAATTTTATCCGCAAAATATTGGAATGTATTTCCCTTGACTATAAAACATAGGAAATTTTACATCCTGTACTTCAATACTTTAACAACTTGTGTTGAGAATATCTTGATTTTTAGGCCGTTTATCACAGCAAACAACTATAAATCACATTTAAGTAGTCTCGGTGCAATATATCATGGCGTAATCAGAACAAAGTCATTAACAGGGGAGGATAAAAAGAGTTTTAAGAAATATAGACAGCTGCTCATAAAAATGGGCTTTAATATTTTTAAATATTGACTTCCTTTTTTTTTTGGCTCAGTAACATTTAATTTAAAATATACCATTTAATGAGTTACTAAAAACTGCGTAAAGATCTAATTTAATTTTGTTTTGTTTAGAGCACTACGGTCTACATTTTTGAAACACAAGGTATATTGAAACTTAGACCTAATGCTTAAAGCCGATTCCGAACGGTTATGAATATCCATGCCAGCAGTGAGATTCGATTACGCGAGATTTAATACCGAAGAGATTCCTATGTATCTGGCCATCACCTGACAGTTTTTTTTTAGGTGGGCTACGGTAAATGTTTTTACATTGTGATGTTTAAGTAGGTAGGAAGCGGATTCTGAAGATCCATGAAAATTTATGAAAACACAGACATTCGAGTCCACAAAATCCAGTAATAAAAGACAGCCGCATTGCTATGAAAATTTTTTTAGAATCATCAAAAAGGAAATTCCCAAAACAGTTTTGCCTTATATATATATATATATATATATATATATATATATATATATATATATATATATATATATATATATATATATATATAATATATATATATATATATATATATATATACATATATATATATATAATATATATATATATATATATATATATATATATATATATATATATATATATATATATATATATATATATATATATATATATATATATATATATATATATATATATATATATATAAGTTGTAAATGTTTTAATGCTGTAAATCCAACAATTGTAAAATGTTTTTAAATAAATTATTTATAAATTTAACCCTTTTAATGGAAAAGTAAGGAAAGAATTATTTAAAAAATATTTGACGTCACCACGCGTACAGTCAACACGAACGTAATTAGATTAAATTAAAATTCCCACAACTCCAGAACCGGGATTCAAACCTGGAACTTCTGGCATTAAAGCCCTTTGCTCTGATAACTGCCCCATAGATACGCTAACAGTTAAAGGTTTCAAGCGGCACTATAATAATCTCAATAAATTCCCAAAATTGAATTTTTAATAAAAAAACGTTTTGTATTGGACCAAATTGTAAATCTAAACCATTCTCGAATAAACTTAATTACATACACAAAATTTCATCAAATTCAGTTTAGCCGTTTAAGAGGTTTATATATATATATATATATATATATATATATATATATATATATATATATATATATATATATATATATATATATATATATATATATATATATATATATATATATATATATATATATATGTACCGGGTGGTTTGAAAGAAATTGCCCCTATACATGAGTCCCTAGTGGACAAACTGTTCAACGTATCGAAATTAAAGTTTAGATATAGTTATTTGGACGTATGGTATCCAGATTGTGATGTAAATTGTGACGTAAATTGGAGGCATAAAACATTTTGAAACCAATAAAGAACCAATCACAATAAAAGGGAAGATGTATTGATGCTCTTTGCATATTCACTGGGATTGGTAGTAGAAGCACCAATCACTCTTGCAAAGCATTGCCTGTGATATAAGCAGTGTGGGACGATTGTTTCTTCATTTTCTTGGTAATCCGTCTCGTTTCTTTCATCAATATACAAATAAGGCGTAATCTCTGATGACGTATGCAATATTCTTGTATATTCAATTTAGTGTTGAAGGTTTATTTTTGAATGCATTAAAGAGTATGTATCACATTTTATTTCTTTTTATTTCCTGAATATATATACTGGTATTCGTAGAATTATTAACTATTCTTATATAATACTGTAAATAGTTTTCGACTATGAAACACCGAGATATCATACGTTAATCTGCAGTCTTGGTTACACCCAAATCTGCCCGGTGTGACGCAATTTAGGTTCTGTCGATTAATGGAAAGTATGAGGACGTGTATGAGACCTTTCTTCAAACAATAAAACCATAGCTTTTCATTTTAAAAGAAAAACATAAAAAAATGATTTAAGCACAATTATGTCTCGGGAAAAAATGTCCCTAAAATTACACCTTGGTTACACCTAAATCTGCCCTTTGTGATGCAATTTGGGTTCTATCGATTGATGGGAATTTTCTTTGACGAGTATAGATGAAACCTATCGTATAACAGTAAAACTTAACTATTCATTTTAAAAGAAAAACATAAACAAAAATGACTTAACCATAATTATATCTCGAAAAAAGAGATCCCTAAAATTACACAGTCGCCTGAGTCAGACGAGCATATTAAGAGCACTTTTTTTCCTCGGTACGAGGGGTCGTATCCTTTCCCCCTCTTTTAACCTTTATCTTTCGGATTAATGAGTGGTTTTAAAATTGCCCCCTGACTAACACTAAGAACAATTTCCTCATTGAATTTTCCCTAAGCTTTGTATTGGTTTGGAGCATTAAGGTCTGTAGTTTTGATGAAGAGGCCTAATGAGACTGGGACATACTGTTTAAAGCTGATTCCGAAAGACTACGAACATCCATTCCATCAGCGGGATTCAAACCCACGATCTCTGATACCGAGAATTTTTCCTACGGTATCCCTATGTTTTTGCTCCACACAATTGCTTTGTTTGAAAGACTCCAAAGTTCGATTAAGATCATTACCTGGAAAACTGATGAGTCTTCCCTTCTCCTTAAAGTTGATGGATAACGTTCTTTTTCCATACAAAACCGTCACATGTATTTCATCGACTTTGATGGGTGTGTCACTTGTAGGTTATATAGTATTATATTCTTGTACATACCAAAAATGCTTAGAATATTCTTCTAACGATAGAAATAGTCATTTTATGTGCAAAATTTATGCACGTGGAGGGTTTAATATTAAACTACTGTAATTCTAATTAATAATTAATAACTTTAAAATAACTACTATTTTACTTTGAAAACATTAACCATGTTTATATAAATTTATTCTTATTGATGTATGTAATTTTTATGCATATTGAACAAATTTCAAAAAAATTAGTGTATGAGGCTTGCCCTTGCCTGAAAAACAGAAAATGTATTATATTTAAATCTTTCTTTTACCGAATGGAAAATTAAAAGCACACATAAAAAGTGACATTTGTTGTTAGTACTTGAAAAAAAGTTGGATGCTAATTCACTTATTATGTACAAACATGAAAAAAATGGTCAATAATTTAAATTTTCTTAGATTCTAAGAAAAATTTCTTCTGTTCAATCTATACAGAAATTTATAGTAGAAAACTTCTTGAAAAGTTCAGCCTTGATTGTGTCTCTTTTCAGAAAACCTAAAGAAAAGATTGAGGGAACTTGATTTATAGCATTTTTTCCTACAAAGGAAGAATTCTAAACGCTCGCAATAGAATTTTCCAATTTACGATCCTTATAAGAAAACCGATCTGTGCGTGACATCAATTAGAATAAAAAGAGAAATCAGTGATACTTGAATGTAAAATACGTTAGAAAAGTTTCAGAAATGTCGTTTCTTTACAAGAGATCCTGAATAAAGAATTGCAGTGGCTATAGTAAACAGAATTGAATGCTTTATTTTATTAAAAACATTAAAATGTTTTAAAACAGTTTCAGAAATTTTTGTAAGTATATGACTCTTACATTTATACTGATTTCAACACATGGACGTGTAATGTAATATATACATAAATGATACACTTTTCTTATTGTTTAAAATATCATATTAACTTATTAATATCTATTGCTCCTTTTTATGCAAGCTAAAAAAGTTTGTTGAAATTTTATGTTTCTTTAGAAGGAGTTTTGCTTTTTAATGAAAGTAAATAGCAATCTTTTGAACCACCTACCAGTGGTAAAACAATTATTTCTTTACAAGATCTCAATGATAAAAAATTAGGGTAGTTATAGTAAACAGAATTAAACGGTTTATTTTAATAAAGATGTTAAAATAATAAAAATTTATTATTTTAATACCTTTATTAAGCTTTATAGGTTTAGTTTTATAGGTTTATAAGTTTAATAGGTTTATTTTAATAAAGATATTCGCCTTTTTTAGGCACTCTAAAAACGCTTGTGAATTTTTATGTATCTTTATAACGAGTTTTGCCTTTTAATGAAGATAGATAACAATCATATGAACCATCTACCAGCGATAAAACCCTCATTCATTTCATTACAACAGCTCAGGGGTAAAAGATTGCATTAGATAGAGTAAACAGAAGTGAAAGCTTTATTTTGATAAAGACATTACAATATTTTTTAATAATTTCAGAAATTTTTATAAGAATATGATATTTAAGTTTATACCATTTGATGAAAATTACTTTGAACATCGTAAAATTTGATATAAAATATCCAAGTTGATTATACTTTTATCTCATTTCTTAAAAACTAAATTAAAGCATTAATACGTATTGCCTTTTTTATGCAAGCTAAGAAAGTTTGTAGGATTTTTATGTCTCTTTAGAAGGAGTTTTGCTTTTTAATGAACGTAAATAGCAATCTTTGGAACCACCAACTAGTGATAAAAGAATTATTTCTTTACAAGAGCTAAAGGTTAAAAGATTGGAGTAGTTATAGTAAACAGAATTGAAAGGTTTATTTTAATAAAGAGACTAAAACATTTTTAATAATTAAAAAAAATTTATAAGGATATGATATTTACGTTTATACCATTTGATGAAAACTACTTTGAACATCGTAAAATTTAATATAAAATGCCAAAATTGATGATATTTTTGT
This sequence comes from Pardosa pseudoannulata, assembly GCA_032207245.1. Lineage (NCBI taxonomy): Eukaryota > Metazoa > Arthropoda > Arachnida > Araneae > Lycosidae > Pardosa > Pardosa pseudoannulata. The sequence goes on from CM063503.1 coordinate 65,099,301, forward strand.
GGTATTTCTTAAAAATTAAATCAACATATTAATACATATCGTCTATTTTTATGCAAGCTATAAAAATTTGTAGAATTTTGCCTTTCTGGAACGAGTTTTGCTTTTTAATAAAGGTAGATAGCAATCCTAACCACCTACCAGCGATAATACATTCATATCACTAAAAGAGCTCAAGTATAAAAGAGTGCAGTATATATAGTAAACAGAATTGAATGCTTTATTTTATTAAAAACATTAAATTATTTTAAAACACTTTCAGAAATTTTTATAAGTATATAAACTTACATTTATACCATTTGATGAAAACTGATTTCAACACCGTGAAGTGTAATGTAAAGTATACATAAATAATATTATTTTCTTATTGTTTAAAAAATCATATTAACTCATTAATATCTATTGCTCTTTTTTTAGCAAGCTAAAAAAGTTTGTTGAATTTTTATCTCTTTAGAAGTAGTTTTTCTTTCTAATGAATGTAGATAGCAATACTACGAACCACCTACCAGTGATAAAACAATTATACCTTGATTACCTTACAAGACAAAGATTGGAGTAAACTGAATTAAAATGTTTAATTTATTAAAGACATAAAAATATTTTTTAATAATTTTAAAAATTTTATAAAGATATGATATTTACGTTTATACCATTCGATGAAAACTAACTTGATCATCGTAAATATTAATATAAAATATCAAAATTGATGATACTTTTATCTTATTTTTTAAAAATTAAATTAACGTATTAATATATATCACCTTTTTTTAGGCATGCTAAAAAGGCTTGTAGAAATTTTGTGACTCTTTGGAAGGAGTTTTGCTTTTTAATGAACGTAGGTATCAATCCTTTGAACCACCTACCAGTGATAAAACATTTATTTTTTACAAGAGGTTAAGGATAAAAGATTGCAGTAGTTATAGTAAACAGAATTAAAAGGTTTATTCTAAAAAAGACATTAAAAGTTTTTTTTAATTATTTTAGAAATTTTTATAAGGACGTGATATTTACGTTTATATTATTTGATTAAAACTAATTTGAACATCTTAAAATTTAATATAAAATATCATAATTGATGATACTTTTAATCTTATTTCTTAAAAATTAAATTAACACATTAATACATATCGTCTATTTTTATGCAAGCTATAAAAGATTGTAGAATGTTTATGTCTTTTTGAGTTTTGCTTTTTAATGAACGTAAATAGCTAGCCTTTGAACCACTTACCAGTTATAAAACAATTACATCTTTACAAGACCTTAAGGATAAAAGATTGGAGTAGTTATAGTAAACATAATTAAAATGTTTATTTTAATAAAGACATTAATATATTTTTTAATAATTTTAAAACTTTTATAAGGATATGATATCAACTTTCATACTATTTGATGAAAACTACTTTGAACATCTTAAAATTTAATATAAATTATCAAAATTGATCATACTTTCATCTTATTTATTACAATTTAAATTAGCGTATTAATACATATTGCCCTTTTTTGCTAAAAAAGCTTGTAGAATTTTTTGTCTCTTTGGAACGAGTTTCGCTTTTTACTGAAGGTAGATAGCAATCCTACGAACCACCTACCAGAGATAAAACATTCATTTGTTTAAAAAAGCTCAAGGATAAAATATTGCATTAGATACAGAAAACAGAATTGAAAGCTTTATTTTGATAAATACCTTAAAATATATTTTAATAATTTTAGAAAATTTTATAAGGATATGATATTTACGTTTGTACCAGTTGATAAAAACTAATTTAATCATCTCAAAATTTAATATAAAATATCAAACTTGATGATAATTTTTATTTCTTAAAAATTAAATTAACGTATTAATACATATTGCCTTTTTTAGGCATGCTAAAAAAGCTTGTATAATTTTTATGTCTGTTTATAAAGAGTTTTACTTTTTAATGAAGGTAGTTAACAATCCTTAGGTAAGTTTATTCAGGAATATAGTATCAATTTTTAATCAATTATTTTATAGATAAAGATTATTTTATTAACTACTTCCTAAAAAGAATATTTTCACTATTGCTATTTACCACAAAAGGGAAATTCATGACATTTTGTTTCAAGCTTTTAATAAAAATTTGACTCTTTTAGTGCTTTAAAGATATTTGATATTTTCAATTTTGTATTACTTCTTTATTTTCAGTAAAATTAACTTCATTTTTATACTTTACTTTTATTAGAGTATTTTATTTTATAATCTATATTTAGACTAAAAGATTCTGCTAAGCTCTCAAGTAATATTTTTGTGTAACAGGAAAATATAAATATAGTAAGTAAAATTTAATAAAGCGAAACTTGCCTAGGGAGGCGTATATATCTCTTAAATGAGAAATTGTTGAAAGTTCAAAGTTGAAAAGTTTTGGGATCTTTATTCTTTTGTGAAAACAACGATTTGTTTTATTTTGCAGTAAAGGAAAAAAGAGTTACATTCACCGATAATTTTGTAACTAAGAATGTTTTTCAAAGTATTTTTAGTGTGAAAAATGACACACACAGATACCTAGGCACACCCACACCCACATATATATCTCATGATATTTTAACACAATTAATTAATTTTTGATTCCAACTTCATTCTTTAATAATCATTTTTTGATTTTATACTTAAAATGCACTATTTCTCTGTCATTTGAAGAGATTATTACCTTCTGCATTATATTTTATTTACTTGCTGGCGAATGCCGACCTAATTTTTGTATGATTCTGCAAGATATGTAAATCATATACATAACTCTTTCACACATGTTCTGGCGTGTCCTCCTCAGAATATTAATCACCTCGTATTAGCTAAGTCAGATAATCGAATATAATCGAATTATGATTGTGATATGACGTTCGAATTTAGAGGACTAACTAAATAAACAAAATAAAAAAAGGAAAGAAAAGATTTTTTACCCTTTCTTGAAAAAGAGGAAAAAAAACCTTTCAATATGTTTCCATAGCATAAGAATAACACACACACACACACACACACACATATATATATATATATATAATGTATATATATATATATATGTATATATATATGTATATATATATATACATATATATATATATATATATATATATATATATATACATACATATATATATATATATATATATATATATATAATATATATATATATATATATATATATATATATTATATATATATATATATATATATATATATATATATATATATATATATATATATATATATATATATATATACATATATATATATATATATATATATATATATATATATATATATATATATATATATATATATATATATACACATATATATATATATACATATATATATATATATATATATATATATATATATATATATATATATATATATATATATATATATATATATATATATATATATATATATATATATATATATATATATATATATATATATATATATATATATATATATATATATATATATATATATATATATATATATATATATATATATATATATATATATATATATATATATATATATATATATATATATATATATATATAATATATATATATATATATATATAATATATATATATATATATATATATATATATATATATATATATATATATATATATATATATATATATATATATATATATATATATATATATATTATATATATATATATATATATATATATATATATATATATATATATATATATATATATAATCGAAAATTAATCCATGTCTCCAAAAAGTTTTTTTTAATTGCAAAAGATCTTGATTCTACATCATTGGCTTCCATATATCAGAGATGTATGAGATTCGAGCAGTAAATAATTATAAAAGGATAAAGTAAACTAATCCAAAAAGTAAAGATTTAAGAAAAAGATGTTTAATAGGTGGTTTTGCTACGAAACCACTTTCCGCTAAAGGGTTAACCTATTGCAATTTTAAAATTATATTCAGTATATCATCAGCTTATTTTCAAGTATTATGGGGGCAAAAATTAAGATGGGAAATTGACTTTTATAAAGATATTCAATAACAATTAAACAGTGAGGATTTTGTTGTAATTGTTTGAACAGGAAGTTAAATGTATTATATATTTTGAAAAATGAATAAACATGTTTTAAGGATTTGAAAAGTAATCCGACTTGAGGAATCAAATTCGTCATCACTAAAGAAAATAAATTAGTTTAGAGCATATCTTAATGCATCTTTTATAGTAAAATTTAAAATATAGATTATTATTGAGTTAATTCTTAATAAATTTAGAACCTTTTAAAATATTGTGAAAAAGAGTGTAGAATTAAAATAAATATGACTAATCTATAAAATATAGTCTAAATCTGTTCATCAATTAAATGTTTATCTTTTAAGAACGCATTCATTAAATGATGATTGTATGTAACCTGCTTCTTAAATAAACAAAACTATCTGGTTTAATTAAAGAAATAAGACATGATGGAGATAAATTTATATTAAAGACATGAATCATCAATATATCTCTCAAAATATGTCTTCCTGATATTTACTTGTTGTCATTTATGAGCCATTAACCTCCTGTCTATCACTAATCATATTACCTAGAATAATGTTATATACTAAATTACCTGTCTAACATGCAAACTAGACAAACCAAATATATTTTGGACAACGGTTTTTGAAAAAAACTGTTTGTCCGATCTGCTTTCTCGTATCACTCATTTCTCCAATAAATATTGTTATTGTGCCCCCTTACAGTAAAGTTTATACATCACTATAAATTTAAAAGGAAGTTTAGAAGAAAAACAAATTATTTTAAATGTTCTTAAACTGCTTCTATGTTGCGTACAAGCCAGGTATAATGATTTTTATAATAAGAGTAAACCTGAAAGGGATTATTTGAATCAGTTAATGTAGCAATTTGAATGGTAAAAATATTTATTCACTATTCAAACTGTATTTACCAAGAGAATAGAGTTTTAATAAACTTTCAGTGAAATATTGGAACCTTAATATTTGAATGATTCGTGTGGAAACTCAGCCACCTGTCACAATACCTAGTGGCTCTATCTTATCTACAGATACGAATATAGATTCTATCGGAAATAAATACTTAAGATTAATTATAATCTAACATATTGCAAATACACGTATGCATTATCATGTGGTTTTATTGAATTAGTTATGCATGGTATTTTTCACCCTATTTAATTAATACTGCCAACTACGAGGTAACTCGTAGATTGCGATCTTTTCTAGTATGCCAACTACGAGTTATCTCGTACTGTGTTTACTTGCCATTTTTTTGCCACTACGAATAAACTCGTAGTATATCAGTCCTAATACCGGTAGATGGATTCTGGGAACAGAACAAAAAAGCAATGCTGGTTTCCATGAACAGAAAATTTATTAAAAAATGAACAAAAATATAATTATCTCAGAAAGTTCATAATCACTACTGTTGTTACCATCCTAGTCAAAAATCCCGTCAAATTCTGAATCACTTAGATTTGGGTAGTACTCAATTTCATTTTGAATCAGTGGTCTTTTCTTATCCATATTTTGTTCTTGATAATTTAATTATAACAATAATTATAAAACAAAACACTCAAGACAGCACTCGATTACAATTTCTGAGATATTGCTGACGAATATGGACGCGTATCTATGATTCAGCCTTAGTGAAGTGACAGGTCTAAGCGTGTCTGTGTGTGTCTGAGAGCGAATGAACTCGTAGTTGGCTTCCGCGAACAGATATCTGTTACAGAAGCCAACTACGAGATAATTCGTAAGACCCTTTTTTAAAAAAACACATTTTTTACACTTTTGGTTGATAACTATGTACTAAAATTGAGTTTTTAATAATATAATGTGATTAAATTTGCATTTTAAGCCAGATTTCTGAAAATTGCAGTGGTAGTCGACGTGTTAATTCAACGTCAAATGTGGTTTGGTTTAGAAAGCTATGACCTACGTTTTTACAACACAAAGACTAATGAAACTGAGACCAATTATAAAAGTTGATTACGAAAGACTACGAGTATCTCTAGCAGCAGTGGTAACGTTGAGTCTGGCACGACATCATCTTTCTTTGCTCAAAGTCCGATGATAAAAGTGGCTCAACAAGGAACTTGGCATGCATTTTTAAATTTAAGAATTAATGTTCTCACTTATATGACTCAAATAATTTAATTACCAGGCCGACAATAAATTGGTATAACTCAAATATTATTTTGGACCAAACTACCGGGTTTGGTTTGGAGAGTTATCGTCAACTGTTTTGGTCACGACGGCTAATGAGACCGGGACCTCCAGCTTAAAGCCATTTCCAAACGGCAACGAACATCCATGACAACAATGGGTTTCAAACCCACGAAATCCGGTATCGAAGAGCATCACTCTACTAAAACTACCCAAAATGGCCCAAACTACCGGGAAGGAGGAATATGTTTGGACTGCACCAATATTAGGATATTTGCATACATAATATATTTGGCTACAGAGATTCAAAAAATTAAAAATCTATTAAATTTACTATAATGATAAATGATTATAAATATCCATTCAAATTACAATTATTCCAAAGATTTTGACTCCATGCGTAGAAAATTAAGTAGAAACAAAATTGGTTGGGGGTGGAGAAAAATAAAAAATATCTTTATAGATAAACTAAACAATTATGAAATCTCTGTTAGAAACTGAGTAAAGTTTACTGAGTAATGTTTGTAGCACATAAATATTTTGCTGAACAGTGATTTATTAAATGTGACATCTGTGTCCATTTGGACTCAACAGAACAACTGCAAACTTAAACTTGCTCTTTTAAAGGATATGATATTGATTATTAAATTGAAAGAACGTATAAAGAATGATATAAAATGTAATTAAACTAATATTATTTAATGCGTAGTCCGAAAATATTAGTGCCGAATGATGGTAGAATGGTTGGTGCTCTGATCTTCGATACCGGAGTTCGTGAGTTCGAATCACACTGTATCATGGATGCTTGTAGCAGTTCGGAATCGGTTTTGAGCAGTAGATCCCGGTCTCTTTATCCCTCGTCTTGCAAAACAGTAGACTCCGAACCAAACCAGAAAATATTAGTAATATGTTTGAATATATAGACAAAATGGAGGCTTTATTGGGATACTAGAGAAATGTTCATGTTGTTAAAAAGCAAGCTAAAAACATTTGAAATGTAAAATGATTCACTTTGTTCCATGTTCGGGAATGGAAGCCCATACCTTACCTATGGTTAAAGACACCCATGCTTGATGTGATACGAAACTACAAACTCCAATATTGAATGATAACTACCTACTTGTTCGACTTTAGGAGCATAAGTATCGGATTTGCTCTGAATACAGATATGATATATATAAAGGCAGAATTATGGTTAAGTAATAGGATTTGCTATGCCTTTTTCAATTCTTAATAAACGGGAATAATCATTGAGTTTCCATAACACAATATGGAAAACAATCCAGTGTTTAAAATGCTTATATGTCACTAAATATGATAAAATATCATTAATGTTCCAAACTTTTATCATCTCTTATAGCGGTGTATACTACATTGAAATAAAGGTTTTAAATCTTGATAATAAAGGGTAAATTTTACTGAAAATTTAATTAAAAGTCGGTAGTTACTCAGATGTAAAATTAAAGTGTGTTTTACTTGAGTGTAGAGCTTTAACTAAAAGCTTGGCAGTAATGAGACCAATAGGCTTTTATCTAATTTCTGCTATTAAGTAATGACAGACATGACATGAAATGGATCCGACTATAATATAAAAGACATACAGATACGAAGACTGAGATAACTGTAATAAGTGAATAGACTGATTTATTACACTTCATCGTTCATCATTCTATGATGGATGACCCGACTGATTTGGAATTATGATTAATGAAAGATGAAATACCATCTTTGTGTTAGAGTAAATTTATTTAATAGCGTGCTCTTCTATATAACCTTAACACCGAGGTTTCAAATTAATATCAAATGCATATTCTTCACATATAAAAAGAAAACGCTTTATGCTATATCTTCATCCAAGAGTGAATGACACTATTGCTAAATTTGTATATATAATGATCACAGAAACAAACGGAAGAATTTTCAAATGAGTTGAGAAATTTACATAGACAAACTTTAAAAAAAATTAATAATTTATATCATAATAGTTTAAAATGGGATTTTTAAACCAATAAAATTTCAGTTAAATATTTTCCTCTAAATAAACTATAACTTCCCGTTATTAATAGCTATAAAAATTAGCCTTGCATCAGAAACTGTATTAACTTACATAAATTTAGATACTATTGAATAACAATTAAAAAAGAAAATTTCTCGTAATCATCAAATGTTTTTTAAAATCATCTTGATTCCATAACATACGAGGGTTGGAACTTTAATAGTGACAATACTTCTGTAAAAACGCTACGCACCAAAACAAAAGAATGTCTTGTATACCAAACGTGAGCTGCATACCTACCTTACTTCTCAGCAAAAAGATTCGTCATTCCTACGTCATGCGCATGCTAAGTGATGGAAAGAATTGATCCTTGTATTAGTTTAAGATCTAAAGTAAGAGTTGTCAGGATATTTTCAAAACAAGAACAACGAAGTCGGATAAAAACTGAATGTTCCAGAGTTCGTACAGCATGACAATGTCATCTAGGGCTTCAAGAGGCTTACAGAACTGTAAAAAGATGGGTAAAAGCCTTCAATGTAGAACGCCAAAATGCGGCAGACATGCATCGGCCAGGTTGTCCTAGTGCTAGAGAAGCAGAAGTGCATGCTGTTGCTGCACTAATAGACAGTGATTGACGTCAAACGGTTCCTGAGCTGATCTGACAGACAGGAATTCAGAGAATCTGCAGGCCCTGTAACAAGGCTGATTCTGAATATATAACTTTCACTGTACTGCGACATTGTATTTATTTTCATGCAATTATATTGTAATTATTATCATTAATTTTTTATTTTAATTTAATTTTTTTTAATTTTATTGTTATTAGTTTTCTTGTACTTTCTGTTTTGTATTTGTATGTGTTGCTTTGTAATATTTTTACTGTATTTATACTGCATTGTATATTATGAGCTGCTGTGGATTGTACATCCGGGGACACCCAAAACATCTTACACCTATGTTTTAAGGTAGATGGTCCTCTTTGTTGCAGCCAATTTGGCAGACAGGATTTGTGCATAAAACTATGCTGCACATTCTAAAAGAACACTTGGGCATGAGGAAAATTGTTTCACGATGGGTTCTACATCATTTGATGGAAATGCAGAAATGGCTACGATTGGATTCTGCTCGAACCCACCTGGAACACTATGATGGCCAAGGAGAAGCTTTTTTACTCTGTATCATTATGCTAGACGAGACTTGGGCCAGATCTAAGCCTTTGTGACTTTGACTTAATTCTTAAGATTAAGGAACTACTGCGGGACATTCGCTTCAGAACTCTTTCAGAGATTCTTGCGTCAATAGACCGGTCCATTCAAATGATCAACAGAACAGGCGCTGCTACAGGTGTTCTGCCACTTCTACATCGTTGGCAACGGATTATACACAATGCTGGTGACTATATTGAATAACTGAAAAACATTGTGAGATGAATCACTTTTGTATTAAATTTAAATAAATAGTTGCCACTATTAAAGTTCCAATGCTCGTAGATTTAACAATTCTGACTTATTTGAATTCCAAGCAAAAAATAAACACAACACTATTCGGCTTATAATCCATAATTTCAGTTAAATACATTACGCTAAACAGATGACGAATTCTAGTCATCATTTTTTTTTAAATAATTGTACCTCACACCTCAAACTTTGACAAATTACTATATTTAAAATTCACAAATTTAAGCATTACTTATTAACATTTGAAAAGAACTATCTCCGGTTTTTATATTCATTTATTTTTATTGATCATTAATTCAGACAAAGAGCGTTAGAATAATGCAATTTATTACTTGATATAATTGAACAGTCAGTAAAGAAAGTTGCTATTATATTTCATTTCACATAAAATTTAGGTAGATTTAAAGTAAAAACTATAAAAAATATTCTATCACATTTAATTTTATATATCTACCTACGAAATAAAATAACGAGCTTGTAATAACATAATATCATAGATTGATTTAAACATATATAAACATTGTAGTTTAGATATCTTATTAATATTCAATATGATTAACTACTTTATTACAGCACGCATTTAAAGCGTTTTTGTGCTTCCGTTTTATTAAAAATAAATTCATTATTTTTTCTTTCAATGAGAACTTTCTGAACTAAAATGAAATAAGATCACTTTACACGAAAAAAAGCAATTTTTAAGTTAATACTCGAGTTCTAATTCAAAATGTTGCTTTAAGAAAGGAATTATTTAGAGTTGAAGAAAAAAATGAAGTAGAAGCTTTTTTGATCAATTTTTATAGATTATTTTAAAAAACGCCGTATCCATTAAGTTTTTACCCAATATTTTGTAACAAAAATAATATAAATTATATCCGAAGTCAATAAGATGGAAAGATGAAATTTTAAATACTAAATTGATGTGTGTATCATAAAAAATAGCATTTTTTTATTTCATTTTGAAGTATGTTAAGAGCTAACGTTCGATTTCGAGTTATTCTTAATGATTAAGGAAGAATAATCGAAACATTTTTCCATTTTCGATTTTTTTTCTCGTTTAAGGGGAATGATGTAATCTATTAAATATTTATTTTGGTTAAAATGCCTTATGAATTTTATAAAAACAAGCTTAAGTGCACAAAAATATTTTAAAAATACATTGATGATATTAATAAAAAAAATAAGTTCAGCTTTAGAAATAGGAGAATATGTTTATTTAAATTCAGAAAGATATATTTAGAAACTATAGCTGAGCGAACGATTGTTCTAAAATTGATTAGTTTTATGCTTAGTCAACAGTTTGATAACATATTATATAATTAATAATAACTTTATTTAAAATTACGTTATTATGTATATAAAAGTGGGTTTAAATTTCATGGGAATACATAAATTGCTTTAAATATGT
>CM063503.1:65110443-65127943 GCA_032207245.1 Pardosa pseudoannulata
TTGATAAATTAAAAGAAGCAATGAATGTTGAGTTATCTTCGGAAAAATCCAAATTTGCAGTAGAAAATATTCGTGGAACAGAAATCAGCCAAGATCAACCCATTCTCGCCAAGCCGAATATCAAGCTCTCCACATATGATGGGAAAACATCTTGGCAGGTATATAAAACCCAGTTCGCAATTGTGGCCGATGGAAATGGCTGGGATCCGGTTACCAAAGCTCGCCAATTGGCTGCATCATTACGAGCGGAGGCTGCAGATGTCTTAAGAACAATCCCGGAAGAACAGCAAGTAAATTTTGAAACACTTACAGAGGCCTTAGAGCTACGTTTCGGCGAAAAATGTTTAAAGGACTTTAATCGTCTGCAATTAAAATCCCGCCAACAAAAACAAAACGAGACTCTCCAAGACTTGGCGACAGATGTAGAACGACTCTCCCATCTTGCATTTAACGACTACCCAGCTGACATACGGGATACCTTGGCCCTGCAATATTTTATTGATGGTGTGAAAGATCCCGAAATTCAGAAAGCCCTCAGACTAGCGGAGTTAAAAGATTTGAAATCGGCCCTAGTGTACGGTTTGAAATACGAAGCTGCCCAACAAGCTTCGAGAAGGGACAGACATCAGGTGAGAGGAGCAGCAGTAAGCGATGTTGATATGGCGGAAATTCTGAAGGAATTGCGTGATATTGTGTTATCCCTGAATGCTAAATCCAATCGAAACACACAAAAGAAGAATGTAATGTGCTGGAGATGCGGAGCCGAAGGACATATACAAAGAAGCTGCCAAGCTCGCCAAGATCAACGAGCTGATAATGTAACTAGAACCAAGAAACAGGAAAACTAGAACATGGCTGTCTCGTGGGGCGGAGATTGCCAGTTAATAGAGAGCCCCATTTTGAGGTTTTCCAAATTTCTTCAGGAAGTGGTGACGGAAATGGATTCTTTATTGAAGCCTATGTAAATAATTTATCCTGCAGGATGATCATCGACACAGGGGCCAATGTTACCATCATGAATGAAGATGTTGCTCAACAACTTAATGAGAAGATTATCTGGACGCCGCCATGCGTTACTCTCCAGACTGTTACCGGTGACAAAATTCCGATTATTGGCAAGAAGAATATTAAAATAACATTTGGAAACAACTCGTACCTTCATACTGTGTATGTGGCAAAAATTACGGACAGTTTTATCCTCGGACTGGACTTTCTAAAGAAATACAATTTTATATTAGACTTTAAAGATAATTCTCTACACTCTACGTCAGAAGATGTAACACTGTTCCGGAAAGAAGTTAATGAAATCAAATCCTGCTATCGAATAGTTGCTCCATTGGATTTCATCATACCAGCCAGGAAAGAATTAATATTGGAGGGCTATTCTGACGAAGAGAAGAATTTTCGACTTTGACTCCTTGAATTTCCTGACTTCGAGAATTTTCCGAAAGGGGTTTTAGTAGCTTCAACACTTGTAGATTTCTCAAAAGAAGCCATACCGGTGAGAATTGCCAACATAAGTGATAAACCTAAGATTATTAAGAAAGGTGAGGTGTTAGCCACATGTACCCCAGTGACTTGTGTGGAGCGAAGTTCTTTCCAAACATCAAACGTGTCCTCTGAAGATTTAACGAAGGATTTGCTAACAAAAACAGAATTAAGTAAGAAACAGAAAAGCGCTGTAGAGAAAATGCTTGGTGAATTTAGTGAACTATTTTCGAAGTCATCCGACGATTTGGGAAGAACAAAGTTAACAAAACACCGAATCGACACAGGAAATCATGCTCCTATTAAACAACATCCTCGAAGATTACCATTCTCCAAAGTAGAAGAAGTGAAAGATCTTTTAAATGATATGCAGGAGAAGGGCGTCATCGAATTTTCTACCAGTCCTTGGGCCTCTCCTATCGTCTTGGTCAAGAAAAAGGACGGTTCAACGAGATTCTGCGTGGACTACCGTCGCCTAAATAACATCACCAAGAAAGACAGTTACCCTCTTCCCCGAATCGACGACACCTTGGACACATTATCGGGAAATGTGTGGTTCTCTACACTTGATTTAAAGAGTGGCTATTGGCAAGTAGAGATGGATCCCGTAGATCGTGAAAAGACAGCATTCACGACTGGTGGCCAAGGACTTTGGCAATTTAAAGTTATGCCTTTTGGCCTATGCAACGCACCTGCTACTTTCGAGCGCCTAATGGAGACGGTGTTGAGAGGACTTTCTCCCGAAGCCTGTCTTGTTTACTTAGATGACATAATAATCGTGGGGCGAAGTTTTGAAGAACATCTTAAAAACCTGAGAAGGGTGCTAGAAAAATTGAAAGAAGCCAATTTGAAGTTAAATCCAGCCAAATGTTATTTGTTTCGCAGCGAAGTAAGCTACCTTGGTCATATAATTTCCGCTGAGGGAGTAAGAACTGACCCCCGAAAAGTGGCAGCAGTTAAAGAATGGAGGCAACCTCAGAATGTGCACGAGTTGAGAAGCTTCTTAGGTCTCTGCACTTATTATAGAAGGTTTGTAAAAGGCTTTTCGTTAATCGCAAGACCACTTCATAGTTTGACCGAGAACAAACAACCATTTAAATGGTCTGAGGAATGCCAGGTAGCATTTGACAGCTTAAAAGAGGCTTTAACATCCGCACCTATATTGTCTTATCCGGATCCTGACAAACAGTTTATCTTAGATACAGATGCCAGCCATAGCAGTCTGGGAGCAGTGCTATCTCAAGAAATCGATGGTCATGAACGTGTAATCGCTTATTGGAGTAAGTGCCTGTCGAAGACCGAGCGAAATTACTGTGTCACCAGAAAAGAATTGCTCGCCATTGTTAAAGCTATAGAGAATTTTCACAGTTATGTTTACGGACGAAAATTCCTGCTGCGAACAGACCATGCATCTCTCACATGGCTTTTGAATTTCAAGAACCCAGAGGGACAGATAGCTAGGTGGATACAGAAGCTGCAAGAGTACGACTTCGATATCCAACATCGCAGAGGATCCTCACATGGAAATGCAGACGCCTTGTCCAGGAGACCTTGTACAGGTAATTGTCGCTTTTGTTCTGCAGCTGAGATAAAATATGGGACAATAGAGCCGGTTGTGCGCCACCTCACAGCGTCATCTACATCACGATTAGACTCTTGGAGTGATGAAGAAATTCGTGAAGCACAAATGAAGGACCCTGAAATAAAACCCATTATTGAATTCATGGAGTTGTCTAGTACAAGACCCAATTGGCAAGATATCTCTAGTTTAAGTCCTGGTGTCAAACGTTATTGGGCTCTATGGGATTCTCTTCAATTTCGAAACGGCGTCCTGTATAGAAAATGGGAATCCGACGACGGCAAAACATCGAGGTCGCAGCTAGTACTCCCACGATCGCGAATACCAGACGTGCTAAAGGAGTTACACAATAGTTCAACAAGTGGACATTTCGGAGTTATGAAAACCATCCAGAGAGTTCGAGAGAGGTTTTATTGGAACAACATAAGAACTGATGTCGAAAAATGGTGCAAATCCTGCGATGCCTGTGGATCGCGTAAAGGACCCACTAGACGCAGTCGAGGAAAGTTACATCTGTATAATGTAGGGGCACCATTCGAAAGAATAGCATTCGACATCTTGGGACCTCTTCCACGGACAGCGGACAATAACCGATACATTTTGTCTGTCATGGATTATTTCACGAAGTGGCCTGAGGCATACCCGATTCCCGATCAGGAAGCGACAACTGTTGCAGAAGTTTTAGTGGCAAATTGGATTTCTAGGTTCGGGTCGCCCCTTCAACTTCATTCAGATCAAGGGAGGAATTTCATTTCTGCTGTCTGCCAAGAACTTTGTAAAATCCTGGGAATCGATAAAACTCGAACAACCCCTCTACATCCGCAATCGGATGGCATGGTGGAGAGATTCAATCGAACAATCCTAAATAATCTTTCTCACCTCGTTTCGAAGAATCAACAAGACTGGGATCAGAAACTACCGTTATTTTTGCTGGCCTACAGGAGTGCCGTCCATGAAACCACCGGCTTTACACCCTCACAGATGCTCTTTGGTCATGAGCTTCATCTTCCCTGTGATCTTGTATTCGGATGTCCACCGGATGCGCCTTCTTCGCCTGAAGTCTATGCTGAAAATCTGCAGGCGCAGTTAGAAGATGTTCATCAGTTTGCCCGAGGTCGGATCAACATCGCGACGGACAAAATGAAGACCAGATACGACGCAAGAGCTACAAGACATGAATTCAACGAAGGTGACAAGGTTTGGTTTTGGAACCCACACAGACGTAAAGGACTTTCTCCAAAGCTTCAAACTTCGTGGGAAGGACCTTATACAGTTTTAAAAAGACTGAACGACGTCGTGGTTCGAATCCGTAAATCAACGAATGCTAAGCCTAGGATTGTTCATTATGATCGTCTAGCACCATACTATGGTAACATTACTTAGTTTAATTAATAATTGGCACTATGGTTTCGTGACCTTCAACTTTTATTTATTTTTTTATTTGTAAATAGTTCTGTAAATAGTTGATTAGTTTCTGTTATTTATTCTGTTATTGATTTATTGTAATTTAAATTTATTATTCCATTTATGTTTTGTAAGTACTGTATTTGTGAGTATCGTAAGTTGCTTTCTGCTCAAGTGCACTGCCCGAGACGTGCAGTCTTTGAGGATTGAGCAATGTTACGAATTTGCGAAAATTGCTTGAGTTTAGCATGGGACTCTATGGGTATCTCGCCAAATTGGCGAGATATAGGCTCGTTGGCGATGGATTTGGCAACCTTTTTTTGTCGCCAAGTTCATCGCCAAGTTCGTCGCCAAGTGTCGCCAAATGTCGCCAAATGTCGCCAAGTGTAGCGTCACGTGGCCACTTCCGGTTCCGGCTTCTGGAGTGTTCTGGCAGTTTCTGTGAGCCTATATAAGGCAGACGGAGTCCCATGCAGAGGAGAGTCGTTAAGAGAATATCTCGGTATAAGAGGAGTACGCACGGTGTGTTGTGCTTGATGCGGAAAGTCTTGCGTGAGCCGACGGCTTTGGGCTCAAAATTGTTCCGCGGAGATTTTGACGTTGTATTTCTTCCAATAAAGTATTTGTCTTCGTGCTGCAGTCTTGCTTGCTTGCTTAAAGTCCATTCAATCCCTGAACCCAGCAGTTTTAGTTTTGAAAGTTCGTAACAATATATATATTTATATATATATATATATATATATATATATATATATATATATACATACATATATATATACATATATATATATATACATATATATATATATATATATATATATATATATATATATATATATATATATGAAAAACTTAGAGCAGAATGAATTATAGTTCTTATTCGTCAGACGAATTTTGGTGCTCTAACCTTAAAAAGTTACATCATAAGCAAGACTTCCTTTACTGGAAAGAGGAATTAGACAATGAGAGGTTAGTATAATGGTCACAAAGTTATGTCAGCACATAAGTGCAAAAATTATATAAGAATTATTTAAGTATTGCTAACTTGTAGAAAACTTAATTTTAGAACTGATTATTTCCAACTGATTAAAAAAATTAGAGGAGAAGAAAGAGCACTCCGTGAAATTACAGAGAGGGATATATTTTAAGTATAGAATCGTTACAATATTACTACAGAATGCAATTTGAATTTAAATTAAAGTAACTGTGTTAACAAATCAATACATGTATATATATGTATATATATGTATATATATATATATATATATATATATATATATATATATATATATATATATATATATATATATATATATATATATATATATATATATATATATATATATATATATATATATATATATATATATATATATATATATATATATATATATATAGATATATATATATATATATATATATATATATATATATATATATATATATATATATATATATATATATATATATATATATATATATAGTGTGTGTGTGTGTATATACATATATACATACATATATATATATATATATATATATATATATATATATATATATATATATATATATATATATATATATATATATATATATATATATATATATATACATATACACATGTAGGGCATATTCTGGTACTTGTAAACCTTGTATCATTCAATACTTAAGAGGTTACTATTATATAACTACTCGATATAACTAACTTTGTTTTAAGTTTGTAGTTAACAAGAAAATTCTGTTGTATGGGATATAATTCATTTATTCACTTTTGCTAGCAAACAAATGCTTTCTCCTTTCAAGAAAAATGATTTATGTATGCAATAAATATGATAATATGTCACTTCATAAATGATTAAAGCTCAGAAAATAACGCCTAGAGGTTTATATGTTAAAGAAGAATATTTAAGCATCTGTACCTCGGGATACAGTTGTTCATGCTTTGGCAGATATCTAAGAGAAGAAATAGTTTAATACACATCTGAAAAGAATCTTAATTAACAGCTCTAATTACATATAAAAATCGAAATAGTCTGTTTTCACCTAAAGCAATTATATCGAAAATTGTGAAAACTGGAAACTGCATCGTGTAAGAAATTGTAGCACCGATTAAACAATTGTTTTAAATAAAATTGTATAAATTGTATTAACAATTCTATTACATTACATGTAATTTCATATGCATTTGCATGCAATATATGGGTGTTAAAAATCATTATTTTTATTTTGAGATACTAAATTCACGTTTATACTTGTATGTTTTTGGCATCATGACATTAATTTAAATGTACACGAATGCTTACATTCAAAATGAACACACACTCACGCACATATGTATGCATGTATACAATTTAAGTAATATTTTATATAAAAATTAAAAATTCATTTCTATTCTATTTTTCCTGATATTCTGGATATTCATTACTTACGAACACAACAAAAATAAATGTTTCACAGTTTCTTATTTTAAACCCGAAAGATTACCAAATAAGAAGTATTATGATGCTTTAAAGTGATTATACCTAAGCGAAAACATTACAAAGTAGAGTGGTTAATTATTTTATACTCTTAGAAAATATTCATATTATGTTTTTAAAGGCATTTCTTTAGAGGCAGATATTTTACGAAAAAAAGTTAAACATTTTCTTCAAATGATAATAATGATAATACATAAAATAAAATATCTAACTGGTGAAGTATTTTTATTGACATGAAATGTTGTGTAAATTTCAAAATTTGTTTTCTGAATTTATGGTATACTACATAAATGATTCCAATTTACGTTAAATCTGGAAAGTTAAATGTGGTTATACATTTACACAATTCCAAGTACAGGCTGATTAGAATAAAGTTGCACCTACGCATGACCAATTGAAAAAACATGGCATTCAATAATCGTGGAATTAAGAAATACCATCAGAACGATATTTAACCTAACTTTTACTTTACAAAGAGTAGGAATGAGTTACTATGACTTCTACAGCTGTTGGAGAAACCCTCTATTTATATGATGAAAAATCATAATTAAAAAGTTCACAATGTGTAAAAAAGTATTGATTTAAAACATTGATTTTTTAAAAATCCGGTAATTAAATTTATGATTCATATTATGATTTATGTAAAAAAGATATAAATGAACCAACAGAACTCTAATAATCTTATAAAAAATATTCTTAGTGTAAAAACCGACATTTTATCTATAGGTAAATATTTTATTTAGTGTTCAAAGACTATCTATTAGACACAAAACTTATTCATACATTATTTAGTAATAAATAATTTATTTGTAATGCTATTTATAGATTTTTATAATGTCTACTATATTGTGAAACAGTCTGAAGTTTTCAGACAGCCTTTCCTCTTCTATTAAACGGATATTCGAACTTAAAAAATAGTGTTTGTATTTAAGATAAGTGCAGCAAACTGTCTTCAAAAGAAGCAATTTTCATGAGATTGTTCTTATATAAACATAGATATAAACATAAAAAATACATATTCTAAGATGATTTGGTATTTCTGTAAAATGGCTAAGAACTTTATATTCTTTAATACAGTTTATGAAGGTTGTAAAACTCTTTCTTGTTTAACCATCACAGAATTTATGGTTTTAAAGTTACTGAAGTATTTTTAAAACATAGATTTTATTTATAATAAACGTAGAGATATAGAGTTGAATATTGTACTTAATCATTGAATTTATTCTGGGTATTTAAATATTCTATTATTACAGAATTCGAAAACGGAGAAGTTGGAATATACTAAGATAAAAGTAATTTTTCTTATACTTTTACGAAACTTTACTTTTCCATTTTTTTTGTTGCGAATTCAAATTCTTACACACAGTTTTCTTCCTTTTTAATCCTTTTTCATAAATCTGCTTCTCTTCCTGTCATATTTTGTTGTTTTGCCTGTCTTATCACACTTAATTAATTCGGTTTTTGACATTTCTCCTTATTTATTCGGAAGAAGCTGATCATGCTTCTTTTTTGTGATGCGTTTTTTGCTCCTTTTTTCTTCGTTTTTTCCCCTCTTTTTCCAGGTATACTTTCTAGCTCAGCTCTTAACTAATTTTCCGATAACATTTTTTATTCGTGTATTTTTTCCTAGAGAGACCCTTTGTTTGAATAACTATCTCCTTTGAACTTGCAATACATCAGTTTGGAAATGTCACCTTATTTGAGAGTTTTTGTTAATAACCTGCAATTTATTTCAAATATGTCCTTTTCCTTCCTTCAAACGTCTGTAAAAGTAGTATGTTAAAAGCAACATCTGTGTTACTTTATTTTTCTGAAGGAAATTTTTCGTTTCCAATTTATAAACGCCGTGTTTAGTTTTGAATGGAATTAATTTAAAAGGATGCATTTTATTGTAACCGGAAAGTAGAAGTACTAAAAACATTTTGATGTTTTTTTAATTGATTTACTAAAAGAAGTGTAGAGAATGTGGCTCACAAACAGATAGAAATAAAAAACTTTATGAAAATAAAACTGACGTATGAAATGCTGACTTGAAAATACTAGAGGGATATTGGTTTGTATTACGACGTTACAAACACTAACAGCACACAGGTTCCATCAAACATTTAGCATCCTCAACATCTTGACGATGAAATGTCATTGTGGAAGTGCAATTTATATTCAGTCGAATATGTGTGCTGTTGATGAGGGGTCAGATTTGAGAAAGACTTACAAAGTTAAGTCCGAGTGATAACTAAGAGAAATTCTACCACTAACAATTTGTCTGAAGTTCCCAGTTGGAAACTATTACTTCAGTACAATACCCTACTTTTTCAGACCTTACCTCGTAAATGTGGAGAAAGAGGTAGTTAATCATTATCTCTAAGAGCTTGCCCAGTTTCTGAATAGTCCGTAGTGATCTAAAAGCGAGACAGTCTCTATAGTCTTGCTATAGCTGATAAGGATACTTCAAGAACACGATTCCATGATTGGAGAGCTTTGATTTATGCTACTCATAAGAAGAGTTCTCATCAACTGGGGTCAAGATCAAATCTCTTTAGCAAGTATTATATTAATTGCAAGGAAAAGTAGCGATTTTATTTATTTTAGCACTTCTAAGATTAGAGGACAGTTGTGGTGTACCTTATGAATATTGTTTAAAGCTATCTCGGTTTTCTCAAGAGCAAATGCGTTTATTTAGCATGTTAGATTGGCAGCATTGAAACGTTGTCATTGAAATTACACAGGGCCGTAACTAGGGCTTGGCAAAGGTGGCATTTGCCAAGGGTGCATCAGTCATAGAAGCGCCGCACCATGAGAGAAATGGGGTCTGAAAGAGGAAGATTTGCCTCTAGTACTGATAAGGAAAGGTTGAAATATAATTTATTTTATTATAAAATCCAATATGTTTAAAAATTATTTTTTTTATGAATTTTCTTATTTATTTAAAATGTTTCTAGAGACTAAACTTCTTATAGATTTTTACAAAATGTTTACCAAACAATCGTAATATGCCTTTATATAAATCCGGGTTTTTGCTTTAAATCTTAAGTTTGGTAATGTTGTTAAAACTGAATTTAAATTTAAAAATCAAAATTCAAAGTCTAAATGAAACATATTTCCCTTAATTAAACTATTCAGTTTATCAGAAAAATAATACCCCCAGAATATTAAAAAATACTTAAGTATTACTACGGTAAAAATAGAAGAAAAAAATTAAACATTAATGTACAAGGAACATTTTAAGAATTAAGAAAATATTTTTGAGTTCATTATGAATATATATAAAAAAATTTGAAAAACAAGTTTATATATTTTCTCCCTATATTTGGTGATAGGGGCGCAGACTAGTTTTCTGTCACGGACGCTAAAGGAAGTAGTTACAGCCCTTCTCAGACACAATAATACTACATAAAACAAAGGAATAGAATGCAAATTTTGGTGTGAAAATTATGAAGTGTGAAATTAACCTTTGTGATATTAAAGCTAAAAAGATCACTAGATTGTACTGAATATTAACAACTGCTTGGTTGGCACCGCATATTCTACTTTCGGATTTGTCAGTGTTACTATTCATTGCATGAAAGAAAAATTTGCATCGTTAAAAATGAAAGATTTGATACTTAAAAGTTTCATCATATTACAAATTATTTTTTGTACTCATAATTATAAGAAAAAATACAAGGGACCAGTGTGAGCTATACGGCGTGAACTTAACAATACGATTCGAAATAGTAGACTCTCTGAATATATATATATATATATATATATATATATATATATATATATATATATATATATATTATATATATATATATATTATATATATATATATTATATATATATATATATATATATATATATATATATATATATATATATATATATATATATATATATATATATATATATATATATATATATATATATATATATATATATATATATATATATATATATATATATGTATATATGTATATATGTATATATATATATATATATATATATATATATATATATATATATATATATATATATATATATATATATATATGTATATATATATATATATATATATATATATATATTATATATATATATATATATATATATATATATATATATATATATATATATATTATATATATATATATATATATATATATATATATATTATATATATATATATATATATATATATAATATATATATATATTATATATATATATATATATATAATATATATATATATATATATATATATATATATATATATATATATATATATATATATTATATATATATATATATATATATATATATATATATATATATATATATATATATATATATATATATATATATATATATATATATATATATATATATATATATAATATATATTATATATATATATATATATATATATATATATATATATATATATATATATATATATATATATATATATATTATATATATATATATATATATATATATATATATATATATATATATATATATATATATATATATATATATATATATATATATATATATATATATATATATATATATATATATATATATATATATATATATATATATATATATATATATATATATATATATATATATATATATATATATATATATATATATATATATATATATATATATATATATATATATATATATTATATATATTTATATATATATATGAAACATAGGCGATTTTTCTATTATGTTTAACACTTTAAATCATGAAATAGGATAAATACAGCACAAAATATCCTACATGAACACACATGAAGGTCTTTAAAACTGATTAATGATAGATTTGAAGAAATATTTGCATGTTATTACCATGAAACTAATAAATCATGTCGTTTAGTCATAGCAGTGATTTGAATATACATGATGACGACAAATTATTTGCTGAAATAAATTAATCGAAATAAATGTATATGTTACTGGTAGAAGGGAAATTAAGCAATTTAATGGAGAAAGTGAGACCATATAATGCAAAGGCTTTAGTATTTCAAACGTTATAACTTAACCCTATATAATGTAAAAGAAAAAAATCTACTGAGAGCAAAAGCCATATTATTTTGATAGACATTTATGTAGAAAGTATACTGATTTCTAATAATCAGATTATATTTTCCTCTGCATAGTTCCATTTTTGCAAAAGTAAACAAGATGCTTTTAACTTGAGGGACGTTTTTTATTGAATTGGTTTAAATAAATTTATATATTACCGGTAAGTGAGAAATAAAGCATTTAATGAAAAAAGAAACTTAGTATATTATTTATATAGCTTGGTATTCCCAAAATTGTCTAAGATACAATCCTGCATTCCATGTGATGTCAAAGGAAGAACTCATACAGAAGAAAATATGTGTTATTTTTTAAATATTTCTTAAAATTTAATGTTTGAAACTCGCGTAAAATAGAGAATATTATACACATTTGCATTTCCTTTTGCACCTAAAAGTCACTAATTGCTTTGAAAAAAGGTATATTTTAGTTTGAGTCAGAGACGCTAGTTTTACATTCTAAACAAACAGTGCTGTGGATAAATAAAGAATTAAGCATCAAAAGTTACAGTTTATTAATATGCAGCGATGAACATTAGTAAAATTAATTTGAAAATGTGAATTATGCACAATCATCTTAAAAGACCAAAACTATCGCATTTTCCTGTAATACCATATGAATTAACCTATACTCTAGCTTAATGCTAGACGCATTACAGCATGCTTACATCCTCCGGAGAACACCCAACAACTCAAGCAGATGTTGATTGCGGAATGGGCACTCGTACAGCAAGAAATGTTGGACCAGCTGGTTGTGAATATGCGGAGATGGTACGAAGCAACCATTACACTTAGGGGAGGGCATATTCCATATTAAGGAACAGCTTCTTCTTGTTCTTCCTCTTGAATAGACAATCATGTGTCACGATACAATGCGTTCAATAAAGCTTGTTTTTGTTTGATTCCATAACGTATGCATAGTATTCCTTTTTCATCACCGATACTTTCGTCATCGTTTACGTACATAATACTCTCCCTCATTTCTGAATTTCATGTCTCTCAGTTGATTTGTCTTGGAGTTATGGCAAAAACCCCACCTATTGCTTAAGTTTTGCACACCAGTGTAGTTGCTAGCCGATTTGTTGAACGAACGTTAAAGCGTTTCTGCAGTAATTCATGTCTGTTCAATAAGAGAACCAGTGCTAACCAAACAGTCGATTTCGGGGGAACTCACTACATGAGGACATTCAGTTCCTTAGATAAAACAGTTATGAGGGTTAAAATACATGGAAAATTGCTTTTTCAGAGAACATGGCATTGATTTTAGCAACAGTTTTAAATTTTTGTCAATTTTTAAATAAAACTGATTTAAATTGGATTTTCAAATAAATATGTACGTGTCTCAAAATGTTATCTTCATTTAAACATAAGATTTCAACATATATTTTCCACATATATAGGACTGATCCACTGATCTAAGAGAATGGAATATATTCGATATCTGGCCATATAAAATAGATCATGTTAACTTTCATGGAACATTTATTCATTTATACCTTTTATTTGAAGAAGTATCGCATTATGAAATTTCACGTTGAAAATTGCTTGGTATACGTCTGACCAATATACTCATAATTATTTTGTAGTTCTAATTTTATCCCAAATATAATAGATACTTTATTATTAATCGTATATGAGAAATTTTCTCATAAGTAATTCGTAAATATAAATTAAACAATTAAGTTATAGAGCTATGCAATCCAATTTAGTTGAAATCCAATCAGTATTAGATAATCATGGTGACTGTGATAGCAGATTTATCCATTTGAGTTATAATGTTTGTTTCTAGGAATCAAGCTTTGCCTTAAAGTCTAAAATTATAGATTGCTTGGTATACTTGTGAACAAAATAGTCTTGATAAATTTATAGTGAAAGTGATATCGCAGATTTTGTTGATTCTTTAATATTGTTTAATTGTATAGCTGGTAATTTCTGTCATCGAAAATAATTCGCAATAGTAATTTAGAAAATGTTATAGTTCGAACTGCAGAATGATTGCTGAAACAAGACATGCAAGTAGACTAGGCTAATAGTAGATGTAGTGGTAAGACGATTGATCTAACACTAGTAGTAATAAAAAGAGAATTGAGACACTATGAACCTTCAAATAGTCCCTTTAAAATTTTTATTTAAAATAAATAGTACATGTTTTGCCGATTCTTTAAATGTATAGCATATATAGTTACGGATAATCAAATGCTAATTATTTATATAATAGAATGTAAACAAACACTATCATGTACAGGAAATTTATAAAGTTGTATGAGTTTTCTCAAAATATTTTTTTCAGAAAAGAAGTATGCATGTATAAAATCTATTCATATGAAATAGTATGAAATTTGCACTAACATTTCCATGATATTAGCCATGTAGTAATTATTTGTTTTATAAACATTATTATTTTTATTCATTAAGTTTGTAAGATAAAAAGATCTTTTTTTAGAATTTAAAATTTTTGGAAATTTAGCAACTTCATGAACTGTTATGATCAAAATAATGGAATACAAAATATTTCGTTTAAAAAATACATGCATTTTTATGAATAGTAAATTATGCATTTTATTGTAACAAAAGAATTTAATTAAAGTGTATTTATACATTACTAAGTATTGTACTACTATGAAAGTACTACTTTTTATACCATGTATTTAATAAAAAAAAACCCAAAAATAATAAAGAAGTTTGCATTGTAATATAATTAAAAATACCGAGTATAAATAAATATAATACTGAGAGTATATTTTACAATAACAATATTAAATATTTGCATGTAATATAATAACAAAATGTCTTAGTTCCGTTAAATAATGATTCTACTACGCACTTACAAAGAAGCGAGGGAACTAGTAAAATTTTTATAACAAAATTTAAAAGAAAAACTAGTTATAAAATAAAGCAGCATCTACAATAACCTGCTTCCCGGTATATTACATCTCTAAAGATTTAAATAAAGCTTACGTAAGCTGTTTACAAAGCAATGAATAGTGAAGTATCATAAATTAAGCGATGTGGAAAGTAGTTTTCTTTATCGTAAGCAAATAAAAAACTGGCGTTGTTATAAAAAAATCATCTTTACATTTCATACCTTCCTTTTAAGCTCTTATGACAAAATAATACACAAAATATCCTTCTATAATGAGGATATTTATTATAGTTTTTATTATAATTCTTTGGCGAACGCACTTTATTTGAGCTCTCAAGTAAAGCCTTCTTAAAATACCACTTTTTTTAAAAAAAGTGATTTTCGTGCATTTCTCGGATTTCATTCAAACATTTTGTGTTTTTTTTTCTTTGCTACATAAAAAGAGCAAAAAATATTTTGTATTCTACACACATGAATGCTATCGATTTTTCGGGAAATAGTTTAAGACGGATCATTCGAGAAAATTTTTGCTCTGAATTTTAAAAAAGAACATTAAAAATAAATAAATGTAATGCTTTCCTGTAGAAAGTTTCATGATTTTTTCCGTATGAGAAACACTTAAGCCTTGTGTTAATCAGTAATAAAAAGTTAAATGAAATGAAATAAATTTATATGTTATAAGATGAGATAAATTTATATATTATGAGATAAAATATAGTTATATGTTCCGTGAGTTACTATAGTCATTATGATTTAACGACACGAAATATTTTGTGTTTTTTTTTCTTTGCTACATAAAAAGGGCAAAAAATATTTGTATTCTACACACATAAATGGTATCAATTTTTCGAGAAATAGTTTAAGACGGATCATTCAAGAAACTTTTTGCTCCGAATTTTAAATAAAGAACATTAAAAATAAATAAATGTAATGCTTTCCTGTAGAAAGTTTCAGGATTTTTGCTGTAGAAGAAACATTTTATCCTTGTGTTAATCAGTAATAAAAAGTTAAATGAGATAAAATAAATTTATATGTTATCAGATGAAATAAATTTATATGTTATAAGATAAAACAAGTTTATATGTTCCGTGAACTACTATAGTCATTATGATTTAATGATACGATACATTTTGTGCTTTTTTTCTTTGCTACATAAAAAGGGCAAAAAAATATTTTGTATTCTACACACATGAATGCTATCGATTTTTCGGGAAATAGTTTAAAACGGATCATTCTAGAAAATTTTTGCTCCGAATTTTAAAAAAGAACAAAAATAAATAAAAATAAATAAATATAATGCTTTCCTGTAGAAATTTTCAGGATTTTTGCTGTATGAGAAACTCTTAAGCCTTGTGTTAATCAGTAAAAAAAGTTAAATGAGATAAATTAAATTTATATATTATAATATGAAATAAATTTATAAGTTATGAGATAAAATATATGTTCCGTGAACTACTACAGTCATTATGATTTAATGACACGATACATTTTGTGATTTTTTCTTTACTACATAAAAAGGGCAAAATATATTTTGTATTCTACACACATGAATGCTATCGATTTTTCTGGAAATAGTTTAAGACGGATCATTCGAGAAAATTTTTGCTCCGAATTTTAAAAAAGAACATTAAAAATAAATAAATGTAATGCTTTAAAGTAGAAAGTTTCAGGATTTTTGCTGTATGATAGACACTTAAGCCTAGTGTTAATCAGTAATAAAAAGTTAAATGAGATAAAATAAATTTATATGTTATAAGATGAAATGAATTTATATGTTATGAGATAAAATAAATTTATATGTTCCGTGAACTACTATAGTCATTATGATTTAATGATACGATAATAGAATTAAAAAGTTGTTTGTCTTACAAAACTCTTTTAATACTGTCTTATAGCCATTTAAAATCTATATAGCTCGATATTTTTATTGAATTGCACATTTATTGTAAGACGGTGAAGGAAAAGTGCATAAAATTTAAAAATCTGTCTTTTATACGAACCAGTTTCTTGATAAAGTGCATTTTAGTTGTCAATATTTGGATAAATGACATATTGATTACAAAATGTTGAATGAAAATATCATAAATTTTAACTATTTTATATGACATATTGATTACAAGATGTTGAATGAAAATATCATAAATTTTAACTATTTTATATGACATATTGATTACAAGATGTTGAATGAAAATATCATAAATTTTAACTATTTTATATATTTTCTTGCTAGCTACATTTATTTTTTGTTAAAAGAATATATATCAGATTTTAAGAAACATCGATTTTGATTATTTTCTCGTTTTTGATTATGTTTATGATTCAAATTATTACAAAAAACTTTTTATTAGTAATTAAATGATTGCTTTTATAATATTACCCCTTGCAAGAAAACGGAAAACTCTAAATACCGTTTCCATTATACTAGAAATTCATCTAAGCATTTCTTCTGAGAAAAAAATATATTTAGTTTGTATTCCAGAATATTTTGAAAGCAATCTTTTATGCTTAGCTTTCTTCGAGAGTGGAATTCTATGAAATACTCTAAATAGAGCAACCCTTTATCAAGATATAGCAAAGACTAGTATTTGTAAAATAAGAGCTATTCTTCGGGGCT
>CM063503.1:65132943-65140443 GCA_032207245.1 Pardosa pseudoannulata
ATCTTTATAAGATATTGCAAGGCCTAGCATTTGCAAAAGAATAGCTGTTTTCGGGGCTCAGAACATTTCGTATCAAAAGAATAAAAAAAGGTTGTTCAGAATATCTATTCTTTTTTCACATATATAGTAAGAAAGCTTCAAAGTATTCTTTAGTGTTGTTTATTAAATCCTTGCAGTGTAGAGCAGAGACTGTCTTGCACTATATGCTATACATTACATAAAGCGCTTCATAATCAGGTGATATTTTACGGTATACAGCACAAAAAACAATAAACGCTGTTTGACGTTTGCTAAATAATAACTGGTTTCTACGATTGTGTAGAATGCGATATACTCATAATTATCCATGGTGGTGGATGGACGAGAGAAATGGATGTGAGACCGATTTTTCTTGAAACATCAGAGATAGCTAGTAGGCCCACTCGAAGTGCAAAGTGGGTCAATCCCGTCCATCAAAACTGGCCAATTTAGTGGCTTAGTATCTAGCGTAAACCAGTGAAGGAGTGTTGATGACTATAATAATGGCCACCATAGGAGGGACCCAAGATGAGCCATAGTAAAATTATATATTTCGGTCAAGACTTTCTGCATAAGCAATAGTGTGCGAAAGTTCTTTATTTGAATTTTTTTGCTTAAGGTGTTTGGTGAAAACAGTGCTGTAGATTTTTTAACTTATTTCTATGAAATTCCATGGGATACGGTAATCATTATCAAAAGATCAGTCCAGTGTATTATTATTACGCTAGTGCTAGAATATATAATGATTTGCTGCCAATAACAGTTAAAACATCTAGAACATCTTATAGATTTCTAGAGATATTTTTTCATGATTTTATTACAATGACGTTTCTGACATATATTCTGACCGCTATACACACACACACACACACACACACACACACACACACACACACACATATATATATATATATATATGCAGATTTTTTCCCTTGAAACTGGAAATAAATAAAGGAAACTACTCACACAATGGTAAAAAACAATTTTCATAAGTTAAAGCATAAAGATTCTGAATAAAATGCAAGAATAGCTTGGAACGGTATTGTATAAGCAATGAAGTATTCAAGTTGAGTTTGAAAGGGGCACCCTATTATAACTCTGTGGGGGAATTATTATTGACATGTAAATAAAGAAAGAGTGGAAAATCGATCAATGAGAAAGTACTTCCGGTTTAAGTGGAAGATGTCTACTAGAAATCACTAGACTTCTTGCTGTCGTAGACGAGTAGTAGATAGCTCGAAGCAGGCAAAATAACTACTGATGTCCCAGCAAGGTCCTTTAACATAAGAAATCTTGAAATCGTGGAAGGAAAACCTCACCTGAGCAGCATCAATATGTATCACTATACCCGAAAGGGAACGGCAATCTCATTACTAGTCAAATAGCTGCAGTTCTTACCCCATCGGGCAAGTTAATTACGGTTGTTCTAGATGAGAGAATAAGCCATTGTCCGAACAACAGTGGTGTTGGTGGAGATGATCCAAGGATACCCAAGGATAAAAATTTCATGTCAATGAGTTAGGGGTAGAAACACCTGGATCTGGAGGCTCTATGATAGCAGATGGAGAAGTTTAATCTCTTTATGTAGTGTACGGAGTATCTCAGAATAAGATCCAAGAAGAAAGGTACGAGATTGCATCGGACAAGCATTAGACAGTCATCTCTGGTTCGTATCCTGGGATAAAACTGTTCCATGAATGAGAAAATCATTATGTGGGAAAACTGGGACTACGGGAGAGGTGGAGCTATTTATCGGAGGTACAGAGGATACAGAACATTTTCAGTACGAGAAGCAAGAAATATTTCTACAAGACCTGAGAGATGATGTTATTTAGAGACAGGTCCATTACCAACTATAAATAGTTCATGGTAGCTTCTGATGGAGGCCATTTTTTTACTGCCAGGAAACGTAGTTCAGCTAGCTTTGAGAGGTTAGAAAGTGAATCATCGGGATGAAAGTTCTCATCTGGTTGCAGAGGAATAAGTTCCAATGTATTTCCAAATAAGCATCCTGCATGGTAAGCATACATCTTACACACAGTTATTTATAACTTCCTCCAGGATTTCAAAAAACCATAGGAAAAAACCTTGGTTTTAATAAGAAAAAATTAAGTATTTTAGTTAAACATCAGCAGTAAATGACAATTTGATTATTAAAGTATTCATAATACTGGTTTTAATTCGGTGGCCTTCTACAATTGAATTTCTTTTGCCATGAACCACACTCTCTCCGAATTGAACATTGTGTGATTTTTTTATGGGACTATGTAAAATACCTTGCCTTTTCTTATCCCTTGGTTTCGTGGTTTAGCACAATTGCGTGATACGATCACACGTGCTTTGAATACCGTTGATAGTACCATGCTGAATAGAGTTTCGCAAGAAATCTATACTCACATTGAAGGCAAGGAAATGTTTGATCAAAGGTACACACATTTAAACATATCGACACATGTAAGCGATATAAATAAAACTTGATTTGTATCTGTATTTAGTACAATGGTCACTCTTGCTGTACACCTCTGAAGCCCCGGAGGAAATTATGAATAACCCCGTATTATTGGAAAGCCTGCTTGAGGTGAATTGAAGTTATCCAAACGGATTTTAAGGCATATTGCTTTTTGGTTATAATTTCTGTTGTTCTGTTGTATATGATTCATGTGTCTTCAAACGCTTTATTGGGAGTTCTTTCGCCTGTAGAAGTACTGTTTTTATTAAAGATCAGGGTTATATTAAATATAAATATATCCATAACCAATAGTAACTGAGAAGGGGCTTATTTAGTCTTTCCGTCGCATCCACAGAACTGTCAGTCAGAACGTCTAAAATAACTCAAAGTGGTGTATAACACGTGAAGATTATAGATTGTTTTATGTGTGCTTTTGTAACTAAGTTGAAACGATGTATGCATTAAAAGTTAAAGTAATCTTTTTTCACATTTTTCCATTGTTTTATAATAAGGAATTATAGAAAAGTAGGAAAATAACATGTGCTGTAGATATTATAAATGCACCGTATAATATATCTACATTATAAATTGCTCTTAAGTTGAATGCTTATGTATTATGCAAGACTGAAAAAATAAAAGTAAGTATTTTTCACATTGTTGCTTCCTTTTATTTAAAATAAAAATAAAAGACAGTGTGCATATTTTTCGAAAAATAAAAAAAGAATAAAAAGGAAAAATATAAGATATTATTATTGACAAAATTTAGGTTTGGAAATGAACAATAGCCTTTCGTGTATTGAAAATTTTTATTCTTTTTAAATGGATTATATATTTTAAATCTCCCTTCTGTATGGCAAACTTTCAATCCTTTTTCAAGAAGATTTAAATTTGCCCCACAATTTATAGACGTAGTGACATGAATGTTACGTAAATTTTCAATTGCAAAATAAGAAATATATGAAAATCATTCAGAGGTACGTAAAAATGCTTAAAACTCATTACTACATATTGTTTGATTTAATAGATATAAAGTTATCACAGTT
Organism: Pardosa pseudoannulata; assembly: GCA_032207245.1. Taxonomy (NCBI): domain Eukaryota; kingdom Metazoa; phylum Arthropoda; class Arachnida; order Araneae; family Lycosidae; genus Pardosa; species Pardosa pseudoannulata. The sequence goes on from CM063503.1 coordinate 65,136,454, forward strand.
AAATTTCCTTAACTAGAATATGCTGCTTCTAAAACTGTCACCTGTCACTAAAGATGGTATATGAACTGTTATACACCAGATGTGCTATAAAATTCTATAAACAAAAAAAGGAGCAAATATTATAAATAGTTATCTTCATTAGAATCCTTTAATTGTCATTTTTAACTAAGGTTTTGGAAGTTCTTTTACAGCAACTCGTGTTTGGGTTATATATCAAATTTTTCTCATTCCACTGATCAATTTTAGCTAAAGAATATTTTATATAATGAAAGTTCAGTTATAACCGCCTAGTATTTTTTTTGCCTTATGAGTAGTACTGATAAAATGTTTTTTAATTGCATTAAGATTCTTTAAGGTGAATGTAATTTGTTCATTGGGTCTATCTAATCAGAGAGAGGTTTGAACTTTTTGATGACCTAAGGGATAAAAGTATTGAGAGATGGTAATTTTTTGGTGATAAGTATACTATAAAAAGTTAACATAAATGACCAAATAACCTACCATCTTAAAAGAACTAATAATTTTAACAAATATTAGTGCATTAAATCGAATTCTTTCGTTTCTCAAATTGTAGGAGTATATACTTCCAGCTAAAAACAGAGAATTTATATTCTTCAACTTTTTACACACTTTCATGATATTTTGTAATTTTTAATTAGTGTCAAAAGATAAGTATTTGTACTTAGAAATGTAGATTAAAATTTGTAAAACTCAACACAGGTTAAAAATATTTTTTTAAATAAAAAAACTTAAGCCACTAAAATTAGTTAAGGGAAATTTTAAATGCAAGCCATCAATCGACAAATAAGTTTACTTCAAAGTGAGTTAAAGGAATACTAAAGAGTGGATTTCCAACCATCTTAAAATACTGTTGCTTTGAAAAAAGTGGAGAAAATATATAGTTTGTATTTTATACTCTTTGCTTTGTTTATCCTACGTGATGTAATATACGTAATTGTATCTGAGTAACTCCTATTTAAAAAAAAGAAATTACTCAGTTGTTAGAATGTATCAAGAAGGTAAATAGCATTTTAAGAGTTTTGGCCTTTAGACTTTATTTTGGAGTATTTTGGACTTTATTTTAGAGTTTTGGCCTTTAGACTTTTTATTTTGACAATAAATTATCAAAATAAAAATTTATCTTGAAAAAGCGTGCTTACAGCAAACAATAAATTAATTATTTCGTAAAAATATTGAACATTATTTTGCCCTAATATTGTTTTTTACCTAAAGAATTTGAACTTTTTTTTATAGAAATACTAGTTTTATAAGCGTTTTTTTTATTTAAATAAATGTAAAAATTTTAAATATATTCTTGTAAAATTGATCAAGATAGAAATGAAAATTTTATATTGCATACAAAATTAGTATTGCAATTTGCTGGGTATTCTACAAACAGATTGTAAACCTATAATATAGCCCCAATAAATAACAGCATGTATTGGAGATACTTGAGGAAACGCAACTGATTTTTTGTATATTGCATTATGCATTCTCATATTCAACAGGGTGATGTAAAGAATTAATATTAGGCTAATTATTTCGAAAGATACATGGGTCAGACATAAATTTAAAATTATATGAAAAAAGCATATTATGTCTAATATGGTGAACGAAAATCATAAACATTTATAGCAACATCTATAAGTCTACTGAAAACCGACAATTGCAGTACTGTATGGTTCACAAAGCATTCTTATGGCATTATTCCTGCTAAATATTGGAAATCTCAGGAAACGGTAATAGAGATCGACAGAGATCACACCCATTTCATTCAAAAGGAGATCTCATAGATTCAATAATACCGAATGTTTGTGAATGGTGACGAGGGAAGCTGCGTTATATCATGCTCATGCTCACAAAACTAGACCTTCACGAAGGAATGAGCTTGAACAGGGCTTTGTAGTCTTGAAACAGGATATTATCATTGAGGAATAATCATTTAGGATAATTATGAATAATCATTTAATTATCATGGTATGGAATAGTCACACATTCGTTGCCAGTAATGTGACTTTGCAGATTAATTATGGGGCTCATGTCATATCTCGATATATCTACCCAAACCATGTCTATACACTGTAATATTTTTACTATTGACAGTAATTAATCTGAATCGTAGAATATGGACAGCATTTGTCAGAAGTAAATTTGGCTAGAATTTCTATACCTTGTGAAACATAATTACAAAAAAACCCAACTAAATTAATGTCTGCAATTGTTTTATAGTCCAGGTTGTATTTGTACCATTTTTTCCCATCACAGGCATTTTAACGACCTATGTGTTCTTTTGAAATTGCCTTTCGGCATGAAATTCAGATCCTATCTCGTTGCTTTTGTGCTGACAGGAGTTTGCATGCCCATAATTCAGTCATCAATGATTTTAGCAACTGTCAGCTTCTTATTTTTGTCACTACTCTCATCAATGACCATCAATCCTGATCACGTAAACACACGTTTTAATCAGCGTTGGGACATACGTGATGAAATTTTTCCTCATTTCCTGTATTCTGTTTAAATTTTCAATGTTGTGTACATCAAACACTTCAGCTACCTTGGTTAAGGAAGAACCAACAATATGAGCTCCAAGAATTTTCTTCCTTTCAAGTTAGTTAGCTGAGACATAATCATTCACTCCTACACTGCACACTGATCTACGAAGAACTGACACAGATGGAGGATATTTTGCAATTGGTAACAAGCATAAACCTACCAGTTTGGCTAAAATCAACTTTTAAGTTGAAGCATCTCCTTGAAGAGGTGTTTTACAACTTTATCCAGTCCGTGTATATGTTTAGTGTATATTTACTATTAGATTATTACTAGCATATTGAATAATATATAGAGGCTGTTTAAAAATTAGTAGGTGTTATGAGGTGATTTAGATCTACATAAAAATCTTTTAATTAAATTGTAATAAAGGTCTGTGTCCGTAATAAATGTTTTGAATCTAAATCTAACCTCATAACATCTTCTTTGTAAAAAGAGATGATTTTAAGGTAAGAAGTAGGGGATTTATTAAGGTAAGAATTAGGCCGATGTGTATGGGATTGGATCTTAAATCGAGATTAGACAAATGTCTCCAATCCTGACACTAAAATAAAATGAACATCTGTGAATTTTTTATGGAAAGCTAGAAGTATTTTTACTTGTTGGGAGAAAAGGTGTACCGAAGTCGGAGGAGTTAATTTTTCCTGTGTTTTTGGCTCGAAGGTGCCGGTTTTGGTGTGCCGAGTTGAGTCTTCAAAGAATGAAGAGTGAAGAATGATCAGTGAATTAAAAGTATAAAGATGTTGATGAAAATAGAAGAGTTGTATTAGGCAGTTATAGCGGTGACTAGCAATGATAGCAATGCCTGGCAGTTGTGACAGCCAGAGGACCAGTCAGTTTAAGCAGCAGGGAGAGTAATGGTCAGTAACTGGCAGAGTCCGAACAATCGAAACAATTGACAAGGCTCCGAGAGCCCACTACCAGAGATGAATCTCGGAGTTCTAATTAATACTAGAGTTCCATTATCCAAAAGTTTTTACCAGAAGTCTTTACTTCAACATAAACAAAAGATTTCATTTGTAAAAATTGCATACTTCAGATTACCTCTTTTTAGTGAAGAATTTTGATTTTAAGTTTATAAAAATTTTGAGTACAAACTTGATAAGACTCTCAAACCGAAACGCAAATAATTATTCGCTAATTGTAAGAACATTTGCTTAGTATTAATGGAAGCGTATTTATCTAACTCTTGTGTAAATAACAAGTGTACATAAGTGTATTAGTGTAAATATTATTTTACTTTTAAATTTAATATTGTTTCTCTTTTTTATGCATGAGGATTTCTTATGAATAACATTTAAAAATTAAATTAAACCTCCCTAAATTTATCTGTAGATTTTCATAATTTTGGGTTAAGAGATTGTTATCGATTTTAAATAATTTAAGCAACGCATTAAATTAATTAAATGTACTAAATAAATATTTCAGCACTAACGAACT
>CM063503.1:65150443-65180443 GCA_032207245.1 Pardosa pseudoannulata
GATTTAGATTTCATATTTTCAATGGATGTGTAAATATATTAAAATCATGATTTGATATAAGAGAAAAAGTTCTGTAAAGAACATAACCATATTTACGGTATCGTGTCACATTAAAGTAAAGAGTTTTCCAGTTTCTAGAACATTCCTTCATGTGTTTCCTTAGAGAAGAACTAAATATTTTATCAACTAGGCATATAGATTAAAATTGTAATTTCTTAAATTGCAAATCTAAAGTAGTTATACATAGAAAATATGTGCTAATAACTTAAAGATCAAAATTAAATGACCCTTAACAGAAAAATATTTTCCTTAAAACTTTATTTTACCCTTGATTTTACTTTTTCAGATGCAAACCGAAAGTATGTAATTGACGTAATTATGTGTTAATCACTATAATGAGAATATTTTTCACTTGGAGTAACAATAAGCCAAAGGGTAATAATTTTCCTAAGAGAAGTTAGGAAAGTGAATGTTTTCTAAGCCTTATTATAACATATAAATAAGCCTTATCAAAGATATTATATATCTTATTATAACAAAGGTTTATTAAAATACCTTTAGAATTGAAATGGATTACATTACAATAGAAAATAAATGTATTTCGATTATTAAATTAAATTAAACTGATTTTAACTTCCTTTTGATTGAAGCATGCTTACCTCAGCTCACTGGGTACTATGAATAGCTAGGACATTTTATACTTCTTATTTTTTTTATGTTGTACTACATGAAGCTTATTTTGCAGATATTACATTGTAAAAAAGAATTTGCATTGAGGGAAAGAAAATTCACATAAACGAAGGCTTATGTGCAGAAGAAAATTGTTTCTCTTATGTTGTTTTTGCTTCTTCTTTCAATGCTAACCTTAATGATATAAATCACAATATGAGGATAAGATTTTATTAATGTTCTTTGCCTTTTTTAAAAATTATTAGAAAATGCTAAATCTTACAAGAAGTTATGTTTACCATAACTTCTCGTGAAATGGTAAACCTCTCTTGTTATGATAAACCTAAAATGGTTTACCATAGACATTTAAAATAAGTCAGGGGATTAAGAATATATTGAGAAAATGTCTAAAATTGTAAAGTGTAAATTAGTATTCTAAAATTTCTTATGAGTGGAGTATTAAAAAACCCTTTTAGCATCATAAATATTCAACGTGGTTTAATCTTCCGATATTTAATAAACATGAACTTAGTTATATTCTTATTTGTAAAATGCGATAAAACACTTTATGCATGCATCTCACAGTTATTTATTTTAGCATAAGTGTAAGTAATTATACTTGAGAGGAACAGAATTAACTCATATAACATACCTTTGAAACATCAATGTGTAGGAATCAGTGCAGTAACTTTTCAATGCATAACTGCTTTACATAAAGAATATTTGCTACAAACTAGAAGACTCTCAAAAATTATTGAAAGCTTTGAGAAGCTATTATTAATTTCAACTCAATGAGGAAAAGTTTCATTAATATTTCATAACAATTAAAACGCTTTTTTAAATTACTCTCTAGAGTTATAGTGTAATTGAATTATTGAAAAATTCTTTGCACTTATCCAGATGAATGTACATACCAAAAATAATGAAATAAGTTCATGGATATTTATATAAAAAAACTATGACTATAAAAGATTGATTTTAAAAATGAAACTAAAAATATTCAACTAAATGTCAAAACATTTGTTTGGTTTTATATGGCATAAAACAACAGGTAAATATCTATTACATTAGATTAAGTTATACAAATAAAATAAATGTATCCCGAGTGACTATCAAAGTTTAATAAACATTTCTTAACGAGAAAGAAAAGGGTTTATATAAATGATTATAACTATGTACGTTTTTATTCAGATGATGAATAGCATTTTTATAATTCTGTTTTCAGTTTTTACTTTAATACCTATTCCCTTAGCTGCTGCATATATTTTTAAATATCTATGGGAAAGGGATTTTCAATACAGTAGTTCATAGTTAAAATGGAATATGAAGAAAACCATAAGCTTAAAAATATGTAACTTTTTAAATCTCCAGTTGCTTACAGTAAGTCCCTTTGGTTATTTCGTTAATATAGTATTTTACTCTCTGTATAATTTGATAAATTTTTCCTCTAGTTAAATCATTTAAATTCTGAATTTGTTTATAAACGCATATTTTTATAAAAGATTTCAAATAAATTTTTCGGTATGATTTTATTTTTACATCACAAAACACAGTTATTATACATATGTTACAAATACGTTCTTTTTACATTGTTTAAATTTAATCTAGAGCATTGAAAAAGAAACAGAAAACTTTCTGCAAGAAACATTTTTTTATACTTCACAGAGAATCATTCGTATGTTATATATGTTTGTAAATAGATAAAAATTGTGTAACTTGGGGGATTTAATGGAATTTATGGCAAACTGTTTTTCCAAATGATATTTTAATTAGAAATGCATCTAAATTCATTCAAATATTCATAAAAGTGAAAAATACTGTTTTGAAAAGTGATATAGAATGAAAATTAATTTATGTTTTTAATCAATCTCCTTAAAATCTTATTATGCTGTTAGTAATAAATTTATATAACTGTTAGGAAAGTATAACTTATTTCAATAATTATTAATTGTCTCAGAAGTATCGTAAATAAAAGTTTTCCTTGCGCATTCATTTACTAGATAATATGTCGACTTTTAGACTTTTGAATTAAGCTTATTTGTTTGGCATTCTGTTAATATGTAAAACAGAAAATACTAAAAACATCCTTTTTACCAAAATAATAACTACAACAGTTCTTTCAAATATAAAATTGACATATTTTAAGCATAGAAACACAGGAACTGGAAGTTTTATTTTATAATGTGCAAGGTAAAAATTCCAAACTAATATACCATTTAAAAATAAAAATATTTCTGTATTAGACACATAATAACATATATTAATTCAACAATGAGTGGATATTATGTACAAAATTTAAGAATGCTTTAGTAATTTTAGATGCAAATTCTTCAAAAGAGCATGTTAATTTGACGTAAAACATGTTAATGAAAAATTATAAATATTATAATGTCGTAAAATTTTAAATTAATATACCGTTTAAAAATCAAAATATTTCTATATTAGATAAACATTCAAAATTATTAGTGATAATTATACCGTATATTATATTAATAATTAAATGTATCTATTATTTTTAAGCACAGAGTTGACATATTTTAATCGTCAAAACATATTAAATTGAACTAACTTTTATTTTATAAAGTTAAAATTTGGAAAATTACAAAAAAATATATTATTTAGAAACACAAAATATTTTTGTGTTATAAAAACATTTAAAGGTATTATTAGTGACAATTATATTCAATTTTATGGTAAAAATGAATTATATTCATTATAGGATGGCAATTAATAAAGAAAAAAATCTGACTTGGATTTTACATCATTTCCTATACACCTTTTAAATTAAACATAAATTTATTACAATTCATTTGAATTTAATTTACATGAATGTGAGATCAGATTTTCTAATTCATTAACAAAATAGACGGTTACTGAATTTTTAAATTATTCACTTTAAATTGTATTAAAATTTTAGAGTATTAATTCAACAAATATTAAAACCCTATTATATAATGAGTAACATATATTAATTCAACAATGAGTGGATATTATGTACTTCTATCTAGAAGCAAATTTCAACGTTTTAATATTTGTATATTGACAGACCGATGAATTTTTTTACATTAATCTCTGACTAAGTGTTTTGAGTTATGCAACATACATATATACATAGGTACGTAAGTCAAGCCAAAACTAATTAATATTCATACAGAGAGAATCTAAATGGATAGTTAGAGATTAAAAGTTTCCTTGTACGTCATTAGAGAGGCAACTTTAAAACTAGTCAAAATGGATTTTTGCTTGGTCAATATGTATCTTCTTAAAAATCAAATATCTGAAGTTTTTTTTTATTTCAATACATCAACGAAGTAAAACTATATGTTCTTTTTATCAACTATATATGGAAATACCTTTGTATATATATGTATGTTCACCGTGCTTTCCGAATTGTCTTGAGAGGAATTTGGCATGGTGATTCTAGTAAACACAAATTATTTATTGTAAAACGATTTGAATTTTAAAAATCATTGTAAATAATATTTTTTGTAAAACGTATATAAATTAAAAATCATAATTAATATCCTCTATCAAACAAGTTATATTTAAATTAACCGAACTTATCTCAGAGTCGCAAGCATACACAATCCTTAAAGTACACACTGTTCAAATGTAATGATCATACTCAAAGCTCTACATGTACTAGATTATTCACTGTGTAGAATAGTGATTGTATTGGAGTTTTAATGTCTTTGTAAGATTTATTGCAGTGAGAAAGTTGACTTCACAGAAGCGAAATTGTGCCATTAAACTAAACTACTAATCGACTGCTCAAAAGCTTATGCTGTACATTTGCTTGAGACATCGAGAGATCCGAATAACTCTATGTGTGTCTTTATATATCCGTTTCCTGTATAATGAATGCCATATGTATATGTTAATAGATCCATATACTGTTTTATTGTGAACAAGTCACAATTTCCAGGTATTTTAAGCTGACAGATGGCTTTCAGAGCTGTATTATGTTACTCTAATTCAATCTACTTGAAAATTAACTACATGTACATGCAAATGGAGTTGAAACGTTAAAAGAAATCTGAATTTATAAAACTATTAATCATGGTTATTTAAAACAAATTTTAATAAAAATTATCAAATACACAATTTTGACGATAATCCGATCATTTTATGTATACTATACAATTTACAATTTGAGCACAACAGTATTACCGGAAGCATTCATACAAAATATCTATACAAGTTATTTAAATACAGAATTAACTTATTTTGCATTTCAAAACATATTAATTTTCACTGAATTTTGATTTACCTGCAATAAGATAAATAGTGGATATATTTCATATGTAAAAACAATTAAAAATTCAACTCGAGTGTTTTTATGAAATGTATTCGAGTGTTTTTATGTGATGCATTTTTGAAATAGAGAAAAGTATGCTTATATTGAAAAATAACATTTAGAATTACTGTTAATAATAATTGCGTAGCACTTTTATAATCATAACAGAATATTATATTTAATAATTTTTTACTTTGAAAAACAATGACATAAAATTATACTAATTTCAGCCAAATTTCATCCATCTCAAAATCTACTGTTGGTTTAATTTAAAACCATTCACTACTAAAAGACACAACGGTTGATAGTTTACTTGAGATTGTAAAAAGCAAATTCTAATTAACCCTCTGGCTGCTCACCCCGCGATTTCCACGGGCAACTGAAATGTAGCAAAATTTGTTTATCCCGCGATTTTCGCGGGCATTTGCTTTTCTTCCTGTTTTGAGGAACGCATCGCCTTTTTTCACAATTTACACAGTGTAATGAATTATATACAGTATTAAACGTTTACTTATGTAATAAATAGAATTATATGAATAGAACTGTAGTTATATTAGATAATATAATATTATCTAATATTATATAATTATAATAATATATTTATACAATTAATTATATATTTATATTATGTATTTATTAGATAATATAATTATAATATATAATTATATATTATAATTACATTATGTAATACATAGAAATTAACTGTAATTCAACTGAAATTTATTAAATTTTTTTTCCTCTGATAACATCTGAAATTGGTTTTTCGATAAAAATCTATATAAAAAATCTTTTCTAGAGAGAAAAAGTGCATATTCCAATTTCTCAATATATATATATATATATATATATATATATATATATATATATATATATATATATATATATATATATATATATATATATATATATATATATATATATATATATATATATATATATATATATATATATATATATACATATATATATATATATATATATATATATATATATATATATATATATATATATATATATATATATATATATATATATATATATATATATATAATATATATATATACATATATATATATACATATATATATACTATATATATATATATATATATATATATATATATATATATATATATATATATATACATATATATATATACATATATATATATATTACATATATATAGATATATATATATATATATATATATTTATATATATATTATATATATATATATATATATATATATATATTATATATATATATATATATATATATATATATATATATATATATATATATATATATATATATATATATATATATATATATATATATATATATATATATATATATATATATATATATATATATATATATATATAAATATATATATATATATATATATATATATATATATATATATATATATATATATATATATATATATATATATATATATATATATATATATATATATATATATATATATAAATTTAAAATGTACAAAAAAATTGCACATCTTTTGAACCGATTTTGGTCAACAAATTGAGCAGTCAGAGTGTTAACCCATATTGTACCACACCAATTAAATATTTCTGTAAGTTATTAAAACTTAATCCATATCATTAATATGGTGTAACTAAGTATATAAAACCAAAATTTTGAAAACATATTTTTAGTTTTTTCTGTAATTGGTTGTCCTATAAATAGGACAACAGTCCATTACACTACTAAAACTTAACAAATATCACATTGCATTAGGCTGATTCATAGATAAAATTTGGGGAAACTGTCAAAACAAAGTCCAACATTACATTTTAAGCATACTGTTGTAAGTTTTCTCTTGCAGTTATTGAACTGGCAGTAAGAGAGTAAGTTTATCTTGCAAAATATTTCCAGTTTTCTGAATAGAATAGACATCTATTTACCCCTTGTTATGTCCAGGTGTGTGAACAGGTGTTTTAACTGGTTTTCATTGAAAGATAAGAAAATAATGTGCTCTATCAATGCAATATGGAATTCATAGAAAAATAATCAGGATTGGACCGTCGTCTTAATTTTAGGGCACCTTTTTTATACTTACAAAATACACATGTAAAATATAATTTTCAACAAAAACTTTCAGCTACATTATTAGCTCTGTTTTTAAACTAAAAGTAACCTCCACATTGTTTAAAAAATAATAATAATGAATATAAAATTAAAGATTAAAAAAATGACAATTTTTAAGAGGTAACTGAAAATAAATTTTACAATACAATATAATTTGATTTCTCAGTTTTTTTGTTACTATGCTAAAGTGTGTCTATTTTAAAGGTGTAAAAGTAAAATCCACTCAGAAAATATTTATAATTTTATTATTAAATGGAATTTTATTTGCTGTCCTGTTTATAGGACAGCGGTCCAATATGGGTTAACACATTATAAGAATTATTCTACAACTGAAGCAAATACTGTCGCAAATAAGTGACGTCAATTTTACAAGAATGCTCAACAAAACAGAATTACAACAAGTTATATTTTTTTAGCTACACCAATCTTATTGTTAATATTGTTTCTCTAGAAAGCCTCATTAACGTAGTATGTCGAATAATATTACAATACAATTATAAATAAAGTGGCATAACTCTAAAGAAAATACTGTTCATTTAAAATTTATTTCCAAATAAGTTAACCTGTTTTTAAATCCCCCTCTCTCTCATCGACTATTTTAAAGCATATAATGTGTTAAAACACGTTCAAACTTGGCAATGTAATCTTAACAGTGTGTTTGAAATACAGTGCAAAACTCAAAAAGGAAATTAAAAAAAGCTGTAACAAATTTGATTTTTAAAAGAACTATTTATTTCAAGTGAAAAGTTTAAAATACAATACGATTTGAGTCATCTTTGAGTGCTATGACTAAGTTTTGTAACACTATGGCTAATTAAACTGGGACTTATTATTGAAGGCTAATTCAAAATTATACACAAATCTATGTCAGTAAGAGGATTTTATCTTACGAATCCTGGTACCTCCCAGTGGCTGTTCACAAGGGAGCTAGTACCTTTCCAGACATAAAATCATATTAATATAGCTGTTTATTTTTTATTCATTATATAATAAAAAATTCTATTACATTTGAAATTAATTATTACTAATTTTTTATAACATTCTAGTTGTAAATAATAAATTAGTTTGGTTATTTAAGTTAATGTATTTCTTAAAATATAATAAAAGAAATACTCACTAAAGGAAAAAAATTAAATTGAATTAACTTAAAGATAAAATTTCAGATATATTAGAACTGAAATTTTATATGGTATTGAATATAAACACTAATTTTATTCAGTAAACATAAAACTTGAAAGTGACTGATTTTTTAAAAAATTAAAATATATTAAGAAATTAAACATTTTTAGGTATAAATATATTTTATCATGTTATAAAGTAAAATATATCTGTTATATTAATATAATTGAAGTTCACAGAAAAACAAAGATAATTAGAGTTTATGTGATATAAAAATTAGTTATATATTATTTATATTCTTTTTACATAGTATACATATTTTGAGTTTTTAGAGAACGTATTTCATGCTACAACATATCAAAATATTTTTTATAAAGTTAGATTTTTATTTGCTCTCTAGAAAATATTGTGTCCTACAGGCCTTTTTATATTATATCAATGAAGAAAAACACTTTTATAATGAAAAATTTTCAGATCGAAAGGTATGTGTACTTAATTGTTTTGTTATGGTCCGGAAAACTACATTATGAAATTAGAGTAAATTAAACCTCGGTTTTTAAAGTCTCTTCGTACATGTATAATATCCTCTTTCTTACTAAATAACACGTTCAGACTCCAAAAGGAAATCAGTGCATTCAAATACCTCTTCAAACTTTACACTGTCGGTGTCATTGTAATTAGCCCTCAAAAACTATAGTAATATATTTCTGTAAAAGTGGTTAAAATTTCTAGATAATATCAGTTATGAAAATTTTGAAAGAATTCATCTATTATCTGTCCAATGCATACTAGATAATCATTTTGCAGGCACATTAAATTTAGTTTAATTTTTAAAAATATGTGAATTCATAAGAAGAAACAAGAAATGCTGAGTTCAATCCAAGAACAGTTGATAACAAGATAGTCGGAAATTTCAAATTTGAAATCTGTTTCCTTATTTCAATATCATACATTCAAAGATGTATGATACAAGCTTACTATTAAATCAGGATTTTATTATCATATATAAACAACTTTCCACGTTACAGATTACTGAAAAGCATAGAAAAGTTGATTTTGTCAACTTTTACAGCAGATAAAAGTTTAAATAGTCTTTTTTTTTATTAAAGAAGAAACAAACTGTGTTTCATCTTCAAATATACCACAAGACCGCTGTTAAATTGATACAAGAAAAATTAATAGAAATAATTGCGAAAGACATCATAGCATAAATTAGATCACCCAGAAAATATATCATGTTTCTAAGTAAATAACTGTTTATATTAAGATGTTAATTATAAGGATGATTTTGTGTACTTTTATAGAATAATCCTTTTTATGCTAAAAAAAAGAAACTCGTTAAGAAAACAAATCAAACTTCTTGGGAATCACAAATATACAATGAGATAAATGTTTATTTTATTCTAGAAAGATTTTAGTACGCCATAATCAAGTCCCAAATATAGCTTAACATTTAGCAAATGTTTCTTACCTAAACAAATAACTATCAACGTTATAAAAAATTGAGAATACGGTTTATTATGTCGAAATTGAAAGCATTCATAATGTACCATACTGCTTAAAACAGTTCAGATACAATAAAAGAGAGGTATTAGTTACATATTTATGAATACCATTTCCCAGGTGTGTCTTATATATGGATAAAAGTATTTAATCCGACAAACGTTTCTGTTTTTTAAGCTATTTTCTAATTCTTAAGGGGCTAAGAGATCTTAATCTAATATTTTAAACTATTCAGTTCTTGAAATGTATTCTTAATGTGACATTAATAAAGCTAATACAAAAAATATATGAGAATCTAAAAATCTCCAAGATTAAATTTTCATTAAAAAAAGATATTTTTAAAATTACTCTACATCTCAAAAATTGGCGAAATACATCATGATTTAACTAAGCCATATTTATCATAAAACTTTCTGGTGGTCAATTAAGAGAAGTACTTGCTATATTAGCTTAATAAGACTGTCTTAAAGCTTTTAGTTTTCAGACATGTTAATATAAATACATTGCAAATTGGTAATTATGCAAGAGTATTTACATACAACAGTGATCAATAGCTGATTCGTTCGGCTGAAATCATAGCAAATATTTTAATGGAAATACAATAAAAATATCTAAAGTTTTAACTTTAAATGCATTTTACTCATAATGATGTTTTTCAAATTTGCTCGCATTCTAAAACAAACTATTGCACGTCTATAATTTTCAAGGTAAGTACATTATAGTACTACAATGAAACTTCACCTACTTTTTTGAAAGTTTTTTATTTTATGTGGTATTACTGTATTTGAAATTTAATTTTTCAACGTTATTTTAGGTTAAATTCATTCTGTTGGTGTAAAATTTCTGATAACTTTTAAATTCTAAATAGGTGGAGAATAATACCTAATCTTTCTTGTTTATAAAATGCAAAAATTATTGCTGAAATATAGTTTGAGTTGCTGTAAGAGTGCATGTAGTGTGAGAGCAAAATGTTTAAATTTTCAAAACAAGCACTTGTATTTGATTATATAAAAAAAAGTTCTTGTTTACCAGAAACAAAATAAATACAGGAATATAATTACCAATATCCAGGATTCCAAGTAATTTCCATGATAAGAAAAACAGTTATGGAAATTTGAATATTAACAAATTCCTAATTTTGAAGTTGCTTAAAGGTGATGTGTCCTCTGAATATGGGTAAAAATATCTGCTATTCTGTGAAAGGACAGTTTTATTTCTATGCAAAAATCAGTATTATTTCCTTATACGTTTTTTTAATGTACCTTATACATTTGTTTAATAAAAACTTTCCATAAAATGTGTTTTTAAATTTTATTCAAAATTAAGTTTTATGCGCTAAATTTGAAAAAAAGCCTCCTTTTTGCTGCTTGTTTACTCTGATGAAAATTATTTAGTTCAAAACAAGGAAAATCAGCTTATTTTTTATATTTTTCAAATGCAATGCTTTGATGGTATAATCACATTCCCTTCATTGAAATCTGTTTGTGTTTCGTGTCTTATTATTTTCATGCTTTGTTTTTCTTAAAAGGGTTTTTTAAAATCTCTTGTAATGATCGAAATTTGTGACCCTATTTACGTTAAAAAACGAGTAGTACATAATCTTATATTAGATTGATGCCTATGAATTGAAATATTTTTACGGAAAGGAAAACTGTTTTTCAAAAAGTTAATTTTATTTGAAAGTTAGGAATTAAAATCTAAATGATCTAAAAATAATTAAAGGTGAAATTAAAATTAAATAACTCTAAAAATATCAAAAATGTAAAATTAATTGCGCAGCATTCCTTTATTTTTTAAAAGTACCTTAAATAATAGGTTGTTAAGTATCCTTCATTTAGTTGTATTTTTAATGTGATATTAAGTAAAAGACAATAAAATATACAATTTGTTTTGTTCATAAGTAAGAAGGAATTCCTTATAATTTATTTTTTATTTAATTACTTACAATTTAATTTAATATATTTACATTATCTATACTATAAATTTTATTTCTGCTTCTGCATATTAACTGTCAGCCTTAAATGTGCATGTTTATCATCCATCTAGAAACATAATTTCTTCTAAAATGTCGTGATTGTGGCACACATATTATATTAAACAATTTTAAAAATTTAAAAATGTTTTAGTAATTTTAGATCCAAATTCTTTAAAAAAGCATATTTAGTTTGACGTAAAACATGTTAATGAACAATTGTTTTAAATATTATAAAATGTTTGGAAATTTAATGAAACCAGAACTTTCTAAAATGTAAGGTGACACATATAAGGTGAACGCTGTCAACAGAAAAAAAAAAAGATTTTTTTAAGAATTTAGGACGAATGTCCACATAACTCTTTTTGACAAATAAGAAAAATGAGTTACTCTGTATCACACATAGATCAATTTGTATTGGATAGTTAAATTAGTTCTGGTAGTAAATAATCAATTTAGAAACTTCAGTTTCTGAAACGTTTTCAAGTACACCTAGACTTTAATGAGCAATAAATTAATTAATTTTATTATAATTATTCTAATGAATTCCGTAAAAACACTTAAAGCGTCCGTTTTAAAATATTTTAAAAAATTTCGTTTTTTCCTAGCTATTATTTTAACGACAAAAACATGATTTATAGTAACATTACAAATTTTAGAAAAACTTGTTATAGTATAAGTAATGCAATATTTTGACAAGGAACTAAAAAATTCATTTTTTTCTGACATATAGGCTGGTTTCAGTTAGATATTTGAATTTATTATTATTTCACTGTAAATGTATAAATTCAGAAATTTCAGTCCATTTTGATTAATCATATTTATCTTCAGATTACTTTTATTTCTAAAATAGTATTTATAATATCATAATAACAATCAATTCAGAAGGTACACAATTGCATGTCAATATAAAAATATTTTGGGGATGAAAGAAATAGTTTAATTTTCATTACGAATTGTCTGATTATGCTAAACCAACAGTTACATTTTACTCTTGATTTACAATAAATTAATGAATTCAAGTATTTTAATGTTACTCACCCATTGAATAATTCCTAGATAGCTTTTAAGAAAAGTAAATTGCTTTTAAAATCGTAATTTAAAGGCTTAAAAGAACTACTTAAAGTGACTTTAACGATATTTTCACTCATTTAGAAAAAAAATATATTTTATCACACACAAGCTGATTTTAATCAGATAACTAAAATTGCTCTCTTAATTTCCAGAGTTAGACATTTCAGTCCATGATAATCATTCACATTTATGCTTAGATATATTTTTCAAAGTTTTCAATAAATTATTTTAGATTCCATTACAATGAATTACAAAGAAATACTAAAGTTATGCATATAACAATATTTTGACAAATCACGAAATGAAGAAGTATTTTATTACTCAGCGTTTGATGTTAAATGAATAGTTAGATTTGATCTTGATGTGCATTAAAAAATTAGTTCAGAAAATTATGCTTATGGTAATAATTCGCATTAATCCATAAAATTTCTATTAATGAACAATAAATTACTCTATTATCCCAATAGGAGGGGGGGGGGGGGGGGGGGGGGGGGGGAGAGGGGTAAGTATGTGTAGTTGTTTAATATTGGGGGGATATAATAAATATATGGGGGGGGGGGGGGGGGGGGGGGGGGGGGGGGGGGGGGGGGGGGGGGGTGTGTTAAATATGATTTGGGAATCGTACGATGGCCGAATGGTAGAGGACTGGTTTTCGAATTAAGGAGTTCACGGGTTCGAATACTGCTGCTGTCATGGTTGCCCATAACTGTTGGGAATCGGCTTTAAGTAGTAGGTCTCCGTTTCATTAACTCTCTCGTGCAAAACAGTAGGCTGTAGTGCTCCAAACCATAAAAAACCCAATGAATTTGGAATGAATAACATAAGGGTAAACGTATAACACTATTCTGACAACATAAGTTCTTTTTTATTATATAATTTCTGGTTAAAAGGGGATATTTAAATTTGTTTCTTGTTACAATAAAGAAATAAATTCAGGATCGTCAGCCTCTGCTATCCCCAATGAACTCTAGAAAATTTATTAACAAGTAATACAATATTGTGTCATTATAATCCCAATAATTTTAGGAAATCATGTTTAAAGTAATATAAAACAGTGTCTTGACAAAGGAAAAAATAATTTCTTATTCATTGCACAATGCTTGGTCGTAATCGGACATTCTAGTTTGCCTCTGCGATCCCCAGTCAACCCAAGAAAATTTATTAACAAGCAGTACAATAATGTGCTATTATAATCCAATAATTTTAGGAAGTACTATTTAATGTAATCTAAAACAGTATTTTGACAAAGAAAGAAAATAATTTCTTTTTCATTGCACAATGCTTGGTCGTAATCGGATACTCTAGTTTGGTCCTGAATTACAATAGACAAATCAATTAAAAAAATTCTGCTCTGTGATTAGACAAAGCAACACATGAAATTTTATTAATGAGCATTACTTTATTTTAGTATTATAATCCCATTGAAATTAGGAAAACCTACTTAAGAAGGCTTAAAATGGTATTTTGAAAATAAAATTTTTTTCCTAATGTAGATGTCAATACAGGAACTAAATGCCTTCATGCTATTACAGGTCTGCGAAGCTGTTACATATTTAGCACCAACAGGGAGCTTGAAAATAAACTGAAAAACACAAAAATAACTTCTTTTTATTACACAATGTGCGGTTGTAATTGGACTTTGTTCTTGATTTATTGTAAGGAAAATAATTGATAAATTTTGATGTCTGTCAATAGATCCAATCATAGTTAGAAACTTAATAATGATAGTAAAATATTTTAATATTATTATCCTCAAGAATTCGTGAATAAATTCCTAAAGTGTCCTAAAACTTTATTTAGCCATTAGGTGAAAACAAGTTATTTTCCATAACACAGAGTTCGTTTTGATTAAAAAAGGTAAATTGTTTTTCTTTACAGTAAATGAAATAATAGAAATTTCTGTCTGCCTTAATTAAACACTTTTATATCTACACAATTTTTATGGAACTAATTAATTTTAGTATAATCTCTGCAATAATTTTAAGAATAACTGCTTGAACAGTCTATAAAATACAAATCCATAAAATAAGTTATCTTTCATTACACACTGTTCAGTTTGATCTAGGTAAGTATATTTCTTCTTCATTCACAGTAAATTAAGGTATTCAAAAATTTTACTTAATGTCGATCTTTTATTTACATTTATAGCCTATGAATATTTAATGTTTAATAAAATATTTTTAATATCAAAATAAAAAATTATTTAGAAAGAACTAATTAAGAGCCAACATATATTACATTTATTTCAATACACAGCGAACAGTGTTAATTGGATAGTTAAATTTCTTCTTTATTTACTGTACATGAATCATTTCTGATGTTTCAGTTACTAGTGTTAATAAAGTTGCAGTTACTAGTGTTAATTAAGTTGTAGTTACTAGTCACATTCATTTCTAGGTATTTTTTTAATTAACAAGCGAATTTTATAAGTGAAAAATCATTCTAAATTTAAATATTTATATTAGAACAATCAGTAACAACAGTTAACCTCTTTCAATGGGACTTATTATATTAATTGTATAAGATTGAAATGTGTAATATTTTAAACAGTAATAACAAAGATATATATGCAACAAATGGATACAATTTTTGTAGCCCGTTTCATACGCTATATCCCGCTTTGATAAAAGCACTAATTTTGAGTAACTGTTGTCTATTAAACTGAGAAGTATTTCGAAATGTCATAATTTATATGCAAAACATCCTCCATCATCCAGTTCCTTCATCATTCAAAGTATTCTGACGTACTTTGCTACTTTTTGGAGAGTAACGTTCCTTTATGATCCCCTTAATTATCTTAATGGCTGGAGATGTCTGTAGGATTACTAAAAACGGTTTCCCTTTTTATATGATATTCGTTTCTACTTCTCGGAATGCCAGTAATTGACGGGACACTTAGTGTAAGTGAATGGACCATTTTTGGAACAAATAGAAATTCTTTAACATTTATTATTCTTTACTTCCAAGAAAGTGTAACTTTACTTCAGATATCAAAAGTTTCCGTAGATACAGTTTTTTCTTCCTATTTATGCTAATGTCTTTTAAGGTATGTGACTACCTTTGAAGTATCTTTTTTTTAAAGCATAAAATTTTAATGAATAAAAGATTTTTTATATTAGTATTCGATATTAAACAATGGATGTATAAACAATTCTAAGAAAATTTTTTAAATTTAAAATATATAATCATTTTTTATCAAAAATTTAGTGAAAAGTGTCATTTATGCCACATCTCATATAACACATCTTAATGATTATTTTTCAATAAACGTTATATATATGATACAGTTACCCGTGTTATAAAATAAAATAATTGAAATACTTTATAAAATTATTGAATTATACCAAAACCTGCCTCTGCCTTTTTGGAACAAATAGAAGTTGTTTAACATTTATTATTCTTTACTTCCAAGAAAGTAAAATTTTACTTCAGATATCAAACGTTTTCGTAGATACAGTTTTTACTTCCTATTTATGCTAATGTCCTTTAAGGTATGTTACTACCTTCAAAGTACTACAAACATTTTAATGAATAAAATATTTTTTATATTATTGTTCGATATGAAACAATGAATGTAACAGCAATTTTAAGACATTTTTTTTTCAATTTAAAATATATAATTATATTTTATCAAAATTTTAGTGAAATCTCTCATTTAAGCCACACCTCCTATAACATATCTTAATGATTATTTTTTAATAAACTTTATATATATACGATAAAGTTACCTGTGTTATAAAATAAAATAATTGAAATACTTTTAAAAAATTATTGAATTATGCCAAAACTTGCCTGTGCATTTTTAGAGCAAATAGAAACTCTATAACATTTATTATTCTTTACTTCCACGAAAGTGTAACTTTACTTCAGATATCAAAAGTTTTCGTAGATACAGTTTTTGCTTCCTATTTATGTTAATGTCCATTAAGGTATGTCACTACCTTCGAAGTACCTTTTTTTCTGAAAACATAAAATTTGAATGAATAAATATTTCTTATATTATTATTTGATATTAAACAACGAATGTAACACCAATTTTAAGAAATTTTTAAAATTTAAAATATATAGTTATTTTTTATCAAAATTTTAGTGAAAACTGTCATTTACGCCACACCTCATATAGCACATATCAATGATTATTTTTCCAATAAAATTTATATATATGATACAGTTACAAGTGTTATAAATTAAAATAATTGAAATTCTTTTAAAAATTATTGAATTATGCCGAAATTTGCCTGTGAATTTTTGGAATAAATAGAAATTCTACATTTATTATTCTATACTTCCAAGAAAGCGAAACTTTACTTCAGATATTGGAAATTTTCGAAGATACAGTTTTTGCTTTCTGTTTATGCTACTGTTCTTTAAGGTATGTTACTACCTTTGAAGTAAACCTTTTTTAAAGCATAAAATTTTAATGAATAAAATATTTTTTATATTATTTATCGATATAAAACATTGGATATAACAGAAAATTTAAGAAAATTTTTAAAATTTAAAATATAGAATCATTTTTTAACAAAATTTTAGTGAAAAGTCTCATTGACGCCACACCTCATCTAATACATGTTAATGATTATTTTTCAATAAACTTTATATATCTGATAGTTACATGTGTTATAAAATAAAATAATTGAAATACTTTTAAAAGTTATTGAATTATGCCAAAACCTGCCTCTACATTTTTGGAACAAATAGAAATTCTTTAATATTTATTATTCTTTACTTCCAACAAAGTGTAACTTTACTTCAGAGATCAAAAGTTTTCGTAGATACAGTTTTTGCTTCCTATTTATGCTAATGTCCTTTAAGGTATGTTACTACCTTCGAAGTACCTTTTTATCTGAAAGCATAAAATTTTAATAAATAAAAGATTTTTTATATTATTATTCAACATTACACAATGAATGTAACACCAACTTTAGGAAAATTTTTTAAATTTAATATATATAGTCCTTTTTTATCAAAATTTTGGTGAAAACTGTCATTTACGCCTTACCTCATATAGCACATCTTAATGATTATTTTTCAATAAACTTTATATATCTGATACAGTTATCTGTGTTATTACTCTTTACTTCCAAGAAAGTGAAACTTTACTTCTGATATCAAAAGTTTTCGTAGATACAGTTTTTGCTTCTTTTTTATGCTAATGTCCTTTAAGGTATGTTGCTACCTTCGAAGTATGTATTTTTTTTTGAAAGCGTAAAATTTTAATGAATAAAAGATTTTTTTTTACTTATATTCGATATTAAACAATGAATGCAACACCATTTTTTAGAAATTTTTTAAGATTTAAAATATATACTTATTTTTTTTTTATCAAAATTTTAGTGAATTCTATCATTTACGCCACATCTCATATAACACATCTTAATGTTTATTTTCCAATAAACTTTATATATCTGATACAGTTACCTGTTTTATAAAATAAAATAATTGAAATACTTTTAAAAATTATTGAATTATACCCAAACTATTTTTAGACAAAAATTTTGCTTTTTGAAAACAAATCTCATCTAATTAAATAAAGAAATAAAAGAGAGACAACATTTTGGTTTAAAACATAATTATGAATGTATAAAACATTTTGGAAAAATTTCACTCCAATATTTTGAGTACATTTTGAGAAATGACATTTATTGCACACAAAAATAATGGAAAACACAGTTTCTCAGAAAACGAATTTAAAAATTTTATTGCATCACAAAAATTTATACCCACTGTAGATTCTTAAAACTTTCCATATTTACAAGACAATCCGTCCTTTGTGTCTTATTGAACTAATTTTTATTTTTATTTAGCTTTTATTACTTTCTTGATAATTTTGTATCAGGTAGGGACTGACGTCTCTATTTTTGATTTCACCCTTGGTCAATTTCCATAGAGATAAACAACATAACTGCAATATTTGCACCCGAAATCAATGTTTATATTTCATCGAAAGTTTTTTTTTGCTATATTGTCCGTAACAGGTTGTTAAAACTCTCATGCCTAAACGTCATGCCATGTAAACACATTTTTTAAACAAATGTTAGTCATATAGTGGTAAATAAGTTATTTTACGATTTTTATTACATTATTTTATACAGGGAGACCTGGGGACCTTTATAATAGCCGCTTACCATTATGTAATGCTTGATTTTGGAATTTTTAGATAACTTATGAGGAGATTTAAAACTTCAAAATAAGGTAAATATCAAACATTAAGTTACAAATATAAGAAAAAATAAATAAAAAGGAATGAAAAATAACGATAGCGCAAAAATAATGTAAACAAAACTCAAACTGTAATAATGCTGCCTTTTTGTTTCCTTATTAGTTAAGAAATAGCTGCTAAATATAAATAAAAATGAAATATGCAACTAAAAAATTTTAAATAGGTATATTATATAAAGAAATGTCATTTATATTGATTAAGAATAAAAATATTAGTTTTTATACTTTTACTGCTTCCAATGCTTGCTTCCGGTATAAGAGTTTCACTTCCGTTTCTTATTTATGCTATAACTTTGCTTCTAAGTAATGTAGATACAAATATAAAGCCTTCTTGATTACGTAAATGTATAATTATAAAATTAGCGAATAAAATGATTTAAAACATTTGGGTATCCACATACCTTAACTTCCTACTGAACATTAAAATATTTTAATTTCCTTTAACTTCATTCCATAATATATAAAAATATTTTAAGGCATTTTTAATATGAATGGTATTATAATTGTTAAACACTTGTGGGTTTACATCTGGGCAGTATTTAATGCCAATATTAGATGTCATTGATATCTTCGTTAATCTATTTAATGACAGTTATATATTAGAACGCAAATTTCCTATTATGGTCTATATTTTCTGCAGTTTTGTCTTCTGAGTTTGTATCTTGAAGTAGCTGAAAGAATACTGTCTGAGAAGCTTTACCAGGACTTTAATGTCTATTTGATTACATTATACTTTCACAAATGAATTGTTGTCAAACATCACTGATTCCTGTACTATCGTAGAGAACAGGAATCGTAGAGTATCGTATCCTTATCGTATACAATCTCTCTCATGGTTTACATTGACAGTTGCAATTTCTGTTTTCTTCAACAATGTGGTTACAGAGTGTGTATCAAATATTTAAAAGTTAGAAGAGGGGTATATATATATATATATATATATATATATATATATATATATATATATATATATATATATATATATATATATATATATATATATATATATATATATATATATATATATATATATATATATATATATATATATATATATATATATATATATATATATATATATATATATATATATATATATATATATATATATATATATATATATATATATATATATATATATATATATATATATATATATACATATATACATATATACATATATATACATATATATACATATATACATATATATATATATACATATATATATACATATATATATATATATATATACATATATATATATATATATATATACATATATATATATATATATATATATATATATATATATATATATATATATATATATATTATACATATATATATATATATATATATATATATATATATATATATATATATATATATATATATATATATATATATATATATATATATATATATATATATATATATATATATATATATATATATGTGTGTGTGTGTGTGTGTGTGTGTGTGTGTGTGTGCATATGTATACAAAGAGAGGGAGAGGTATGTATATATTTGATATTAATAGACTGTGAAAAGCTTAAAACGTTTCAAAGAGTTTTACTACATTTTTTAATACGTGAACTTTATGAAAAAAATCTTTTTTCTTTTCAAGGTTCTATTCTGGCAATTTCTGAATGGTATGTCATAATCCATCATCCACAAATAACTACATGATGTGTTAACAGAGTAAAATATACAACGATTTTACAATTTATCTTGGAGATATTCCGAAAAGTTTATAAAAATTCCCATGACTTTTGATTCTCTCTCTCTATATATATTCTGTTATATGTATAGATTTCTGTATAGATATATATACATATATATATATATATATATATATATATATATATATATATATATATATACATATATTATGTTATCTCTCTCTCTCTCTCTCCCTCTATATATATATATATATATATATATATATATATATATATATATATATGTATATATATATATATATAATTAGAATTTGAAACATAATTTAAAAATTTACAATAAGTAATAATATACCATAATAAAATTATGAATAGTTGAACAATACGTAAGTTAGAGTATCAAAGAAACATGTAAAAGCTTTTAAATGTTTTGTCTTAAAATTTTATATAAATGTCTTTCCCATTTATTTTATCTAAAGCCTAAAGAAATCTTGTCAAAGCTTTCAAAATGTTATCATTCTGTTCTAAAATAAAACAAATTCACTGGAGGTTATTCTTAAGTTTCCTTTACGTTTTCTCCAATTTCCCATAATGTTAACAGAAAGAAATGTTTGGTTTAAAGACATTTCATCAAGTTTTGTTGGTAACATTTTTGAATTTGTGTAGCGTAGTGTATTGAAGTTAGTTATCTTAAGGATACATACTACATTTTGAGTTCATAAATCTTAGTTCTGAAAGTAGTTTTTATAATCCGAAAATAAGAAATTCTGTTAGTTTAAAAAAGATTTTTAGCGAAATCTTTTAAAAGTTTCATATTTTAAACAACTTATGTAATTTTAAATTTCTATCAATAGATTTCTATAAAAAGTAAAACTAAAATTAATTCTTAAATAAAATTTGCATAAACTTTTGTATAAAATTGAAAATTAATGTTTGTAGTTTATTGTGAACGTTATTTAAATTAATGTAAATAATAGTTTTTATTTAATAGAATTATAAATAAAAAATTACCAGTTCAATTTTTTTTGTTTTAAAATTTTGAATACATTTAAATACTTAGGTTTTAAAACGTTATTATAAAAATATGCCCTAAATAATGGAAAAATATTAAATATATAAGGATTTAAATTATTTATATTTTGTACTTACAAGAAGTATTATTGCAATTTTATATGAGTTAAATTGCCCTTGATATTTTTACGGGGATTTATTAGGCATTTTTAATTAAGTCAATATTATAACAATTAATAATTAATAAATTTTGGGGTAGTTAATTTTTCTTTCGAAATTTATGTTTTAAGTAAATATATTTTTAATGATATATTAAAATTTCCAGAAAATTGTTCCATTTTACTAAATAATGTTGTTTGAGGTAGCGAATTTTTTTTTCGAAATTTATGTTTTACGTAAATATATTTCTAATGATATATTAAAGTTTCCAGCAAATTGGTGAATTTTACTAAATAATGTTATTTACAAATATATGCATTTTTTAGAATTTTGAAAGCCATTTGAGAAAATGTTTAGTCAAGTCTATGTAAGATTGTATGCTACAAATATTATATTTTCTTATCGGGAACTTGCCGAGCGATGGCCGAATGGTAGAGCGCTGCCTTCGGAACCTGAGTTCGCGAGTTCGAATCCTGCTGCTGGCATGGATGTTTGTAGCCTTTCGGATAAAATCGGCTTTAAACTGTAGGTCCCGGTCTCAATAACCCTCATGTGAAAAACAGTAGACCGTAGCGCTCCAAACCAAACCTTATCGGGAGCTTCATTTACTTGAAAACTTATTTTAGAATTTATCATTAAGTATTTTTTTTTTGTAAGTTTAAATAGTTTCTAGGCTGTAAATAAAATAGGTGTGAAGTCAAAATAAAATAGTGTTTATGTTTTTTCAGAATGTTTAAAAAATGACAATAAGTAATCACGAAACACACTCCAAGGAATATATACGTTAGAAATAGCTAAGACTAATTGTTAAAAATGATAGCTTTGTTGAGAAAAATATATTGGTTATGTCGATCCACTTTCTTCAATATTTCACACTTTAAATTTATTTTTGAAATTTCACTGAAATATTTATTATTAATGCTGACATTAATAGTTACATTTTTATACGACTACATATACATGCAAACTGAAAAGGTTTATGGTTTATAAAAAACGAAATTTTTATTTTGCATTAATTTCAATATACTATGTGATAATATTATCACGTAGGGGCTTAATGTGGAACACAAAAATACTCACAGGAAGTACAGTTAATATAATTTATTAACTCAACTCAAAGAGCAAAGTACAATTGCCAGCTCTGCACAACTCTGAATTAAGAACTCTCTATGACTGAGAGATCTTTGGCTTTTATAGCAGCAGGGAAAATTCCAGAAAACGTGCAACGTAGAGAAAGGGCGAATGTTCTAGAATACTTATCTGGCAAACCAAAGAAAATTCCAGAATCTCCTGGAGCATTAAGTAAAGTACAACATAAATAAAGGAATTAAATAAATATTTACATGGATTTTATATCCGACTATCGATACCGCTGTTCAAACTAACGACCTTTTCATTACAAAACTAGTGGGATGACCATTCGGCTATAGAAACTTTATATATATATATATATATATATATATATATATATATATATATATATATATATATATATATATATATATATATATATATGTTATACATAACATGAATTTCAATATATAACTGGAAATTCTGTTATTAATTCACTCTGTACAAATTTTACTCGATAAAAACATTTGAAAATAATAACTATTATTAATGATGGGATTAATATTTGCATGTTTATAAGACTAACTATGTTAAGAAGCTGAAAAGTTTTATGATTTGTAAAGAAAGGGAAATTTTTTAACTATCATAGTATGAGTTTCAAGATTATATGTAATAGTATATTCAACTCTGATTCATTTTTATAAAAGATCATAATTAGAAATTAAAAATAGCTGTCATAAAGTTTATTAATACTAGCAAAAAATGTAAACGTATAATTTAGTCATCGAAATTGTGTTTCTAAGATTATTACAAATATAAACTTATTTCGGGAAGGTTAAACCAGTACATAAATGCACATTCTAATAATTTCGAATATAAAACTCATTACACATATATTCATTTAGCTAATTATTTCCAAGGACATTTTATATATTAATTCTTTAAATTCAATTGGGAATAAAACTTATTTTGTAGGCTCATAAAAATACATTAATTTTACGTATTGTTTCAAATATAGAATCTAAATAGGGAAAACAAAATTAAAGTTATCCCGAACAAAGTAAACAATTATATGACAGTCCTTGCATAAAATCAGACAATTTTTAGAATTTGTACTTTTCGTCTATGAATTTGAACTTCAGGGAATATATGAAACATTTAAACGTAAAACAAAATGACATTACTCTAAAACCCCGTAAAGAACTTTCCCAGACCTTGGTCATGATAGAAAATAATGTTCTGAAATAAATTAGTAGGAAAATTGCCTTCTAAGAACGTAACTCATGATGGAAAGTTGTTCTTTTGGAGTTTTTCACATAAAAAACTCTTTTACGGATAATCCCCAGATATTTCAAACAGAAATGGAATAAAATGTAATCAACGTAGTCATTCCATTAGGTAATTGGAAGAAAATTCAATTTTAGTTTTTATAAATGAAGATGGCGCTAATGCAGTTACGTATGTTACACTAAGAATGCAAACATAGAAACTTTCTTAAAATTAACTTGATACTTTATCCATACATGAAGTAATTGGGTTATTATATTTGCATTACATAGAATTTGAAATCACAATGGGTATTAAAATACGTTAAATAAAAACAAATCCTTGAAAAAAGTTGAAATGTCTAAAAAATAACTTCCTATGTAGTAAAATTATTTTTTTCTTCACAAGTGAAAACTTTTTAAGTATTTGAAATTTGTAACATTGATAGGGCAGCATAAATTACTTTAATCAATATTAACTTAAAATTAAATAATAAAACATCTACATGTAGAAAATAAATTTTTGAAAAAAAAAAAACACCTATAGTTGGAATATTAGATACAAGTTGTATTGTAATATCAGAGAGTTTACAATAAAAGCCGGTTTTTTTTAAATAATTTTCTGAAATTAAAATGACTTTACAATTACTTAACAATTACTAGAATAGAAAATACACGTGCATGTTTATATATATATATATATATATATATATATATATATATATATATATATATATATATATATATATATATATATATATATATATATATATATATATATATATATATATATATATATGAGTGTGTGTGGGCGTAGGATGTAAATTAATGTATGACTATAAAGATTTCACATGAAAGTAAACATTTTCACCTATTTTGTCTGTGCAAAAAACATCTGTTAAATAATAATTCTTAATTTAATTGCATTTAAAAGTTGTTGCTCAAACTTTTTTCTATGTTATTGTCCTATTTGTTTTTTATATAACTATACTTGGAGAAGAATTATGATTTCAATAATAGTCTTTTCGAATTCACATAAAAATACATAATTATGAATAAACAGATAAATCTATCCGTAAAAATATCCCATGCCTTATAATTTTCCTTAATGCTCTAACTAAACTTTAAAATTTATAATGTACCAACGTCCTCTATGTAACCATACGTTAAGAAAATATGCATTAAATTTCAATTATGTGTTATTTATAGCAATGGTATGTAAATATTTAAAGAAAATGCAGGTATCAGATAAATGCAGGTTATTTTCTTAAATTATTAATTCAGAGTAATGAAACTTTTTTCAAATGTGGAGACACTTTCCTTTAATCTGCTTTCGCGTATATAGTAGCATGAGGTTGATGATCATTTTATTAATGAAGCGTACGAAAATTGTAAGCTATATTTTCTACGGGGAAGTAACACAAATGCATCCTTACCTTACCCATACAAGTACACGTTAAATTGTAAATAAATCCTCCATGCAACCATACATTAAGAAAATAGGCATTAATTTCCAATTATGTATTATTTATAGCAATAGTATGTAAATATTTAAAGAAAATGCAGATATGAGAAAGCTTTTTCTTAAAATATTAATTCAGAGTAATGAATCTTATTTCAAATGAGGAGATTTTTTTCAATCTGCTTTCGCCTATACAATAGCATGAGATTCATAAACATTTTATTAATGAAGCACGGTAAAAATAGTAAACTATATTTTCTACGGTTAGGTAACACAAATGCATCTTTCCCTTACACATAAAATTATACATTAAACTGTAACTAATGTTTTACTTTTAAAAAACAAGTGGTAATTCAGTCGAACTTCATTAGACAAAAATGATTAACACTGATTTCACTCAAGACGAAGGAAAACAATTTCACTGTTAGGTGATATTAGAAATTAATAATAATTGAACCCTTTAATGCACATTTCTACCTTTTAAGACAAGGCAAATTTCACGCCAATTAAAAGAAAGATAAAATATTTCCCCTGGCGACTTTCCGCTTAGAACCAAGATTATCGTTGTTCCAGAACTGGACAAGTGAAGATAGTGTGTTCATTCTAGGAAATTTCATTATATATATTACCATTAAATAACCATACGAATCATATAAACCATATAAAGCCTTTAAATATATATTATTTTTCTGACATCATATAATATTTTTAAGCTTTTGTTTTAAAATCATCTTGAATGATTTTCTATTTTATCAGTTAATAAGGATTTTGCTTAAGGAGAAAATAATATTTCGACTTTTAGTCTTCGTCTTACCAAGGTTTGACTGTATTTGAAACGCCCCTTGATATTAAATTCTGTAACGATATTTTCAAATATTTATCAAACTCTCCTAATATACAATAAAATAAATCAATAAACAGCATTTATATTCAGTTTAATTTAGATTATGGAGATCGATTTAAAATTAAAAAACTCTTAATTTTTAATGGAAAGCCAAAATAATAAATTGCAAAAAAGATTTACCATTAAATAAATGTTCAGTTAAAAAACAACATAATACCTAAATATGCATAAAACATAATGTCTGTGAAACTGTATTACAGTAAGGAAAAAATAACTTATAATGCAAAAAATATTTTTAAAAATTTCAAAATGATATGCTAAAAATTTGATACTTGTGTGTGTGTGAACTTGTAGCATTTGTGTGTATGTATGTGTAGTTCATATATATATATATATATATATATATATATATATATATATATATATATATATATATATATATATATATATATATATATATATATATATATATATATATATATATATATATATATATATATATATATATACATATATATATATATATATATATACATATATATATACATATATATATATATATATATATATATATATATATATATATATATATATATATATATATATATATATATATATATATATATATATATATATATATATATATATATATATATATATAATATATATATATATATATATATATATATATATATATATATATATATATATATATATATATATATACATATATATATATATATATATATATACATATATATATATATATATATATATATATATATATATATATATATATATATACATATATATATATATATATATATATATATATATATATATATATATATATATATATATATATATATATATATATATATATATATATATATATATATATATATATATATATATATATATATATATATATATATATATATATATATATATATATATATATATATATATATATATATATATACATATATATATATATATATATATATATATATATATATATATATATATATATATATATATATATATATATATATATATATATATATATATATATATATATATATATATATATATATATATATATATATATATATATATATATATATATATATATATATATATATGTGTGTGTGTGTGTGTGTGTGTGTATATGTGTGTATGTGTGTATGTGTATGTAAAATCGTGGTCCAGAGTTAAGGCGAATGGAACACAGTCTTCTTGATAATAATAAGTTTTATTAACTCATCGTTTTTACGGAAAGCAACAAGCGCCATTTTTAATGTTCGTGGCGAAGCTATGCGTGAATGTGTTGACCTCTCCATGTCCACTCACCAAATCCCAACTTATGTGTTTGCAAGCTCATCAAAAAGCTGAGAAATGCTTCCGCCTGACCGGATTATCCTGAATGCTTACCCGAGCGTAGGTCTTTTTCATTTATTTTATTATTATAAAACGAGTTCTCTTTTTAGAATCATTTTTAACTTACATAATTTCCAACTACCCCTTTTTTAGACCTCACACACACACACACACACACACACACACATATATATATATATATATATATATATATATATATATATATATATATATATATATATATATATATATATATATATATATATGTGTGTGTGTGTGTGTGTGTGTGTGTATGCAAACGGGTATGTTTTTGTATGTGGACAATTTCAAAATTCTGTTTTGCAACGTTCCTGAAAATTTTATTACTTCAAATATTAATTTTGTTAATTACAACAATTAAATTTTTTTATACTATTAAGGCTACATTAAGTCACAACTTTCTCCAGTAGTACTAAGAAAAAGAGAATTAATTACAATACTCCTATTCTACATTATTCTAAATTCTCATATTTCCACTAAAGGGTATTCCATCTATTTTCTAAAATTTTAAATATATCCTGCAATAAATTTGTAAAAGGTAAAAAATTCTGAATGTTTAAAATTCCTTATGCATATTATGTCAACAATTATTTATTTTTATTTTCTGTTTTATTTTATTTTAATTTATCTTTTCCTCGAATTGCATTTGTTTTCTTTAAAAGAATTTTTGATGAATAATTTTCCAATGTAATTAAAGAAGATTCCTTATTTTAGTGTTTTGTTTAAAAGAACGCATTAAAACATAATTAAAAGGTGTTTTTTTAATTGCATAACTCTACAATATATTTGCAAAACGGAGTTCAAATACGACAAAAGAATAAATACATATTGTCAATATTAAGATGATGCAAAAAAAATTAAGGTAATGAATATTATTTGGAGAAGATAATAGAATAAAATTTTTGTTCCTTGAATAAAAACAAATACTTCTATAAAACAACAATGCCATTTGAAGCGTAGTTTAATGATAATAGATGTTTACTATTAATTAAAATTTTAAATTTAAAGAAACATAGCTACTTATAAACCCTGTTATAAATTATTACATAATGCATTTTGTGTATATATTTGTGTATATGCTTTATAGAATTGTGAAATCACAAGTAAATAAAGAATCAGCTGAAGCAGAAAGATAAATCTAAATTTCAACACATCTTCACTGAGTATATCTAGTTTGTTCTTAGGAATCAAAGATTTATGTCTTAGTCTTTAAAATTTTAGCTTAATATAGTTGAAGATTCATTAATTTACAGTTTGAGTGTTTGTATTTATATGTATGTTAAAGATTTCTGCTGTTTTAAAGAATTTAAAATATTGATTTCAGGAAACAAAATGTCATAGTCAATAATCTCATGGTCTATAGTATAAAGCGCTTTTATATTGATTACTGTATTATTATATTTTAAATAAGTGATAACATGTAAATAAAGAATCTGTTTCTAGAAAGAAAAGCAAAATGCAAATTTTATAAATTTGTAGCAAGTAGATCTATTTTGCTCTTAATAATTAAATATTTATATATTTGACTATTTTTTTTAATTTTTTTATGTTTAACAGGCTAGTCTTTATGGTGTCTAAGAGCAGTTCCCTAACTAGTTCTCACAAATCCCAACAGACTAATGGCTTATTGTATATTAATAACTAATTTAGCGGTTTGTAAAAAAGTTTGGTGATCCGCAAAAGAATTCAATATAAAGTAAAACAATTGTGATCTATTTGCTTTTTTACTAAAAATAAAATAAATAGCACTGAAAATCGTCAACCATTTATCTCCGGTTCACGAGATGAAGGTTTGTTTGCTTATTGTCAACACTTACCAGAGTTTAATTCTGACTTCGGAGAAATATTTGAAGGGTTTCTTTACTTTTTTATTTTCAGTTGGGTGTACATTTTTAATGCAAACATACAATCTCAAAGATATATAGACTGTTGAAAAAATAAGTTATTGAATTATTCATAAATGAGGAGCTAAACTAATCTTTGAACAAAGACACCACAATTCCTAGCTAAAAAAGCAGACCCTTATCTGTAGAAATAATCTCATATCAACAAATTACGCCATATAATTAGTACAGATAATATTTTCCATAATTTTAAACTCAGGGTATAACTTCAA
>CM063503.1:65190443-65207943 GCA_032207245.1 Pardosa pseudoannulata
TATAAAACCATGCTCAGAAGGGATTCAGATGGTGCAGTTAAATATGACAACTAGATCTAGACGCAGGCATTTATTTAAGATAGTATAATGAATGACGTAGAGCTCTGGATATGAAACTGAACTAACTTTACAGAAATTTAAAATACTTAAAATACATACAAGTCAAATAATAAAACATCATCACCTTCGATGCAACCGAGTTATGTTCTACTGTCACACTGGCTCTTATATAGGCAGACAACATATGCATACATTACATATATTTGCATATTTAAAAAGATATTGTGTTGCCACAAATAAAAATACGATAGTTATAAACCTTTACTCCTAAAAAATACCAATACAGACCAATGCATTCATGTTACAATAATATGTGAAAATACATTACAATATTTATAATATATACAAGACACTATTTACAAAGACAGAAATTTATGTCAACGGCCTTAATCAGAAATGATGCGTATGACGTCAATCTTCGGCTAATCAAAAACGAGGCAACGACTTTAGTTATTACATTTCACCACACTTTCAAGTGAGTGAATATTGTTAGAAGCATTGAATTTATTAATTTAAGCTTATGTTTAATTACAGTATCAGAGATAACTTTTGTCTAACATCGGCATTTTTCGAAAAATACTGAAAATAATTTCAAAATAGTAAAAAAGATAATGAATAAAATATATTAAATATTTATAGCATTAGAAACTCAAGAAATAATATCCACAACGCTTGATGCATCAAGCAACAGCAAAATTCGTTTCTTTTCTTGGGTAAAGCAAAAGCACCAAACAATATTTTACAATACTGTGTGCACATAGTCTGTTATCCTATGTTTACTAAATATAGCTCTTCAGTAATTTTCAAAATCATTGCATAAGGAAATTCCTTGAATGGAGTGCTACAGAAATGTGTTAGAAACACAATAAACAAGGGAAAAGAAAAATTCAAGAACATAGTGTATTAGTGTAGTTACATCGGCCATCAACCCGAGAAAAACAATGGCAAATATACAAAGGGGTTCAAGTTATATCACAGTCTCATTAGCCCTCCTGTTGCAAAAAGTAGACCGTAGCACTCCAAACCAAACCAAGTTATATTACCATGTACAATTTGTTTTTAGATTTAAAAAATATTTTTTCGAATTGTACTTGTTGCTTTTCTACTTAATTTCTAAAATAATTTATGATCATATAATTTGCACTACTATAAAGCAGATAAAAATTATCTACATACAGATAATTTCAATTCCTGAGCGATACAGTATACTGCGCTTAGAAACAACCTTTTAAAATAAACAACCTAAACTGAATATAATAAGAAGTTAATTTTAGAATAAAGTATTTCTTTGTTAGTTAATTTAAAAAACGAAATTAAGATGTCGATTTATCAAAAATTCAATATGAAAACTTAAACTACTCTATTTATGTTTCTGTAGCTTTGTTTGGAGAAATCTCTATCACTCAACGAGTTAAAAAGGCAAACTTTTGTAATAGTAAGTGATCCCTCCAAGGGATTGAGTTGCTTTACTAGGCGTACCTGTAAATATGTTTAGACAATAGACTGGAGTTGTCACACTTTAATATTACTGTTAGTTGCTAAGCTACAGTTGTTGAATAAAAATTTTACATGTGTAAATGTGGAATTTTTCAGCGCATATGGAGAAATGTTTAATTAGGTAATTAATTTGCTTAACAAAGAATACAAGTGGATTCTTTGAGTCAAATCTGTGCTGTTATTAATTTAACAATTTTCAGAAGGACTGAATGCTGTTCAGGGAAGAGCCAATTCAAAGGCTGTGGTGATGTCGGTTGTTATTTTATTCTTCATTTGAGAAAGCATTCTTTATTCTGAATTTGTACCACATTGTCATATTAAAACAAATAGCTGTACCAGCAATTTAACAGTTCTGAGAGGTTATCTGCTCATGAAGATGAGTGAAATGCAGAAAAATTAAACTTGGATGTACACCATACCAATGATGTGGCTGATGCATAGCTCTTCTTTCTTAGTATTTAGTAAAACATTAGATACCTTATAGACCCTATACTCCCTATTCTCTGGCTTTAGTGTCTAAAGACTCTTTTTCTATTTCAGAAATTTTAACACATATCGTCTTAAATCACGTAAAAGGTTCGGAAAACGTGAGAAAGAGCGCTACTTCATAAAGAGAGTTCATTCCATGAGGCTTTCCAAAACAGGAATTGCCAAAAAAAGGGTTTATTTCGAGGGAGGCAGTATTTAAAATATTAGAAATCAAATACAAATTTTTAGAAGAGTTTCTGCCTTTATTTAAGTACACTTAGTTCTTCTAATAAATTAAAATTTCTATTCATCGATAAAAAGAGTATAGACTAACAATAAAAATATTTTTAAATTTTATAACTTATTTTAAAATAATATTTTTAATATAATAATATATAAAGAATATTTTTAAAAGAATATTTTAATATAAAGCTTTCATCTTAAAGACTAATTAACTTTTCGAAGAAAAAGAAAAGAACTTAAAACTAATAGCCTATCATTATTTTCAAACAGTGTATAATAAAAAATTATCTTCTTTGAAACTATTACCTTTTTTTGAAAGCTTATGTACAGTTATATAAGAAATAATAGATTTCATCTAAAAATATGGCAGTACGTGGTATCAAAATATTTATCATAAGAGTTCCGTTACTATTAAAAGATTGAGTTTCTGTTGGAAGTTTATGAAGAATGAAGAATCTTTTATGATAAACCAGCCATTTATGGTAAAGAAATTAAAATAAATTTCACTGCCAGAAGCAACATCAAGCAGTATTAAAAGTAACCAGTTATTTAGATGATTAATGGTAGAAAAAAATGGCATGAGGAAATAAAGTAGTAAGTGTAACTTTTCGAAAGACCACGAAATGAAGTTAAAATTACCAGGATTTTCTGTTAATATTGCAGATGTAAACACTCCTATTTACTATATTTGACGAAAACCTCATCAAATTTTATATCTCATTTTAAAACTCATCTCTTCTCTCAAAATGGTCGACAGTTTCAGAATAAAAATGGTTAACCAAAAAGTAATAATATGTATTATGAAGTTTCTGAATTTGGAACGGCAAACTTTTTAACGCAATACCTCACTACACACCAATTTCCGATGTTGATGATTGTATTGCAATTATGCTTCAACTGACGTTATATTTCCAATTACACACGTTTACACACACAAACACACATACAGTATATACAGATATATATTTATATAATGTCATCTCTTCTCAAACTGAACGCTATGTGTCAATGTGACAGAAGGAGGAGGGATGTTATTTTA
Source organism: Pardosa pseudoannulata (assembly GCA_032207245.1). NCBI lineage: Eukaryota > Metazoa > Arthropoda > Arachnida > Araneae > Lycosidae > Pardosa > Pardosa pseudoannulata. The sequence continues at coordinate 65,193,751 of CM063503.1, forward strand.
CAGAAACACTAGTAGGTTAATTCTATACATGTTAATCATATAATTATTTTCTTCGAACTCACTAAATTTCCACAAGACTGTTTCTCACTTTTTTACAGTTTCTCAATACGGTAGCAGAGCAAATTTCCATTTTCTTATTGCATGTTCTGTTATATTGTTTGATTCAATTGATCAAGAATGCTTATTACGACCTCCTGAACTATTCCATTGGAATTTTAATTCTAGGGGTTCTATTTTCTCGCTTAAATCTAGTTTATAACTTATAGCATATATTGACTGAAAGTTTTGTACTTATATTTTCTAAAATATTATTATGTGAGTCTAAAATCTATATTATGCGAGTTTGAAAAATTTCCTGTAAACATTACAAACAGTTAGATAAATGCTACAAATAATTTTTAAATATGTAAGACATTGGGTAACCAAAACTTTTATTATTTTTTACAATGCATGAATAGTGCCCCAAAAGTAAAAATCACCGACGGTGCACTAAAAAGAGTGAATTTAAGCATGTTCACTACCTGGTAATATATATATATAAATATATATATATATATATATATATATATATATATATATATATATATATATATATATATATATATATATATATATATATATATATATATATATATATATATATATATATATATATATATATACATATATATATATATATATATATATATATATATATATATATATATATATATATATATATATATATATATATATATATATACATATATATATATATATATATATATATATATATATATATATATATATATATATATATATATATATATATATATATATATATATATATATATATATATATATATATATATATATATATATATATATATATATATATATATATATATATATATATATATATATATATATGTATATATATATATATATATATATATATATATATATATATATATATATATATATATATATATATATATATATATATATATATATATATATATATATATATATATATATATATATATATATATATATATATATATATATATATATATTACTAATATGTAATTTTATATTCCTATTCTAAATATTGAAACTATACTATATAAATATACATCTGATATATTTTATCATAGTGGGATAAAAAATACAGAAATGAAAAAAATATATTTATATCTATACTATGATACTAAATTTACAAATCAGCTCATTTTTATCGGTATCCGAGTAATTTCATTTAATTCATTTCATTATTAATTAACAATTAATGTATTAGAGTTCTTTATAATATAATTTAGACATTATTTTATAAAATTTATTTTATAAAATTGTTACTATTTGGAAATTGTATTTCATTTCAAGAAGAACTACATTTTCTCCCCTATAAAAATAAATACACCATAGAAATTTATGAAAAACAAAACGAAGATTTCCTCTTCAATTTATGAAAACGAATATAAAGTTACAGTGTAAAATATACTCCCAATATATTTATTATCTGACAGATATTAAAGGCGAACTTTAACGCAATTGCAATGTAACAAACGTAGCTTCTAGTAATAACAGGGATTCGCTTTAAAATTTGTGTTTCAAAATCAAATTAGTTTAAAAGTTTATCATATATGTTACTCACTAATGCCTACTTATAACAAGCTTAATGAGTTTACGTGAATTATGTGACAAACTTTGTAAACTCATTTCGCATCTCCCCGTCTATAGTCTGAGTTGATGTTTCAAAGCGGTATAAAAGGGGGTACAAGGGAATGAAGCAAGTTCAGGAGGGAAATCTTAGTGAAATGGGTGTTAAATTTCGAAGCACGTGTCCTACATAATTAATCTCTAACACTAATTGATGTTCTGAAGGTAAAGCAAGTTACCCAACTACTGTCTTTATGCTGCAACAAAATTTGATCGATTATGGTGTGCAGTTTTAGACTGCAGGAAGCAGCGTCGTCTCATGGAGTCTAATTATACGGTATCCTAATACAAATCAAAAAGAATAAAATACCAGTTTAGACATGCGAAGGGTAATTTTCGGGTATTTCTATGTAATTATGTATAGCCAAGTATTTATTATAATGCAATACATGTAATTTTCAGGCAGGAATAAAAGAGCATGTTGAAACTTACGTGAACTTGCAAAAATTGTATACGAATATCAGCACATTCTACAAGTGTATGCACATATATACCTTTGAACATGTATACACACCCAAACATTTTAATAGTCAGGGGCATGAAAGCGCACTCATAAATTTGTGTACAAAAATATCGATGGCAGAGTTTTTCAAGTGTAGAGATACATATTAGTATTACAGATCAACACAAAAATCCTAAATTTGTAAAAGTATAAAAATATCAAAAATAGGAAAACAACTTTAAAAAAATGCTTAGGATCATTCAAATGCTAATTGCAATTACAGTTATACAAAAGACAAAATTGTTTATTAATTGTGAATGGAAACAAAACTATGTTTTTAGTTGAGGAAATGCTCACCTCAGAATATATAGCAATATTTATAACATTTGTTTATCCTGAATACAAAGATGTATGCTAACTGTTAATTCATAACCACCCCTTACAAAGGAATTAAACATAATTGTTTTAGAATAATGTCGTAGAAACAATATTAATTGAGAGGCACTAATGTTTTGTGTGTGATGTACAATAAATAGTTTTAGAAAAACGACATTACACAGAAAAAAAAGTTTCAAATAAAAAACACTATTCTTCAAAAAACACAATATTAAGATGTTTAAATTGAAATAATCTAATCGTCTAGAGTATATAATTCTAAACAAGGAATTAGCATTGGGAACTGAGGATATGTCTGCAAGTGAAACACAAAAATATCTAACATGTCTTCAATTATAATTATGTTCAAGGACTTCGCGAGCTAGCCCACTTGTTGGACATTGACTCCAACAGTTCTGAGATATTCTCTAAATAATAAAGTGTGGCACTGCTGTGTGAGAAAATGGAAACTACTTTAATACCTCTAAAAAGATTCACATGATGAAGTAGAACATTGGTACACTAACGTTCACAGGTAACTAAGCTTTTGATGGTTAAGTCAGTGTGATATCCGTGACTGAAACCTCCTAAAATGGCAACTTCCGAAGAATGACCAAATGCGTAGAGCCTTACTCTTTGAATCATGATTTCGAATCTTACTGAGGGTTTGAATGTTCGCCATTAAGAATAGGCGTTAAGCAGTAGGCTTTAATGTAGAAAATGCTGCTCGTGCTGTTTCATTAGCCTTCTTGTAGTACAAACTATAGACTGTAGCGCTCCCAACCAACTAACGTACGAAAGAACCACCTCTTACGTCCTCTATTTCAATGACGTTAAAGACGTGATTGAGTGGTATTAACTGTATCCAGATATGTAAACAACAAATTGCTAAATAGACAAAACAGACTTTTGGCTTTAAAACCTTTTGCCCCTACTTGGGGCTTGTTTAATTCTTGTGTTCTGATTTAGAGAAATCATGTTCACCGCTGATTAGGTGTTAAAAAACCCACATCATATTAAACGAATAAATCAAATTGAAGTAACCTCCTGGCTAATTGAAACATAATATAAATATATTGTAGTTCATATAAATATGCATGGTGATTTTTTAAAAATCTGTTTGTCGTTTGTTTCTTTGAGCCTGCAAAACCAGATATCAGTCTACCACAGTCAGAATTCATCCCGGATAACAATGACTAAATATTTAGACTGTTATGTAAATTTTTCTCGCAATATAAAATTTTCTTCCTTGAAATTTCTTGTATGCATTTCCAGTCCAGAGAAACCGACTTAAAATATTAAAATTCCTCATGAAAGTTTACAGTCTCTTTACGAGTGATTAATTTGGGCTCTAAATTAAAAATATAACATCAAATTTCAAAGATTGTATTTTATGTTAAAATATCATCAGTTTTTTTACTTACATACAAAAAAAATAATCAGCTACTTCTGCACAAATAAAATGCGTCGGAAGAGAAAATAACAAACTTTACCTTTAATATTTTCCTGATAATTCACCTTTTCTTTTGTTTTTTGAAGAAAAATTATGTAGTGTTATAAAAATTATTTTAAACTGCAGTTATCATTTTACAAATCCTACCTACTCAATAAATGTTAGTTCTAATGTATAAATATGACTATTTTCCCCAACGGATCTACATTATAAAAATTATATAATTATTATAATACTAATTAGAAACAATTTCTAATAAAGAATGCTAAAAGCTTGGAAGCATGCTAAATAATTCTAGCTTTAAAACTGCTTAAAATTTTCTCTCTGTTGGAACTATAGTAAAAGTAACTAAAATAAAATCTTAACCAAAATCAGAAGTTTATAAGAATAAAGTCAATAAAATGTGTTCTGGAGGTTTTAAAAAAATAATGCTGTTACATTTTTTGTCTTTTGAGAATGTAAAGCACTTGCATGTAAGTTGAAAAATCTGCGTGAGAAACAGAATCATTGTGGAGAAATTTTCCCAAATAATCAAATGTCTTCTCATGCCTTTGAAAACAATTGATTTCTAGAAAAGAGATTTCTCAACTTGTGTTTCCACATTGTACTTCTTTGTTCTGAAATAAAATATCAAAGAAATATTTATTATAGAAGTTTGAGTAGATTAACAGGCGTATGGTGGTCATGCTTAAGAAGTAAGATCTTTCAGAGAAACATTTTAGAATGAAATAACTGTATTTTGTAATATCCCTTTAAAATATTTCAGAAACGAAATATGCGAAAAGAGAAATAATGAATAGAGGATGGATTAAAAAAAGAGTCATTAAAACTTTTGGAAAGTCATGCAAAATAAGAAGTATTTTATTAATATTTATGCTAGTTTTATTGCTAATTTTACAAATTGTGTATTTGAAAAAGAATAATTTACCAGGTGTCAATAGTATTTGGCAATGAATTGAACTATCGTATCGAAGAAGCCATCACGTTTGGCGATATTTGGAGTTACATTTGGTGAGAAAAGTAACAACTTGTGGACTTTTACAGCCTTTAAAACTTTCAAGAAAAGTGTACAAAAGGTATTTTTCTGAAATATACATAATTGCCTTGATCGTAGAAGTACCCCAGATAGTTTTCGATTCCACCTTTATATGAAAAATATTATTAGAAGATTAGTATGCAAAGAAATAAGTAAGTATAACCCTTTAATGCCTGGCGTATCATTTTAGATACTGCTAAAAAATAGCTTGTAGAGTTTTTATGTTTTCTTAGAACAAATTTTCCTTTTGAGAGTAGGTAATGGGCAATCTTATAAACAATCTACGAAATTTTCAAGTAATTTATATTTTTTATATTTTTTCATTTAGATCTAGATTTTATGATTTTTCGAACAGCACACATAAATTTACTTTTTCGGCAGGTACAGAGTGAGATCATAACAAATTTGCTTTTTCCATTACACTACAGCATTTTGCAGAGATTATTTTACCTGCAATATTAAATAAATATTTTTTCAGGAAGTTTTTCCTTTTTTTTTTATAAATGTCACTCTATGTTTAAAACGATAACTAATCACTACCGTGAAATGCTCTAGTATTCCAAATTGCTTTATCTTCAAATTTATTTCGTTCTGTACAGTCCATATTAACTTAGATTTAAGATGATTAAGAAATGTAATCGGCAGAAATAACTTGGGCATTAAAGGGTTAATAAAACAAAATTAGTATTACAATATTTTGAGTTATATTACAAAGTTTAAATAAACCGTTGACACTCTGGGTACAACAAAACAGGATTAAGGAAATTAGCATTAAAAACACAAAACAAACTTATTATATGAGTATCATTCTAAAGAATAACACATACTGATAAAGGAAAATTATTAACCTCAATTTAAAAAAAACTTCTGATTATATAATACATTTAAAATAAGATCTAACAGCAAAATAAGAAAAAAAGAAAAAAAAAAGAATAATAGATTATAAGAATTTTTTATTATAATATTGTGTACAAATTAAGGGAGGGAGAGAGTGGTTTAAAATGTCACCATTTTCTTCAGATACGAATTCTTCGAACTTGAACAATCATTTATCTTACCGGCCAACGTGTTACTGGTATTTCCCCCCTCCCACAAAAAATGACTTTAGAGGTTACAATGCTGTTAATTTATTATGATCGTCTCGCAAAACCAATCACTTTCCATCAATTCCAGGGTGAACATGGCTTACCAAAACGGGGAAACCATCTATGTAGTCTTTTTGAGAGATCAAAACCTTCAGTAGACCAGTAGACTCGACTCCAGAGAGTCGAGTTAATTTAAATTGCCTCTGGAATTCTGATAACCCTTTCAGAGCATTCTATAAATTGTAGTACGCTGTTTGTTAGTCTAATTTAAACCAAGATAACATTGTTGATAGGTCCTCTTATTGGTTGCTATTCATCTTGTTATTGTCTGGTCTTGCTTGATATATGCTGCCGGCATATTTGACGTTTTCAAACATCATAAGCAGCTTTTTGCTTAAATGGATTTTAATGGAAGAAAGCCTTTGTTGAAAACCTTAATATGTTTGCTTTCCAATAATATATTACATCGAATTTATTATTTAAATATTTCAAGCGTTCGATATTCTTAAATAGTCTCTCACTCTCTCTCTCTCTCTCTCTCTCTCTCTATCTATCTATCTATCTATATATATATATATATATCTATAATCTATATATATATATATATATATATATATATATATATATATATATATATATATATATATATATATATATATATATATATATATATATATATATATATATACATATATATATATATATACATATATATAATATATATATATATATATATATATAATATATATATATATATATATATATATATATATATATATATATATATATATATATATATATATATATATATATATATATATATATATATATACATATATATATATATATATATATATATATATATATATATATATATATATATATATATATATATATATATATATATATATATATATATATATATATATATATATATATATATATATATATATATATATATATATATATATATATATATATATATATATATATATATATATATATATATATATATATATATGATTACTATTAACAAGATTTAAAGACATTTAGGAATTTATTCAAAACATAAATACATGTTCCATATCAAAATTCTGAATAACTTACGATATTCATTAAATTTACACTATTAAAACTTATACATCAATTAAGTATTTCCTATGTTACCTAATCTATTAGACATTATTTTAATAAGACACAGATGTGTTATAAAATATTACTAAAAAGTTACGATTATGATTGTACTGAATATTAAAAATTAATTTTAGTCCGAAATGGCAATATAAAGGATTTTTTAAAAGTTTTTCGGATATTGACTTATAGTTTGAAAAATAATTAGCGTTTTACAACCATTCAAAGAATTTTAAAGAATATTAGCAAAATTTAAAACGAAATCCTGGGTAGCAGTTTTGAGATTCAATAATTTTGCCCAATCTATCATATTCTATTTCAGACAGTGAATCAATATAGGTTTCAATGCCCTTATTTCTCCGATAGTGGTAACCATTTAAGTGATCGCTATTACAAATGAGACATACAAGGCACACAAAAATATGGTTTTAGAATTTAATATTTTAAATATGTCTTCTATAAATGTCATTTATACATGTTTTTCTAGAAAATTTCATACACTTAAAGTTTGATAAGTTGCTAACGAAATTGAAATAAATTTCATGACTTTTCCTACTTTTATATCCATAAAAATCTCTGAAAGTATAATATTGAAAAGTCTGTGCATGAATTGAAAATGGTTCATTAATAAGCATCCAAGTATGGAAATATACTGTCATAGACATTTTTTCTAACTGTAAAATACCTATATCTAGTAATTGTACGGAGTATATATAAAAAATTACCCAAATTGTGCCTGAAGTATGAAAGAAACTTTGACTAGTATAAAGCTAAATAACTCCATTAACCCCTTAATGCACAGTGTTTTTTAAAAAAGCCGGCCAATAAAAATGAATTTTTTACTGCAAAATAAAACAATAACGCTGAATTTAGAAAAAAAGACTATATATTTTATACTTGAATAAGTAAGTGTTATAGCTTACAACCCCATGTAAATGATAAATATCAATGAAACGATTGTTTTTTTCTTTCACATTATGATTTTCAATTCTCGATTGCATTCGAGTGGGAAAAATAGCAACATAAAGTACAACGTCGCTCGAGTGTGTATAGTTTGGCCAGTTTAGCGCGCTCGAGTTAACTCGATCTTGCACGTTAAGGGGTTAGAGTTGCCTATATATTTTTCTAACTATATATACTTTTCGATATTATAATATCTTATAATTTGTCTGAGTAATTATAATAATTTAATGTCTATAAATGAAGTAGTGTCATTACGTATAATTACAGTGTAAAGTTTGTGGAACAACACTGATTCATATGAATCGGGATAATTTTTGACCCAGCCAGCGGTTTGAGGTATATCGAAACTCTCTTGGTTCTCGTGTTAAATATATACAAAAGTATTCTTAAATATTTTATAAAAGTGTATATGATTACTATTGCTTTAAAAATTCGTAAATAAGTTATCCTAGAGTGAAATGAAAATTATTTTTTTTTCTTTTTTTGCTAATAATAGTGGATATTCTAGAAATTCCACATGATTAATGGCGTTTAGCGAATTATTCCGTATAGAAGAAGTTTGACGACAAAATCCTGGGTAGCTTGATGAGATTCAATAGATTTATCCCATCCATCAAATTCTGTTTCAGACAGTGAATCAATAGATGTTCGAATAGCATTATAACTTCGACGTGGGTCACCATTTAAAGTACCGTTATAATGGATGAGACTCCCAAGATATGGAAGAGCATATTTTTAGATGATTATATTTTAAGTATAAACCATTTAGAGATATTATTTATGTTGTAAATTTGGGATTATTTTAGTTTTTGTACATTATATGTTTTTTATACAACCGGATTTGTTATAATATATTAGTATTATTTATATAAATGCATTTTGGATATAATGAATGGTGTCTTCTGATGTCGGATGTTATATTTATAAATTTTTTCCTCATATTACTTCTCAGCGTAATCTTTCCAACCATTTTGTCTCCCAACTTGTCACCAATCATTGTAAATTACCACTGTGTTTCTGACGTTTCTTCAGGAATATTTAAGATCATAAATTTTGGCATTTATAAGACATAAAATAATAAGTGTACTGATCCTTGGCACCTAAATAAGATTTATTTCAAAACCTGAAACATTGTTTTGGATTTCTATTTCTTGGAGGAGTCTCTGTTTGTCTGATTCGACCGATATCTGTTTTTATATATAGACATGTTGATTGACTATCTCTTGTGCTTACACACCTTTATCTTATGCAAGGAAATACAACGTTCGAGTTTTCATACAATGTTGTTAATACAGTAAAATATTTATCGCCTTATTGGTAACTTGTAGTATATGTATGGGATAAAGTCTGAATGCCTAGTTTGCAGAAAATTATGTAATAAGTTTATAAGCTAAAATATTTGAATGATATAATGATCCCATGAATTGTTGGTCCAACTTAATGAATTGTAATGCTCATGGACTGATGGATTTATGGGTGATGATGGACTTTATAACAGTTTATAACAGTAAGACCTCAGTACCTATGCTCTATATGTGACTTACGGACCAAAGGTAAAATTTGAGTATCATATCTTGGGGGAATCTCTGCATCGATGGTAAAAACAAATAAATATTTTAATATTTAACAAATGTGTCATTTAGATATGTGAATGCATATTTTCTATGTCCGAGTTATCACTGAAAACGCCGAACGATGGCCGATTGGTTAAGGTGCTGGCCTTCGGTACCGGAGTTCGTGGGTTTGAATCCTACAGTAGCATGGATGTTCGTAGCCGTTAGGAATCGACTTTAAGCTGTAGGTCTCGGTCTCATTAGCCATCGTGTTGCAAAATGTAGACCGTAGCACTCCAAACCAAACCAAGCTACTGGAAACCATCGAAAGGTGAGAAGAAAGTTGCGAGTTATCCTAAGGAGCTGGACAAGAGGAAAAGAGAAGACATTATAAGGGGTTTAGACGAAGAGTAGGAAAAGAACTCTAGTAGGCTGTGAGATATCCAAATCTGTCCTTACCCACCAAGCTTTATCAAGTGTTCAGATTGTTTAACCCCAGGAAGTGTCCATCTCATCAGATGTCTTGATTTCACCTCACCAATGCAGTTACGATACTCAACAAGTGACCTTATCATGAGAGAATATTTGGTCTCATTACCTCTTGAACTTATTTCAATTTTGTAAGAAGTTAATATTTTTTCTACTTTTGTGTTTGTTTTATAATCTATTAGAGGTTAAAGAACAAACGGTCCTTTTCACTTTAATCCATTTAAAATGACGTTGTAGAAACGCGACTTTAAATTCTATATTTTTAAAAATAAAGTTTTTATGCCTCTATTTTATACCTAAATGAATTATTTAATATTTTTTTGTTTTAATTGATAATAAGTTTTAATTTTTAATTTATACATTATTGATATATTCCATTATTATTCCATTATTATATTGATATATTCCATGAGTTACAATACTTTTACAGATCACCAGCATGATATAGTATTATAGTATAACCAGCATGATCAGTATTAAAATAAGTTTTAATTTATACATTATTGATATATTCCATCACAATACTTTTACAGATAACCAGCATGATATTCATGTTTTGAAGAAATTAGAGCAGTCTTAAACTAGTTGGTCCCCAAAATACTGGTTTTGCGAAATGTAAATATTGGTTCATTCATATGTCACACAATAATGAATGAAACTTTCATTAAGGTATAAGAGTCCTAAACTCGAAAAAATGTAAAACAAATATCATTTTAGCCTTCTTATGCTTGGTAAATTATCAGTCTCACAAACATAATTTTTTAAAAATAGTTAGAACAAATTATTATCTTTACACATATATCTCATTCATTTTTGAAACATTAAATTATTTTATTGTTAGAAAGTTTTATATAACATGCACTTTTTTGTTAGCAAAAATGATATAAAGGCTAACATGCATGATTACTAAAATATAATTAAGATAATTTATTCTTTTAATAATTGTTATCCTGACGGTACTTATAAGTACCTCTTCAATTAAACACCTATATATATTCCTAATAAAGCCGTTTTTCCTGACGGTACTCACAAGGACATGAACGATGCAGTTCCTACAGCAGAAAAGAAATGACAGAACCAATCAGGAATCCTTTTTATTCGCATAAAGGGATTTTATAATTGCCGTGCTGCATTCCAAGGTCATTTTGTAGTAGAGTTGATACCCGTGTTGTTCAAATGAGTAGATTTAGTGGTTTATTACCAGTCATTTGGTACTATTATTTATTAGAGACTTCTATACTTCGCAGGTAAGCATATCATTTGTTTTCTTCATAATTTAATGTTTTATTTTGTATCATAAAGTCAAAAATATATGTTGGTACTAGAAAGTACCAGATGTAAAATTAACTAATAAAATACAGAAAAAATTAATTTTCTTTTTTCTATGATTATTCTCCATTAAAACTTATCTAATGATGCAAAAATGCAGTAAGAAAGTTGATGGTAAATTAATTCATGATATAAAGGGTTAAAACATACTAAAATATCTCAAAAGAACTTTGAACCTAAATATGTATATATTTTAAATACATATATATTTTTAAAAATATTTGATAAAAATAAATTTTTTCTAAAAAATTAAAAAGTTATCATTGAAAAACAACCATATATTGGAAAATATATAAGAAAATTTAGGTTCAGTCGGATGAAAATTATATTGTATACAACATGTAAATATTTGAAGAAAAATATTAAAAACTTTTTGAGTTAACATGCGCGTTATAAGAAGAAAACATACAATTTGAGAAAAATAAAATTTTGTAAGTTTAAATTTCTTTACAGTAAACATCTGAGACGTTTTTATTCATAACTCATCTCAATTTGTTTACGCGGATTGTTTTAAAATATTCAGAACTGAATAAATTCAGAACATATAATTTTTTTCTGAAAAATCGAAATGTTTGTCGATATAACAGTCATTAATCTATGATTACAAAATTTGTAACTTTTAGATAATATTACTTAAATCCTTCACTTATGCTTCATTTTCCAAGAATTAGTTAAAATATAAAAGGTATAATCAGTTAGATTAATATCAGTGAAAATATTTATTATTTTTATTTGATAATTTATTAGAAATGCGTAGTAAGTATATGTTTTACATATATATATATATATATATATATATATATATATATATATTAATTAATTATCTATTTTCTCCCCTTAGGTTTTTATACTGATTTGCTAATTATTATAAGATAAGAGATTGCGTTCTGTTATTTGGAAAAATGAAGTATGTTACAGAATATGTACTAAAATAAATTTAAAAATATAAATAAAACTTTTCCCATGTTTTTACTCATTAGGTCATTTTTTTACTTAAAAGGAAATAGACGTTTGAATAACCCATGTCGAGAAAATTTACATTTGACAACTTCGATAAAGTTAATAAAAATTTTTCATTACAACTTAAATTGCATATTTCCACGAATTAGCTAAAATATTCAAATATATTTATGCATATCAATAGTAGTAGAGAGTCTGTGATTTAATCAGATATTTTCCATAATTTGAAATTCCTCAATAGTGTAATAAAAATATGAAATTATACTTCCAAGCTACTTTTAAATTTTATGAAAGCAGTTTTCAGTTCTTATTGTTAGAGCGATATAGTAACAGCCGATGATTTCTATGCGGTGGAAATCCATAAAAATCTCTCCGATAAAGATTTATCACAGCATAAAATCTACGCGTTAAATTAGTTTTTAGAATGTACTGAGTATGGTGTGGTAGAAGTGTTGATGATAAGTTTTCATATATCTTAAATTATAGTTCCAGTTAATGGAAAAATGCTTCTTTTTTATGAACACACATTTCTTACTTCTTATGTTGATAGCTATTAAAATAAAATATCTACATTCTGGAAAAAAGTGTAATGATGCTTTTTGTTGCTATTTCAATTTTCATTATAAGTATCATGAGTAAAATCCTTGAATATCTATTCATGTAACATGATTTATATCTATTCTTTTTTATAAGAAAATATTTTTAGATATTTATAAAATGCTCATATTAATGATCTAGTTCTGCATGCTTAGAAATTGATATGTACTATCTTTTAACTGTTTAAGTAGCAGATTTGATATTTTCTAATATTTAGACCAAGTGTATATATCATAGTAAGATGAAAAGAGAACGCTAAATAACCCATTTCAGAAGTAACATTAATAGGAATTACTTTTTACAGTTATCTTGTATATTATATTTTTATCTTACATTTAAATGCATTTTAGTATTATTTAAAAAAAAAGTTTTTAACTATAGATGCGATGGCATTTTTCTTATTCATAGCATTGTTTCTGAAACTGTATTTATTTATCATAATGTAAAAATTGATATATGTAATAAGAATTATCTTATTATATCTTATGTTATATATTATGTTATTAATTTTTTACATGCTATATGAATTTGATAAAAAAAAATGATTAATAAACTTTCCATATATTGTCTTGTTTTTTTCACTCAATTCTGGAACTAATCTCCAAATTCTTTGAGTATTTTGTATGTATTATAACAAGCAGAACAAGCGCATGTATTGTAACTGTCGAATGGCTATATTTTGTATTATGTCAGCCCATGTTAAAACCAAATTTCTTTAAAGCCTTTTAGTTTGTATCAAAGATAATCGAAAAAATTATATTTTATAAATTTGTTCACAGAGCTTACAGAGATGTTTGCTAACTTTGGGATAGGTATTTTTGAGTAAAGAGGGTTGTATTTTCTTCGAAAACATACACCTTTAGATCTAATAATAGGTGTAAATATCATTGTTCAGTTTTCATTTTATGTCATTTCCAATTCACGATTATTCCCTTTTTTTTCAATTTCGGGACTTATTTCACGAGTAGAAATATTAAAGAAATGCTATTCATATCTTTTTATTAATGAAATAAGAGTATTTTTTATTTGTAAGAGAAAAAGAGTCTTATTGATCTCATGTTCCTCTTTCAGCGACATATTAC